>JALXJV020000017.1:8143315-8355235 GCA_024633595.2 Lepomis macrochirus | reverse complement strand
TAAAGAAAACTTCCTTCTCTTCTGGCTGACATGAGCTGGTATGAAGTTCAACCTGAACTGAAGTATCTGGAATTAACACCAGTGAAAATTTAACCCTTCAGTGTTTCCACAGTTTCTTCTCATTCAGCTGTTTAATTCAACTCTCAAAAGTGACTCAGTCAAGATGAGCGTTGTCCCACTTCCTCTGAGTTTGCTTTAATTACTTTCATACCAGAACATAAAAAATAACCTGAACAGAGATATATATGTTAAAATGACTGCATATCAAACAATAACAGGTGATACAGAAATAACAGTAAAAACTAATAAATGTTTAACTACAACACAGCACTAGCACATTAAAGTGCCTGACAGCAAGTTCATCAAGCTAAATGTTCCATATATTATGTTCAGTTACATTTCAAGCAGACAGATAATGTTAGTGTAACACAAAACAAAACAGTGAGTCAGTACAGTCAGTTAAGTTTGAAGATGTGCTGTTAAAGATCACTTATCTCTACACAAAGGAATATGTTTTGTTCACTGAGCCAATCTAACGCTGAAACCAACAAACTATTTTAAGGCTCAAGTTCACACTTTGTTCAGTCCCAAGCAGTATTTGTGACAACATGTTTCACCTCCTGAAAAGAAGAAGAAGAGGTTTGTTGAAGGTTGGAAGATTATTAGTTAAGATAAATATTTGCAATAATGCAACTTGTTTTCTTCAGACAGTGTTTCTTAGAAAACAGACAGGATCCATGGTGATGTTTGACAGCACACATGAACAGACAGGTGAAGAGTCAAACTCCTCTCCCACCAGAATCTGACTCCTGATGTCCATGGTGCAATATGGTGATACTGTAGCAGCTGCTGAAGAACACAGATAAGATGAGATTTTACTGCTCTGAGATCTGCTGGTTCCTCATTTTATCTAATTTTGTTTTCCGGAGAATGGAATCTTAGCAGAACTTCAATTAGGAAGACATGCTTGTTCTATTTGCATCATCCACCTTTGTACCAAACACTACCCCCAGGTGTCTTTGTAACCCACCCTGATCGGAGTGGACAGCCTGATATGAACTCCTTTTAACCAGTTATGAGTTGTAATCAGTGTGAGGTGTGGCCCTGTGCTAATGTGTAGCAGTGTGGAATTACTCACCGAGCTCAGGAGGAGGAAGAAACAAGGAAACAACAGGAGACTTTCTCTATGTACCTTTGAGCAACAGGCCCAAAGGAAATTTCTTTACTAAATTTCAGGTCACACAAAAGCAAAAAAGGTCCCAGTGAAAGAAAAAGAACAGAGGAATGTGTATTATAATACCAAAAGCTACAACTTACATAGAAAAACAGACAGGATGTGACAGTACTTCACATGATCAAGGCTTGCTGGGATTGGTTGATCTCTAGTGTCCATGCAGACATGTCCTTTTGTGATTGGACGTCCTACAGTGTTCACTCAGACAAAGCATGTCAAGTACTCTGATTGGATGTTTTCTGGTGTGCATTCAGTCCATGTGTGATCAGGTATCTTTTAATACTTGTGGTTAATACATGCCTGTCCATCTTCCTGTCTTTGAACAGAGGGCCCCATGTATGGCTTCCTTTTGACATTCAGAAATAGCTCACATCTCACCCACATACCTGCAACGTCCTCTCTACTTAGTCCAAACTAAGTTTTAAAGTGAGCTTAGCAATAAATCATCATAAACTGATTCAATCAATCAGTAAGCACAGCTGATCACATGGCAATACATCAATCAATCAATACATCTATCATAAGTAATACACTTGTTAGGAGCAACAACACTGATACTGTTATATCTTAACTTTCTTGATACTTAAATCAATCATGTAATACATCAGTAAATCAATTATGATTAGGTATATTGGTAATTTAGCACCCTCAATCATTTTCAGTTATTTAACATCCTTCTTTCATTCTTAAAAACATCACGTTCATCACTTGTTAACATCTCACACATTTTCATCATAAGCAAAAAAACCTCTGCTATCTGCAGGTTGGAGGCTCACTTCCTGTGCGTCTTTGAATACAGGCTCTTGTGGTTAAGTAGCAAACTGCTATTTGTGGGTGGTGATGGTGCAGTGGACACGTGCCTTTCGTGTGAGAGACCGGGTTTAATTCCCCACTGTGACACATCCACCAATGTGTCCCTGAGCAAGACACTTAACCCCTAGTTCCTCCAGAGGTGGCGAGCTCTGACATGCAAAGCAATTGTAAGTCACTTTGGATAAAAGCGTCAGTTAAATGAAAATCTTTTAAACTTTCTTGTCATACTTTGCATCATGTCTCTTGTTGTTAAAAGTAAAGATCATCTTTAATCATTCTAAATGCTTTTTCTTAAATAACAGTAAATAAAAAAACATCCTGAACGTATAATATTTCCAATCACTTTCAATATACTTCCTGTCATAGTAAAGAGTCAGAAAAGAGTAGAGACAGAGAAAAATACATTTCTACTGTCACTACTGAAGCATTCTCACGTGAACTTTAATTCAGTATTCTGATGTTTTAATATTCTTAAATATAAGTTTTGTCTAACTGTTTCATGTTCGTGGATATACAGCACTCTCCTTCTTCTGTCTCTTGTTCTCGTGCTCAGAACTGTGCGAGGTTCTAAAGTAATGCTTTTGTAGAGATGCTGCATCTTCTTCCAGTGGTTAGGATGATGTTGCTTCCTCATAGTGACTTTTAGTCTGTTTTAGGCAGTAGGCCAGAGATGGAACAGTGAAGCTAACCAAAACCAGCATGGAGGGTTCCATGTAGGCCCCAATATGATGTCAAAACCCTGAGACACCCCGTCGCACATGAGAGATGTAACTGTATTGGTTAGATTATAAACTCTCTGTGAATCTAAAGAAACTATTCAGCCATCAGTGACGCTGCGTTGGTGTTTGTCAGGTGAAGCTTGTAGGTGGGCGGATTAAACAGTGACAATCACACACTTTTGTTCGTGCAGCCATGCAGCTACCAGAATTACAGTGTTTCTGCCGTTGCTCTACATCATTAAACCCCAGTTATGCTGCAGATCATGCGCAGTAGACACTGGTGCCAACAGGAAGTAGCCCTGTAGAAGTATTTCATGGGACAAAAACTGTCTTCACTGCTCTCCTTTCAAATCAGTGGGTTGGCTTCGTCCAGTAATATACTGTCTATGGTTTTAGATTTCAGTCTCTCTGAATTTCTTGTCAATGTCCAAAGACTGTTACAATTTTCACAGTATGAGATGCAGCCATCAATAAAGATGTCAGAGCTCAGGGGTCACAGCAGCCTGACAAAGATCCACTATCTACAAACACATATGATAAAGTCAATGATCACAAGACAAAGGAATATGTTTCTGCATTGAGCCAATCTAAGGGTGAAACAAACAAACTCTATTAATGCTCAAGTTCACACTTTGTTCAGTCCGGTGTATTGGTGACAATGACTGTTTCACCGCCTGACAAGAAGAAGATGAGGAAGTTGAAGTGTGAAGATTGTTAGTTAAGATAAATGTTTGCAAAAGTGCAACTTGTTATTTAGATAGTGATATCATTGTATCTTTGCAGGTGTTCTTGTTTAGAGATCTGAAGAGGATGTGTTTCAGTGAGAATGTGGTTAACAGCAGCAGCAGAGCTCTGCAGGTTTAACCCTCTAATGATGACCAGATAAACATCAGAAACACACGAGGCTCACAGGAACTGACAGTTGACTTTTTATTGGGACATAAGACAAATGATTTTATTTAATCCTGTTGAAAACTGCTTTAACTCCTGGAAGGTTTGGGGTCACTGAGTCTAGTTACAACAGTTAAAACATTGATGAGTGCCCTGACTGAACTGTCTTTAACTGTCTGGACGTAGAGCATCAAGCCTCCACAATATGTAGCAGCAGGTCTGTTCATGTTGTTTTCAAAGGAAAAATCTCTGCAAGTCACTGAAGACGAAAGTCAGACATTTGAGATGTGTGAAATGTTTTTACATTCATATTAGGTCAGAGTAGGTGGTCATGTGCATCCAGAGTTTAGAAGAAGTAACCTAAATTTAAATTTTAGTGCATTCTCGAGTCACATTAGGTGCATTTACACTGTCTGTATTTACACACATTTGAGTGGCCAGTGAGAATATGGGAGCGAGAATTTTTCCTTTTGGATGGATGTGGTATGCTTAGTGTGTTTTGCTTTTGTTTCTCAGTCTGTCTCTCTGTATCGTGTTTTCTCTCAGTTTGTGGCTGTGGGCGTTTACCTCTGGCTTTCCTCTCTACCTGCCATCAAGTAATCAACACTCGTTTAACAACCCAGGTCCTGATATCAAGTATTGTCTTGCCGTATCTTAGAATCACACACAGTAAATCTTGTGTAGTGTTTAAGACAGTTAACTTGCCAGCAGCCAGCTGGTCTGCTTGTTTGCCTGCCTGCCCAGCTAATCCTGGTTTTCTCTGCCTTCAGATTAACCTGCTGCTGCCAGCCAGCTCCCTCAGTAAAGTCACTCTCTGGTCTTCAACCTCATCCCCCCTGCCCCTCTCACCAGCCAGCCACCCTTTCACCTTACCTTTCTAAGTTGTTATTAAAAGACTTTAATTCTAACCTGTCTGCCTCGAGTCTGAGTTTGGGTTCAAGTTTTGATCTCTGACAGTGAAGGAATCACAAAACACAGTGAAGAATTAAACATTTCTTTATTTGCAGTTAATATATTGTTATCAGATGTAATAAAGAGGAGACTGTTACTGACTCCATTAAGGCTGAAAACCCATTCAAGCCAAACACACACACATCCCAACAAACATGTCAGCAACAATGCTAAATGAAAGTGAATTAAAATGAGCTCAAGCTGCTGTAGCTCCAAAAACAAACAGTAAACCTTAAAATCAGGTCTGAATTCTTCAGCTGGAAGACGATTTAAGGAAGTTAACAAGAGTTAAATGCTCGTTCCTGTTAAATGAAGTTGAAATCCAGCTGCTGTGTTCTGAACTGGCTGCAGAAAATAAAGATTTTCACAACTGATGCAGGAAAAGACATTTTATAAAACTCACAGTGGGCTTCCTGATATGAGATGAAATCAAGACTTGAATATTGTTGTTCAAAGTCAGACTGAAACAGAAACAGCTGAGCACAAAACACACAAACATTTCTCACAATGATCAATAAAAACAAAAACAATCAGTAATGAAGAAATAACATGATCTGATGAGATTTTTGTTCTCTATAAGCTTCAACTCCTCGTGTAAATGTGCTGTTATTTAACTGCAGTGGAGTCTTTTCTCTGATGAGCTGATGTTGATATGGAAGTTGTTGATCAGTGGAGTCTGACAGAGGCAGAAGGGTCTCCATCGTTTTCATAGTTCACCACACCATCATCTTCATCTTCATCATTATTCACCTGTGAAACACAAACAAACCCTCACTCTGACACACTTTAACTGACAACTTTCACATCACTGACCCACATTTACCACAAGGAGATAAGAAACAATATGACAGCACCTGAACGCACCATCAGTTACTGTTACATGTTTCAGCCTCTGAGAGAGAAGTTTTTTGTGGTAACAAAGGACATGAAGAAGGAAATTAAGAAATTATTTAAAGTCAAAGAAAATAAAAATATTAAACCAAAAGCAGGCTACCCCAAACTGTCATATGTTCCTCCAGCTGACTGACCAGAGAGGGAGTGTTTATGTGCTAACGTAGGTCTTGCAGCAGGAAATTAAGTAATTAATTACAGTCAAAGAAGATCAATGTTTAGTATATTAAACCAAAAGCAGGCTACCCCAAACTGTCACATGTTCCTCCAGCTGACTGATCAGAGTGTTTATGTGGTACCCCAAATACAAAATGTTCCTCCCAGTTTACTGCTGATGTTTTGAAACTGAACACAGTTCACAGTTGTGTCAGCAGACCCTGAACGCACTCATTAGTTACTGTCTGATCTGATCTTTATCTGACTGGCAGCTGGACAGTTTGCATTGGAGTAAGATTGTATAGCAGTATAGTAACATGGACACTGTTTTTGGAAATAAAACTAAACTATCTGTGTTGTTTAAAGTCACTAGAGTGAGTCCTGTTTGTGTTTGTCTTTTCTATCTATATCTACACTTCAGGATGAAGAACAGATGTCACAAACACTGGTTTGCTGTGTAAAGTACCAACTGTAAAAACATTATAAACTCACTGTGTTTTCATCCATCTGTGTTTATGTCCCTGAAAAGAAAAAAGAAAAAATCGAATTTAGTTTCCACAGTGGAAAATCCAGGTTTATCAAAACTTCCCATTTATAATATTTGTTTGCTTTTACCTTTAGTTTTCTTCCATATGATGAGTACAACAACAAAAACAATAATTAGTGCTGCAACTCCCGCAAACAAAATTAGAAACCACCACCAATCTGGAAAGAAAGTAAAAACATTAAAAAAAATTGGCTGCAGCTTCTTGTTCCATTTAAACTTCTGTAACAAAGATGACTCTGACAAAGATGATTTCATTTGCTATTTTGTGTTTTGTGAACACGTCTGACTGAGACTGACTGAATAAGAGAATATCTCACAGCGTCGTTCTTGCGTTCATACTTTAGATTTCAGAAGAGGAGAGTGCCATAAAATCAATAACCATATTCTCAATCACTTCTTCATTTTCTTTCATACTATGATAAAGAGCCAGTTTTGACTTTCTAGAGAGTGACTTAATAAAAGAAACAGATCTTTCTTAAAATACGAGTTTTAATTTCAAGCAAGTTTCATTGATTGTTTCTGTGGCTGTAACTGATTCTGTTTTGTTTTTAGTTTTTGTTTAGTTGTTGTTACATGAGTAAATGAAAAAACACAACCCAAGAAACTGTTGAGTTAGAAAATCCCTCATGTTTACCATCTGCTGTCACTAAATGAGAAAAAGTGATGTCATCTTAAAAAGTCATCAAATAAACAAATGTTTTGGTGGTTTTAGTCATCTTGAACAGCTCAGCATATTCTCACCTGTTTTCTCACCTGAGGACTGAGGGCTGAAGGTGAACAGCTGCACTTTTCCAGAGTAAATATCTGTCACTTCACACTTCAAGTTAGACTTTGATTTGTGACTAAAATGAGAATCCAGGAAAGACACCGCGGCCGAGCAGTCAGCCTGTGATGTCTTCATGTCTTTGTTATCTTTGTCCACATCTTTACCCTCATACAGCCACTTCACTGTGTGTCTACAGAACTGTTCATATGTCGACACAGAGCAGTTTAATGTCACCTCATCAGCGTCCTTATGTTCAGTCACTGGTGAAGATGGAGATATTGTGAGAGAAAGACAACAAGAGTAAAGTTAACTTCATCACTGTGATCATAATTATTGTAATGTTTCAGTATATTGTTCTAACAAGACAGTTTGAGCTGAAAACAGTATGATGGAAATACTCACTGATAATAACAGACAGATAAACCTGAGAGTCTGGAGCTTGTCGACCTGATATGAACTGTCTGCAGCTGTAAAAACCAGCATCCTCGCTTGTGACGTTGTTTATAACCAGAGAACATTTCTCTGTAACAC
The DNA here is from genome assembly GCA_024633595.2 of Lepomis macrochirus. NCBI lineage: Eukaryota > Metazoa > Chordata > Actinopteri > Centrarchiformes > Centrarchidae > Lepomis > Lepomis macrochirus. The sequence continues at coordinate 8,347,736 of JALXJV020000017.1, read as the reverse complement.
TCAGTCTGTCTGATTTAGCTTTGGCGTTGTTCTGAATCTGCCCAAGTGTAACCAGCTCTACTGCTGTGTTTCCTGAACCAACAAAGATCCATCTAGTATTTTCACATTGTTGCTGACCGTCTATCACATTTTCACAAGGCAAAGTGACTTCATCTCCAACTCTGACAGTGAAGGAGAGGGGAAGTTTTCCAGCTGCTCCTGTTGAGAAAATGATGAAAAATAAAGTGAAATGAGAAAATGTCTGTTATGTTCATAGTTAGTGACGATTATTTCTTTATCCTTAGTTTCCAAGAGTTCACTAAACTCACCACATTAGAAACAACAGATTTGGTTTTCTTAGTTAAATCAAATGTAGCTAATAAAGAATCTTTAATAATATTGATCAAGTTATTTTTTACAATGTGCCTTCCATTTATATATGTGATATATGTATTCTTACCTGTAAACTGAAGCACCGCTGTAAGAAATAAAGAAATCCATTTGAACTCAACCATCATGATTCTCTCTGTCTCTCCTTCTTCTTCTGTCTCTTGTTCTCGTGCTCAGAACTGTCTGAGTTTCTAAAGTAGTGTTTTAGTAGAGAGATGCTGCAGCTACTTCCTGTGGTTAGGATGTCACTTCGAATTCTAATTCTAATTCTTTATTTAAAAAGGGACAGCGTACAGTAAAACATAAACATTACCATTTGATACACTGTACCAGATTATAGCTTCAAGCTAATTCGCATCTGCAGTCCCTTGGCAGGTCATGGTTAATAAAAATACAATAATAAATACTTTTGCTAAGGCTGACAGGACCCCAAGCCAAATAGCTCAGCCCCAGCATAAACAACAGCACACAAAGTTACATAAACACACAAGGTTCCACCGAAAAAGACTCAAGACATACAATGTGAACTACTCGCAATAAAACATAAAATTTACCAATCAATTAAATTAACAAGTTAGTTAAGCAAGTTAAGAAACTCAGATAAAAAATCTGCATCAATGATTGCAAAGCTGAGTAGCTTTTAACTGGCATTTCAACTTTGCTTTAAACACACTGATGGAGTTGCTGCTCCTTACATCGTCAGGCAGGGTGTTCCACTGGTTTGTAGCTTTTACAGAAAAAAGCAGACTGGCCAAATGCAGTGCTGACGAAATGGTATGACACAGTCCTGAGTAGAGGAGATTCTAAAGGACCTAATTGATTTTACTGAGCGAGTAAACACAAAATCATAAAGTGGAGGAGGAGCCAAGCCATTTAAAATTTTATGTACTAAACACAATTTAGAAAATAATATAAAATTATCAAAACTAAACAAATTATATTTCTATTATTCTGCAATGATGTTAGTGATTAGGTTTGTTATCCAAAATTTTGAGAGTTCGTTTATACAAATACTCCAGAGGTTTAATAGTTGTGTCACCAGCCTGGCCCAACATGTAATGCAGTAAGGCATGTGTGAAAGGATCATGCCATGCATAAATATTCTAGCTGCATCAAATGATAGACAGTTTCTAATATGTCTAAATTTAACTATATTGTACTTAATGGTTTTAACCATATTTTTGACATGTTTCTTAAAATTCAAATTTGGGGCCAAGGTCACACCAAGATATTTCAAATCAGTCAGGTTGTGCCAAAGAGTTAGAAAAAAAACATACCTTTTGTCTTATTTACATTCAGACTAAGATATGAATGATCAAGCCACTATGTGATCATTTTCAATGCACTTGTTAACTTGGCTGTTTTCAGTTCAGCTGTTTTTGCATGTGTGTATATAAGAGTGTCATCAGTATACATTTGCAGGTCTACATGTTGACGCTGTTCAGCAAGGTCATTAATGTATTTACTAAACAATAACGGACCTAGCACTGACCATTGTGGAACATGTGGAAGAAGAGGAAGTTGAAGATTGTTAGTTACAATTAATGTTTGCAACAATGAAACTTGTTTTCTTCAGATAGTTTTTATTAGAAAACAGACAGGATCCATGGTAATGTTTGACAGCACACCAGAATCTGACTCCTGATGTCCATGATGCAATATGGTGATACTGTAGCAGCTGCTGAAGAACACAGATATCACAGAGATCTGCTGGTTCCTCGTATCTTAGTTTTGTTTTTCAGAGATCTGATTAGGAAGTGTTTTGGTGAGAATGTGGTTAACAACAGCAGCAGAGCTCTGCAGGCTTTACCCTCTAATGATGAACAGATAAACATCAGGGGGCTCACAGGAACTGACAGTTGATACTGTATTGGGCTAAAGACAAAGAGACGCTTATTTGTTCCTGTTGAAAACTACTTCAACCCCTGGAATGTTTGGGGTCACAGAGACTGGTTGTTGCAAACAATTAAAACATTGATGAGCTTCCTCACTGAACTGTCTTTAACTGAACATAGAGTATCGAGCCTCCACAATATGTAGCAGCAGGTCTGTTCATGTTGTTTTCAAAGGCAATATCTCTTCAAATCACTGCAGACATGAACAGTTGGGTGTTTAAAATTTGTGAAATGTTTTTACATTCATGTTAAGTCAGAGTAGGTGGTCATGTGCAACCAGAACTTAGAAGAAGTTGCTTAAGGCTTTCTAGGTGATGAATAGAAGTTTAAAGTGGAAGCCAGAAGAGGTCGTGAAGGATGCGATCTCTACGACAAGTGAAAGAGAGCATGCGGGTAGCGGAGTACTGGATGTATGGAAGTTTATTGAGGATTTTGTTAAGTGAGCCGTTGAGGATGCTGTTGCAGTAGTTGAGTCTGGAAGTGATAAGGGCATGGATGACTATTACTGCAGTAGTAAAGGCCAGTGGCGGGCAATGTTCTTGAGGTGGAAGAAGGCAGTTCATGTGACCTGGTTGATGTGGTTGCAGACCTGGGTGGTAGGGGTGACAATGTAGCCATCAATGTTGAGTGGAAATGACTGGGTAGAGTGGGTGAGAGTGTAAGGGCCAATGATGAGGATTTCACAATTTTTTGCAGTTGAGTTTGAGGAAGTTCTGTAGCATCAAAGACTTAATGTCTGCGAGACAGGTAGTAAGGCTGGTGTTAGGCTTGGGTGATGAATTTGAAGGAGAGGTAAAGCTGAGTGTCATCGGCGTAGCAGTGGAAATGGAAGATCTGTCCAAGCAGAAGGGTGTATATGATGAAGAGAAGGAGACAGAGCACTGAATCTGAGATACCCCACAAAAGACTGGGGTGGTAAAGGATTTGCAGCTGTTTCTGTAGCTGTATTGTTGTCTGTCAGAAAGGTAGGAGTTGAGCCAGAAGAAGGCAGTGCAGGTTAAGCCGAGGGAGTACAGAAGATGTGTGAGAATGATGGAGTGATTGATGGTGTCAAAGGTGGCACTGAGGTCATGGAGGAGAGGTATGGTAAGGAACCTTCAATCAGCATATATAAGTATATAAATTGTGATTTTACGTGGGACAGTTTCTGTGCTGTGTTTGGAGCAGAAGCCTGATTGGAAAGTTTTATAAATGTTAAGTTGGGGAGGATTTGAATTGAGCACCATCAACTCGCTTAAGGATTTTGGACAAAAAGGAAGGTTGGAGATTGCATTTTCTGGCGGTGAAAGAGATAGAGATGGTGTTCCATGTGTTTGATGAGTTTGTTGATGGTGTAAAAAGGAATCTTGGGGTTATTGCATCCATAAGTTTGGTTTTTATAGGAGCAATCCATCAGTGTCCATCAACTTTTCTCTCGTTTTATTTATTGTAGATAATTTAAGAGGCAAAAGAGCCACTGATGTATTTGAATGTTTTCAGTAAAACTGTCATGATCCTGTCTTGAGTGCTGTTTTGACTCTGAGGGTTTGGTTTTGTATCTACATCCTGTCTTCTGTTCCAATTAGTTCTGAGTTTATTCATCTATCAGTTAGGTATCTGTTATTTAGTCTGTGTTTTGGTTCCTTGTCTTAGTTCCCAGTCCAGTGTTAATGTCTTAGAATTTACTCCTGGTCCTTGTACTTCAGTGTTGTTGCTTTGAACTTTCCAGTATCTGTCTTAGAGTTGTTGGACTTGGGTTCAGTCCAGTCTTGTCCTTTGTCCAGTATCTGTTAGTCTATTGTGTTTTGTTATTTTCCTGATTTCAGTTCTGTTCCAGTCTCACGTATTACATTATCATCCTTGAGTTCTGTCTGCTTGTCTATTTATGTTCTCTGCAGTTTCATTAATTAACCTGATTTTGTTCATTCTGCTCTAGTCTCTGTGTAGGCTTTATTATTATTATTCATCCACATTCTACTTAGTATCTGTCTTGTCTCGTATCTTAGTTCTTAGTCCTGTACCTTAGTTCATGTCTTAAGTGTTCACTCCTGTTCTGGGTACTTCTATGTTTTGCCCATGTCTAATCTGAGTTCTGTTATCTTTGCTTCAGTCTGTGCTCCTTGTTGTTAGTGTATTCATGATCTATCTGCTTGTGTCTGTTCCCCCAGTAATTCCTCTGCTTGCATGTCCACTAAATACTTTGAGTTCCAGTTAATGTATGGTGTTTTGCATTTGTGTCTCTCTGTTCCCCCCTGCTGTCTCTCTGCCTCCCTCGTTAGTCCTGATCCCGATCACCTGTGTTGCTCCTTCCCTGCTCGTTAGTCCCTGTGTATAAATGTTTGGTGTGTCTGTTCATTCCCTGTCTGGTTGTTGTAGTGTTTAGATGTGTTGTCCCATGTTGCTGTGTGTTGTCCTGCCAACCTGTCTTACTTGTTGTGTTTCCCTGGATTTGGATTTCTGTTAGATCACCTGTTTATTTGGACTCTGTTATTTTGGATTCAGGCACTGCATTGTAAGTGTACTCAAACTGCACTCGCTTGCTCTGTGTTGTGCGTTTGGGTCCAACTTGCTCAACCACCACAACACCCTGACAAAAACTAATAATGTGAAGGGAATCAGAGGCTCGTGGTGCAGTATGGTGATACTGAGGAAAAACAAATGTGATTTGATGGTTTACAAATTATTGGTTCCTCTTTGTAGCTTTGTAATGTTTTCTGAGAACTGAATGAGAAGTATTTTGATGTGAATGTGGTTTAAAAACAGCATCTCTAGTGGTTTTACCCCCTAATGATGACCAGATAAGGCTCTCAGGAAACAAACAACCAACACTTTGTTAGCACATGGTGCTCTTAGACTCATTAGATTAGAATCAACTTCACTATTATGCAGAGTGCGGGTACACAGCTAATGAAATGTAGTTTGCATCTAACCAGATGTGCAGAAGTGTTCATACAGATAAGTGCAGGAAGTGAGTACTACAGCATAAGTAATGCTATATACTAAAATATGTACAGTGGAGTTAAAATATGCAGATATTACAAAGTAAGTATACAGTACAGTAGCAGCCTCAGGGAAGAAGCTCTTCCTGACGTGCTGCTGTAAGAGCGTCGGCTCCTGTAACGTCAGGGTGGCAGCCATCAGTAAAGATGTCAGAGGTCACAGCAGCCTGATGAAGATCCACCATCTACAAACACATACGACAAAGTCACTGATCTACTGCTGAAACAAGCTATATTAAGGCTCAAGTTCACACTTTGTTCATTCCTGTCTATTTGTGACCATGACGTGTTTCACCAACTGAAAAAAGGAAGAAGAGGTAGTTCAAGCAGTGACGATAGTTACTGAAAATAAATTGTACTACTGATTAATAACAGAGCTCTGGAGGTGTTACCCTCCTAATGATGACCAGATGAACATCAGAAACACATGAGCTCACAGGAACAGATACTCAACTCTTTATTAGGACACAAGACAAAGAGGAGCTTACTGAATTCTGTATAAAACTACTTCTGTACTTTTTTTTTCGCTTCATGAGCTGATGGATCAACCAGTCGTCTGTGATCCCTCTGAGTATTTCCTTCCTACTACTCTTCTCCCAGGCTTTCTTTTGGCTGTGTGCCTTTTGTCTTTAACAGAAGATCATTTCCTGAGGTGAGAGTTTCATCATCACAGTAAGAAATAATAAAAGTAAAATTGATCTCAAATGTAGCCTGCAGCCCCAATTGAACCTGTCGTCACATGATTATGGAATGAGATTTGCAGACTAAATACTATTATTACGGTATGACAACATGAAAAACAGCAAATTAGTGATGAATGAAAGAGGATGCGTTTGATGATGTTACAGCTTCATTTGACATCAGCAGCTGTTTGCACTCATCACTTCATGACTTAAATGGGTGTGATGTGCAGATCCACTCTGACGTCATCTGAATCATCCACAGGCCAACAACCAGCTATTAATCAGAATAATCATTTTAAAACCCTACATTCAACAACATAAACAGTAAGGTCAATGTGGAAAGTCCTATTTAAGTAATGCAGTTACAACAAAGGTTTCAATATGGTAACCCTAGTTCTATAAGTTCTGGTGGAGCCCTCTACTGGACTCTTTGGCCATTAACACCTGAGCTGAACATCAGGCACAAAAAGAAACCAGATGATTAATTGTGCTTTTACTAAAATAATGTTCTGCATATAATGAATTTAGCAGCCAAATTTGATGGGAATAACAGCCTAATCCTACAGTATCATGCACCTGCAAGCAACTAGTAATGTCTGGCTGAATTACACCAAAGTGCCAGTTATTTTGGCAGATCTGGGGTTGGCTTGTTTGGTGAATAAAGGCCGTTTAATATGAAATACTGATCTGGCTCCAGTTTCGGTTACGTCTTGGTATCTGCACCCACAGATAACTTAAAGCAGGGACGCCCCAGCGGCCGCCGCAAAATTGCTTTTCGAAACATATGCATTAACATGTTTTTCTTCATGCACCATTTTTAGGCATTAAACAGGTGCCTTTCATCCATTTATTAATTAATTTACAGCAAAAGGTTTACTTTGGGTTCATACAGCTGTAGTATTCAGCGGGTGTAGCGTGTGAACACTCAAAATGTCAAGTGGTCAAACTCGTGTGAGCAAAGTGAGGTGAATATTAACTTTGCTTTCAGTGTGAACACACCTTCTGGGTCAGATTTGTATTTTGTTACCTTCTTCAGGTGTGATCAAATTTATTTATTTGACATTTATTCATTTAGCTGACGCTTTTATCCAAAGCAACTTAGAATTACTATTTATGTCAAAGGTCAGCGCCTCTGGAGCAACGAAGTGTCTTGCTCAGAGACACATTGGTGAACGTGTCACAGTGGGTAGTTGAACCCGTGTCTCTCACACCAAAGGCAGGCGTCTTATCCACTGCTCCATCACCACCCCATACCACTTTTCTTTTCTAACACTGAATTTTAGTTTCAACATTGATTTTGTAATCATTATTGTAATTTTTACACAGACGTTACAGTCAGTGGGACTTCTAACAATAAAAAAGTAAAGCCAATCATCAAAAGTGCTCAGAGGAATAGTAATTTGAACAGTGGGTATTTAACATGCAGTACATTTTTCACAACACTGGAGCTCTATGGGAAAAAAAGTTATATACTTGTTAGCAGTATCAATTCATTTTTGTTTTTTGGTGTTTTAATGGGATTTGTTGACAATAACAAAGATAAAGAGTACCTCCGGCCTAATGCTTTTAAGTCAAGCTTAAATATATTCCAACAATTTCTAAATGGTAAATAATATAACTGTAATAGTTTGTCTGTAATCAGCAGGCACTTGACAGTTTGTGGTTTGAAAGATGGAGACTCTTAATTTCCTGACAGAGATGCATTTGTGATGAAAATACAAGGGGTTTAGTGAAAGCTAATGGTACACTAATTTTGGTTGCTGATTCCCTAATTTGCATATTAGTTCCATGCTTTGCTTTGATGTGTTCTGTGAAGGAACCTTCACCATTATGACGGCGTTGATGTCACCTAGTTCTATATTCAGTATACTGTGAATTTGAGGTGCGTTTGTAGATTCTCCCTCACTTGGTATCTGAAAGCTCAGCTATCCAGTCCCTCTGAACAGTTGTTCACTTGTTCACTGCGTTCAGCAAACCTGTTTATTGAAACCTGATCAAAACTTTAAACTTGAAATAACTCTCTTAAACATGGAAACCCACACCATTTTTAAACAAGTCCAAAAGATGAGACCATCCTGCTTCTCTGTAGAAGAGCAATGTCGCTACAAAGCAGTGGTAAGTTTCTGTAAATGTAAAAAGTGCACTGTTCATTATTTATGTTACATTGCATAATATGGTGTTTCTGTGAGCTGTTAAACTGCACCGAATCCGTGTTGCAGAAAATGATGCTGAGGCAGTTTATGCTCATGAAGCAGCAGAGTCAAGTTCCTCCGTCTTCCACCCAGCAGCAGAGGAGGCTGTACAAACCTTCCTTCCATGTCTGTACAGCAACCTGCTAAGAATCTTTGGTGGCATTCAGATCACCAGCCGTCTCTCTGAAGGGGCATCCCTGTGTCCCTGGTGTCAGTGATGGTGGACACTGCTCTGAAGTTCCTCCTGGAGGAACCAGAGCTAAAAGACAAGTGTAAACTTGCCAGTGCTAAGATTGGCAGACTGCTGACTAACTCAGCAGCTCCTTGCCTTTCTAAGTTTGGATCTGTGCTTCGCATTTATAATTTAGAGCTGAGAAATGTAAGGCGGTCCTTCTTCTCTGACATCATCACCAAAAACACTAATAATAATGCACGTGCCCTGTTTGCTGCTGTCCACAGGCTAACCAACCCTCCTGTGTCTGTAGCCTCTGAACTTCTATCCACCAGGGCCTGCAATGAACCTGCCTCCTTCTTCACAGACAAAATTCAAACAATTAGACAAGCAATCAGTGGCTCCATGTCAGGTACAGGATATGTCTTGTCCCTGTGTCCACTTAAAAAACAATTCATATAGCATGAGACAATTTGGTTCTATTACGCCAAAACAAATTTTACTCCCCTCCAGCTCTCTCTGTAGCTCAGACAATCCCTGCTACCTGCATGTGCTAATCCTTTCTTTCACCCAGATTCTTTGTCTTTATAATAACAAACAGCTGTTTTGTCTGTAGGTTCAGTTCGTTTCCCGTTTGACATTTCACGTGTTTTCTTGACAAAACATGGTTTGAAGACCAGCGTCGGGTGACACAGTCGCTGTCAGCTCGTGTAGTGTGTGACCCCCTGTCACTGATCAGTCACGTAGTGTGAACGCCACAACGACTTCAAGACTCCCGTCACAAGACGGCAAGTTGTGCAGTGTGAACTGCACGGCCATCGGCCGTCGCTGAAAGTCGTGTAGTCTGTATGAGCCTTTACGTTGATCCTTCATCACTGATACTGCCTCATAACAGACATCTCTTTCCTCTTGTGTTTTTCTCTTATTTTCTCTCCTTTGTGTGCATGTTGTCCTTGTCTCTCTCTCTCCCTCGGTTTTTTATTTATGCTATTTGTCTGAATGGTATGCTTGAGTTCTACCTCTTTCCAGATCTGCATGGTGGAGATGATGTTGTGTGGCTCAGGTCTGTTAGGGGAAACCTGAAGGTGGACTCAGTGGAGGTAACATGGAAAGCCGGAGCGCTACATGAAAGCACACATGATTGGGGGACTTCCTTGTTTTCTCCCTTCTGTGTTCTGGCTGAGCAACACACCTGATTCAAATCACCTCATCTGCTCCTGGTTAAATACACCTTGTCTCCTACTACTCATTGCCAGGTTGTGTCATCTCCCCTGTGATACAGTTACTCTCAGCCAAACTAGTTTCCATCTGCACATCTATCAGGTCATCAAATATAATAAAGAGGAGACTGTTACTGACTCAATTAAGGCTGAGGACCAAGTAAATATACTTCAGTTTATTACTGTAAATAAGATAATGGGAAAATATTCCCTCACTACTGTAATTCTTCTCTACTGTAAATCAGTTTACAGTAATGAACCTTCCTGCAACAACAACTGACTGAGACTGACTGATTAAGAGAATATCTCTGACTTTACATCATCTACAGCTCCCCTCCTCCTCCTAGAACTGAGTTCCTCAGGGCTCAGTTCTTGGACCACCACTGTTCTCCTTGTACCTTCTCCCTCTCAGAAACATTTTTAAAAATCTACCACTGTTATGCAGACGACTCACAAATCTGCTTGGCCATGAGAAGAAATGCAAACAGTTCCCCGACTCCTCTACTTGAATGTCTCAAAGATGTTAAAGGCCTGGATGTCTTTTAATTTTTTAAATTTAAACGAAGAAAAAACTGAGGTCATTGTGTTTGGACAGAAGCTTTATTGTGTTGCTGTTTCTGCTTGCAGACACATGTGGCTGTGTGTAGATAAATGTTAAGTTATTAGTTTCAACATATATCGGAGTATTTATCTTTGTTAGTTAGCTCAGTTGTTAGACTCACTATTTCACAGATGTTGCTAAAATAGAGCTGCATCATTTAATGTCGTCTGTGAAGGTTCACGGTCATCCAGGTCATAGTTATCCAAAGAAGGTTAAAGTCAAGGGCAACTGGACTTGGTTGAAGACACTAGAAGACAATTTGTCCCTCGTCTAAGAGACAAGAACTGAAGAAGTATCATTTAATGTCCCTGTTTCACCACCAGATGGTGGTCTTTACCTGTTTTAACAGGAGGGCAGGTGACATTATTTGTCTCTGTCTGTAACAAGTGGTTTTATCTTGCTGCCTTATAATCCACCAGTGTTCTGAAATATTATTACTGTATGTTTATTATGGAAGCATTTGTAAAGGTATGACCTTTTGATTATAGGTTCATTGAGTAATTCAGCTACTTTGTTCTGTTATGAATTCTTTAACCTGAGGGAACACGTGAGTATTCTGCTATGTAAGCCCTAAACTTTATTTATTTCATTTTTTATTTCTGTTTTATTTCTTCCCAACCACAAACACAAATTCACAAATCTAAACTAGAGACTTTTAAGTGTTGTGCTGCGCCTCAAATCTGATTAATAAAGTGTTGAGATTAAACACTGGGGTCCTGTCAACTGCAGTCTGACTGATGTACCGGAGTGAATGGTCAACATAAGAGTCAGCCAGTACAGTCCTCCTACTTCGTTCAGTTTGGTAGCACTGTAACAATTATCCTGATCATCTACCACATTTTCATCTGACAGTTCACAAGTGACTTTATCTCCAACTCTGACAGTGAAGGAGATGTGAAGCTGTCTGGTTGCTGCTGTTGAAAAAACGAGAGAGAAATATAAAGAGAAATAATATAATTTCTATTAATGTCAGTGTAAGGATTACTGATGCAACAAAACTCTGCTTTTGTGCCTCAAACCTGGTTTGCAAGAGTTCACCATTCACCTTGCTGGGATAAAACAGATTACTTGACTGTATTTGATTAAAAAAGATTAAGTAATAAAATAACAATTTTAATAATCTTTCTTTTTTAATGTTTATGTTATCAATAAACATGTTATATGAACCCTTAGCTTTAAAGTGAAGCACCAGCATGAATAAAGACATTTTAATACATCTGAACTCAACCATCGTGCCTCTCTGTCTCTCTTTTCTCTCTGCTTCTTCCACATTTACATGTTTAAACAAGTTGCATGTTAAAGAAAACTTCCTTCTCTTCTGGCTGACATGAGCTGGTATGAAGTTCAACCTGAACTGAAGTATCTGGAATTAACACCAGTGAAAATTTAACCCTTCAGTGTTTCCACAGTTTCTTCTCATTCAGCTGTTTAATTCAACTCTCAAAAGTGACTCAGTCAAGATGAGCGTTGTCCCATTTCCTCTTAGTTTGCTTTAATTACTTTCATACCAGAACATAAAAAATAACCTGAGCAGAGATATAGATGTTAATATGACTGCATATGAAACAATAACAGGTGATACAGAAATAACAGTAAAAACTAATACATGTTTAACTACAACACAGCACTAGCACATTAAAGTGCCTGACAGCAAGTTCATCAAGCTAAATGTTCCATATATTATGTTCAGTTACATTTCAAGCAGCCAGATAATGTTGTTATGGTAACACAACACAAAACAGTGAGTCAGTACAATCAGTTCAGTTTGAAGATGTGCTGTTAAAGATCTGTTTGTACTGAGCTCCTCTGGACGCGTTGTTGAGATATTTTGTTCGGTCATAACTGTAGAAACATTTGATTACTCAGCCGTAAAACTCACAGTGTTTTCATCCATCTGGGTTTTTTTTTCCTGAAGAGACAAAAGAGAGTCGACTTTTTTTAAATTGGTGCAAAGAAGCCTTTTTAGACTTAAATGTTACAAAGACAAAGGACATGTGCATTGATTTAGACGTCAACACCCAACTCCTGATAAGACGATTATAGATGGTAAAGAGGTTAAAATGGTTGAGTCGTATAAATATCTGGGAATCATCATTGATAATAAGTTGACCTTTGAACTAAACACTGACATGCTGAGTAAGAAAAGTCACCAACATCTTTTCTGTTTGAGAAAGCTAGCCAAGTTTCAAGTGGGCAGATCCCTGATGACTTTTGCAGGGTTCACTGGGTGAAAGGTTATTTTACAAATCTTTTATTGAGTCCGTCTTTACTTTTTCATGTATTTGCTGGTATGCTTCTCTTAGTTTAAAACGGAAAAACACAATAGCAATGGTAAATAAAGTTAGCAGCAAAATCACTGTGATTCAGCAGATAAAACTAACTGAACTGTACAATAGACACATGCTTAAAAAGGCAGAATCCATCGTGTCTGACAATTCTCAGCCCCTGCATGCAGAATTTAAGATGCTGCCTTCTGGGTCCTGCTAAAACATAGGTAACGTCTGCACATAAGGCTCACTTGAACTTAAAAACTTTTAATGTTGTGGTATTCATTTACCTATTGGTCTGATTTTTAATCGATGTTGTCGTCTTTGTTGTTATGTACTGTATGTCAATTTCATTACTACTGCAGCAAAACCAAAAGCCCCTCGGGGACAAATAAAGGTCTTGAACTTGAACTTGAACTTTAGCTTCAAAAATAAAAACCCAGGTTCATATAAACTTCTTCTTGTTTATAATATCTGTGTTTGTTCTCACCTTTAGTTTTCTTCCAAGAGTGCTGCAACTCCCACAAACACAATGATGAACCACAATCCTGGAGAGATAATAAAAGAGGACATCTTAATTTTTTAAAATTTGTTATTTTGTGTTGTGTAAACATGTCTGACTGAATCAGAGACCACAGCCAAGTGCCACTCACTTCTCTCAGAAGAGGAGAGATTCAATCAGTAATCAATAAATCAATTATCATTTTCTCGATCACTTCCTATTTTTAATTTTATAATCACTGTTGTCTTTCCAGAAAAGTAATAAATTAAAGAAGTATTTTATGTTTTGCCATAAAAATACCAAAAAATAACACCTGTAAAATGAAAAAATAAAAAAGTAAAATAATGAAGTTCAGTATGTGGAGAGAAAGAGGCTGACAGGAAGACAGAGAGACTCTAGAGAAGGATGAGTTACTACCTTGTAGTTTTGTTGAAGTATCATTGGTTGTTGTTGTTGTTGTTTGTGCGTCACCTGCATGAATGAAATAAAACAACCCAAGAAACTGTTGAGTTAGAAAATCCCTCATGTTTACCATCTGCTGTCACTAAATGAGAAAGAATGATGTCATCTTAAAAAGTCATCAAATAAACAAATGTTTTGGTGGTTTTAGTCATCTTGAACAGCTCAGCATATTCTCACCTGTTTTCTCACCTGAGGACTGAGGGCTGAAGGTGAACAGCTGCACTTTTCCAGAGTCAACACCTGTCACTTCACACTTCAAGTTAGACTTTGATTTGTGACTAAAATGAGAATCCAGGAAAGACACAGCGACCGAGCAGCCAGCCTGTGATGTCTTCATGTCTTTGTTATCTTTGTCCACATCTTTACCCTCATACAGCCACTTCACTGTGTGACTACAGAACTGTCTCTGTTTCAACACAGAGCAGGTTAACGTCACCTTATCAGCGTCCTTCTGTTCAGTCACTGGTGAAGATGGAGATATTGTGAGAGAAAGACAACAAGAGTAAAGTTAACTTCATCACTGTGATCATAATTATTGTAATGTTTCACTATATTGTTCTAACAAGACATGTTTGAGCTGAAAACATTATGATGGAAATACTCACTGTTAATAACAGACAGATAAACCGGAGAGTCTGGAGCTTGTTGTCCTGATATGAACTGTCTGCAGTCATAACGTCCAACATCCTCGTCTGTGACCTTCTTTAGAACCAGAGAACATTTCTCTGTAACACTCAGTCTGTCTGATTTAGCTTTGGCGTTTTCACCAATCTGCCCAAGTTCAAACAGCTCTACTTCTGATCCGCTCCCTGAACCAATGAAGGTCCATGTAGTATTTTCACATTGTTGCTGACCGTCTATCACATTTTCACAAGGCAAAGTGACTTCATCTCCAACTCTGACAGTGAAGGTAGAGGTGAAGTGTTTCAGCTGCTGCTGTTGAGAAAATGATGCAAAATAAAGTGAAATGAGAAAATGTCTGTTATGTTCATAGTTAGTGACGATTATTTCTTTATCCTTAGTTTCCAAGAGTTCACTAAACTCACCACATTAGAAACAACTAGGGTGACCAGATGAGGGCGGCTGCCTGTATATTAGTATGTTTCACAGTACGTTCAGTGCTTTTATTCAGTCTGTTCTCGTCTCAGGGCACTTTCAGAAAAAACGACAAAACGTATGCTAGTGTGTGTGAGAGATCTGGGGCGTCCCGTACAGACCAGAGCGCTAGTCCGTGATAAAGGTGACAGCCCCGGAAGCCCCTATACCCTTACCACAACCGCCAGAAATGTTAGTACCTAAACCTAAGTCACTGACTTTATGCATGTCGACATCGTAGCAAACGGTGGCGTTGCATACATTATGCTGGATGGTACCTTTAGCGCAAAATCCTTACGCTTTGTCACGCTGTCTGAAACATAAACATCTGAAAGCGTCAGTTATGACGCACTGAGATAAGAATGCGTTGATGGTTAATTACAGTGGTGTAGTCTAGATTTTTCTAGTGAGTATACTGTGATTTTTTTATCCCAGCCTCATACTCCTCCGTCCCAGAGCGACGTCCCATGAGCACCACTACACTCACTAATACTTACAGTATGCTCTCTATTTATGTACATGTAATAGAGACCATTCTGTAGGACCTCTTATCAACAAAGCAAAGACTTTAACAGTCAATGACAGTTACAGGTGGGAAAGGGCGTCACTTTATGTTGAAAAGTGGTGGGGACATTTTAGGGCTTAGATTAGTTATTGTCAGATTCAGAGTCATATTACTTGGCATATCAGACATGACAATCCAAAGTATTGGGGTCACAGGATCAAAACTACAAGCTATTTTAATAGTATTTTAAGGGATATTCATTGATAAATACACAATGGGGGTCTGGGGGTCCTCCCCCAGAAGATTTTGAGCATTAAACATTTAATTTCCTGCATTCTGGAGGCATTTTCTGCACCAATTTATGGTGAAAATTTCTAATGTTTAGTGTTAATCACCATGTAACCCAGCAAGTTAAGAACTACATTTAGCCTTAGATGTTACATGATTCTGGTTTTATGCTGGTTCAATGCACATTTCACAGTGCACGTTGCAACTATTATTAACAATAATGGAAAGCTGAGGCTTTTCAGTAGCAGTAATAACAATAAACACAGGCCTATCACCAAAACTCATTCATTACAGAATATTAGAACTGAAGACACCAAAAGGGGTCCACATCCTCCTCATGTAGGTGTATCAGCTTAATTTTTTTTTTTAAATTCTGCTACTGTACACACACACACACACACACACACACACACACACACACACACACACACACATTAACGTTAGTTAACTAGTTACGTTAACAGTTCCGTTAATAGCGTTAATGATAACATAGGACATTTTCTGCGTTTTAGTAACTTTAATCTGCTGCAGCTGCAGTGTCACCCGGAGCGGCAGCAGCTTTAGCTGCATGCTTACCAAAACACTGACAGAGTGTAGTTTGCGTTTGTTCGCATTTCACATCTCCTTCAGTGATTCACATTATTTAATTTCAAACTTGCGCCGAGTGACCGCCACACAGCGGTGTTGTTGTTTGGTAGCTGACGTCAGATCCCGGTCACAGGCCACTGAAGCCGCAAACGTCAGTTCAGAGCTTCACAACACAAACGGGGTGAACTTATGAATGACCGTGTGAAAGTTCTGTCACAAAACGATGTTGTTACGTATCATCTCGCTATTTTAAGTGGGTATACGGAAATCTTTGACTATTCCTAGTGGGTATACGGCGTATACCTGCGTATCACGTAGACTACACCACTGGTTAATTATCAGTGGATGTTAAAATCAAAACTCAAGGCTGAAATTAATTATTTTTGTTCAGGAAGTCGCCTGTCTGTCATTAGGAAAAACACAACAACGGTGGGAATGTAACAGTGGGTAAGTCATGATGATCTGTTATACAATTAATTTAATTCTGTTCATGTTGTCAGTGCGCGTTGTGCAGACATCTGTCCGCGCAACGCTCAGACCTCTTCTTCGGCTGCCTGCAGCTACACTCTCCTGTCCTCCCGGCTGTAACTTCATCTACGTTAATCAAAACTCATGTTTAGTCTAATTTTCGGGACAAACAGGAGGAGTCGGGAAAACTCTGATTCGGGACCGTCCAGAGTTTTTCGGCAGGCATGCGTCTGGTCACCCAGATTTGTTTTTCTTAGTTGAATCAAATGTAGCTAATAAAGAATCTTTAATAATATTGATCAAGTTATTTTTTACAATGTGCCTTCCATTTATATATGTGATATATGTATTCTTACCTGTAAACTGAAGCACCGCTGTAAGAAATAAAGAAATCCATTTGAACTCAACCATCATGATTCTCTCTGTCTCTCCTTCTTCTGTCTCTTGTTCTCGTGCTCTGAACTGTCTGAGTTTCTAAAGTAGTGTTTTAGTAGAGAGATGCTGCAGCTACTTCCTGTGGTTACTTTTTTTTTTAACACATACACACACACACACGCACACACACACACACGCTTACTGTTTAATTTATTTATTTATGTTTTTAGGTTTTTTTTGTTTCTGTTTTGTTTTTTGTAACACACACGCACACCTACTGTTTTGTTTATTCTATTTTTAGTATTTATAATACACACACTGTTTTATTTATTTATTTTATTTTTTAATATATACATATTTCTTTTTTTTTAACACAAACACAGATACTTTGATTAGTTTATGCTCGAATTCTTAAATGAAATGTATGGGGGTGATTGATATTTTATATGTATTGGGATGATTGTTATGTTATATGTATGATGCTTTGGCAATATTGTTCAACAGTCATGCCAATAAAGCAAAATTGAATTGAATTGTTAGGATGATGTCACTTCCTCTTAGTCAGAGGTCGCAGCAGCCTGATGAAGATCATGTAAAATTGGAATGAGCATGTAAAGATGAGAAAGTCACTGATTACAAGGCAGATTATCTTTGAATTGTTTCTGCATTCACTGCGCCAATCTAATGTTGTAAAAAACAATCTAGCCTATAGTATTAAGCTTCGCTCAAGTCTCAAGTTCACATGCCGTCCAATCCCACTGCGTATTTGTGACAGTAACATGTTTGAAGGTGTGAAGATTGAAAGTTTGCAAGTTTGCAAAGTTTGTTTGCCTTGGTATTGGTGCTTAAGAAACTGCATTGCACAGATCCATATATAATATAAAAAAACAGCATTCATATAACAATTAACATCATCATAAAACAAAGGCAGTCTGTGATAATAATTATTGTATTGCACAGTTTTGAGTAATATAATATTCTACAAATCAGTAAAATACAATAAAAAAGTGAAATATGTTGAGTCATTATGTGTGTAGATTTAGAGCGTGCATGGCTTTTGGAAAGAAACTGTTCTGTGGTCTGATCTGTAGCGTCTCCCTCAAGTAAAGAAGGTCCCAGGTTCGAACCCCGATTGTCCCAGAACTTTCTGTGTGAAGTTTGCATGTTCTCCTCATGTCTGTGTGGGTTCCCCCACCATAAAAAACATGTAAGGTTCTCCAGTCAGTGCCATTGATCGGGAGTTGGTCCCCAGATGCTGTACAGTGGCTGCTGTTCCCTTGATGGGCTAATGTAGATAATGAAATCTGCTATGTGTATCTGACAATAAAGTACCGTTACCTAAGATCAAAAAAATGGGGGTCAGGGGTCAACACTTTTTGCTCTAGTAAGGCTGCAGTGTCCTGGAGGGAGGGTAGTGGGCAGCCAGTGTTTTTTTTTTGCAGTGTTGATGACTCTCTGAAGTGTTTTTTTTGTCTGCTGCTGAGCAGCCAGCGTACCACACTGTGAGGTAGTTATGTTGCTTTCTATTGCAGAGTGGTAGATGCCAGCATCTTTACGTATACGTTGTTTCTCCTCAGATCCCGCAGGAAGTGCAGACGTTGCTGTGCCTCTTTGACTACAACGCAAGCTGTCAATATACCTCTTCATGTGAGAAGCAAATTGAATGTTGGTCCACCGCAAATTTATGCAGAAAAGCAAGAAATCTGGGCAGAAGTTTTCACCAGAATCCAGGAAACAAAGTCTTTAATCTCAGATTGTATGGGGGACAACCCCCTCTTAATAATAGTCCCCTCTAGTGCTGAACAAAACCTATGAAACAAAAGTAATTACACCAGAAATTCAATGCAAGTCTCTGGGTTGACTCACACTGGGCTCCAACACTGTGAGGGCCAGCCCTGCCCGTACGCACCCACGGACAAGTATTTCCCTTAAGGATCTTTCTGTTGTCAAAAATACAGAAAAAGAGTGAACCGGGCTAAATGCCCAGGCTTTCTGAGTAACTGACACTCCTTACTTGTTCCAACAAGAAACCTCCTTTCCCTGAAGGGCTGAAGCACAGATGGGGATCAGCTGCACATGTAAACATTAAAATGACTGAATATTCAGTGTGATATATGGACCTACAAACACATATATGGTCTTCATGAAAATGATTAAATTTAACTATGAACTTATCAACTGTGTTGTCGACACTGTAAACCCCCACACATCTCAACATTTTTCTGTACTCTAGTGATCAGCCAAATTGGTCATTGCTGTTCAGTTTCACCTGTTTCTTAGGACTGTTCACACTTACTGTATGAGAGATCTTTTCAAGACAAACAACAGTTTTTAACACTCGTAACTTTTCTTCATTTTCCTCTGATTTTTGTTCTCTGAAAGCTTCAACTCCTCGTGTAAATGTGCTGTTATTTAACTGCAGTGGAGTCTTTTCTCTGATGAGCTGATGTTGATATGGAAGTTGTTGATCAGTGGAGTCTGACAGAGGCAGAAGGGTCTCCATCGTTTTCATAGGTCACCACACCTTCATCTTCATCTTCATCATTATTCACCTGTGAAACACAAACAAACCCTCACTCTGACACACTTTAACTGACAACTTTCACATCACTGACCCACATTTAACACAAGGAGATCAGAAATAACCTGACAGCACCTGAACGCACCGTCAGTTACTGTTACATGTTTCTGCCACTGAGAGAGGAAGTGTTTCTGTGGTAACGAAGGACATGCAGAAGGAAATTAACTTATTAATTAAAGTCAAAGAAAATAAATGTTTAGTATATTAAACCAAAAGTAGGCTACACCTCCAGCTGACTGACCAGAGTGTTTATGTGGTACCTCAAATCCAAAATGTTCCTCCCAGTTTACTGCTGATGTTTTGAAACTGAACACAGTTCACAGTTGAGTCAGCAGACCCTGAACGCACCGTTAGTTACTGTCTGATCTGATCTTTATCTGACTGTTTGCACTGGAACTAGATTCTACAGTAGTATAGTAACGTAGATGTTTTTTGAAATAAAAATAATGTATCTGTGTTGTTTAAAGTCACTAGAGTGAGACCTGTTTGTGTTTGTCTTCTTCTATCTATATCTACACTTCAGAATGAAGAACAGATGTCACAAACACTGGTTTGCTGTGTAAAGTACCAACTGTAAAAACATTATAAACTCACTGTGTTTTCATCCATCTGTGTTTTTGTCCCTGAAAAGAAAAGAGAAAGAGTCGACTTTAGTTTCCACAGTGAAAATCCAGGTTTATCAAAACTTCCTGTTTCTGAGTTTCATCTGTGAATGTTCTCACCTTTAGTTCTTGTCCAGATGTTGACTGCCACAACAATTATTATGAGTGCTGCTAAACCCACAGACACAATGATGAACCTCCAGAACGATTCTGAAAACATTAGAAACATTTTGACTGCACAGTTCAGTTCTGTTTGAAAGTGTCCTTGGTTGACATGAAAGCACTTATTCTATTATTATTCTAGTTTTCTATAATATTTTTTTTGTTCCAGATTTAATCTCACATGTGTATAGGAGTACCAAACATAGCCGAGTGAGAATCATTCATACTTTGGACTTCACAAGGAAAGAGAGAGAAAGATGTAAGATGTTTAGTCACTACCTGGTTTTGTTTCATCCTTTCCAGATGGTGTTTTGTTTCTCCCCTCTAATGTGATTAATTTAGATTTTGTTGAATCCGATGATATGAAAGAACACGAGAAAATGTGAAAAAATGCCTCATGTTAACAATCTGAAGAGACTAAATGAGAAAGAATAATGTTCAAATCCTAACCCTTAAAATTCATCAAATAAAATCAAATGTACCTGTTTTCTCACACGAGGACTGGAGGCCGGCGTCACACAGCAGCATCTGTCCGCTCTTATTATCTGTTACGTTACACTTCAGGAACTCATGATAGTTTGACTTCTGGCTAAGAGGACGAGTTGGAAAACCCACATAGGCTGAACAGGAACTCTGTGATGTCACCACGTCTTTCTTATTATCCTCATACAACCACTCGACTGTGTGTCCACAGACTTCATATGACAACACAGAGCAGATGAAGCCGACTGTCTCTGTCTCACTGTTCAGATGTTCTTCCACTGGTGAAGATGGAGATATTGTGAGAGAAAGACAACAAGAGTAAAGTTAACTTCATCACTGTGATCATAATTATTGTAATGTTTCAGTATATTGTTCTAACAAGACAGTTTGAGCTGAAACATTATGATGGAAATACTCACTGATAATAACAGAGAGAAGAACCAGAGAGTCTTCACCTTGTTGTTGTCCTGAATTGTTAAACTGTCTGCAGGTGTAACGACCAACATCCCCGACTGTGACGTTCTTTATAACCAGAGAACAGTTCTCTGTAACACTCAGTCTGTCTGATTTAGCTTTGGCAATCTCATTTTTACTGATCTTCCCAAGTGTAACCAGCTCTGTTGCTGTTATCCCACTCGCACAACTGGCCAACCAGGAAGTACCGTCACACTTGTCCTGATTTTGTATCACATTTCCACAAGGCAAAGTGACTTCATCTCCAGCTCTGACAGTGAAGGAGTTGAAGTTCTGTCCAGTTACTGCTGTTCAAGATGAGAGATAAAAATTAAAAATAAACTGCAATAAGAAATAGGGCTTTTATATTTTCAGTCATCAGTGAGATTAACATTAAATACAACAAACTGCAGCATACAGTATGATCCTTATACACAAATCCACTCAACACACCATTTTCAAAACAAACAGTAAACTTGGCTGTCTTACTTAAATCAATGTTAATTGCATAAATACTATTAGTAATGTTTTGTAATGTTTATTTTATGCATGTATGTGTTTTGTGAATCCTTACCTGTAAACTGAAGCACCAGCATCACAATTAAAGGCACGTTAATCCATCTGAATCGAACCATCTTGCTTCTCTCTCTCTTCTTCTCACGCTCTCAACTGTCTCTGAACTTGTGCTTCTTGAAGAGAGATGCAGCATTTACTTCCCGTTATTAGGAAAGTGTCAGTTCCTCATTGTGACTTTTTTTCATTCTTTGTTGTTGAGTCCATCAGCTTTTCTCTCGTTTTCTTCCTTATAAATATTTTAACAGCCAGAAGAGCCACTGATGTCTTCAAGTTTTCAGCAAAACCAATAATGTGGAGTGAATCAGAGGCTCGTGGTCCAAAATCATGATACTGGGGAAAACAAATGTGACGTGGTGATGTAATGGTTTATGAATTGTTAGTTCCTCTTTGTAGCTTTCTAATGTTTTCTGAGAACTGAATGAGAAGTATGTTTTGTAGTGTTGGGGAAGCTACTTGGGAAATGTAGTGAGCTAAGCTACTAGCTACTCTAAATTAAATGAAGCTTCACTACACAGAAGATACCCCCCAGTGAAATGCAGCAAGCTAAACTACAGCAATGCGGCAAAAGTAGCTTAGTAACATCTAAGCTTCTTTTAATTTTTTAATATGTTAGTAGCAACAGCAGAAAGACTAAAAACCTGCTCCAAACAGTGTGAGAGAGAGAGAAAGTAAACTCAATCGCGCGTGTCTTTATTCCCCTGCAGCAAAGTCGCAGACGTCAGCCCAAGGATCGGTACGTGATGTCACCGTCTTCTGCCTTCTGCCGGCTGCACATACAGGTCCGTGTGTTTCGGTGGGGTCACTAACTGATCCTTCAGAAATGCTTGGGAAAATGTAGCGTGTGTGGAAGCTACCGCGCTACTCGGTCAATAAAAGAGCTTCGTTACTGAAAAGCTGTTTGATTCTGAAAATAGCGACGCTGCCACCAAGCTACTGAGAAATGTAGTTAAACTAGTAAATAGCCTACTGTCGCAAATAGGGTTCAAGAACTAGAGTCCTAGAACTGCGGTCCCAGGATTGGGGGGGTCCTGAAACTGCAGCCTCGGTACCGCAGCTTTACACTATTGGCCCTGACTATTGGTTGCTGAAGCTCAGCGGCCATTATAATCCATGCCCGTGAAGTCCACCAGCTGCGGCCGTAGCGCATCACAGAAGCGGTTCTCTGCTCTGCTCCGCAAAGAACAGGTCAAGCAGAGTAGATTGTACCAGGCAGGAAGTCAGAGACAAAACGGCAGATAGAATCCGGTAAATTTAAAATAATAAAAAATAACAAAATAAAACACCCTTTGCAGACTCCCGATCGTAAAATAAACACGGTTAAAACAAACACAAAAACGAAATCATTTAACTGCGTAGCCCACTTCATCATAGTAGAAGCACAAAAAGCAAACACTGATGAACAAATCAGCAAAATCTAAACTTGTCAGCAAAATCAGGCAGGCAAAATGCTCTGATTCTGATGCGCATCGCGGGAAATGCAGCCTGAAGTTGATGGAACGAAACAGGGTCACGCAGATCAGCCGGACCAGGCATCACAGCGATCACCCAGAGGAAAGAATAGAGAGCTATGGAGGCCCAGCTTGGACTTAAAGCTGCTCCTGAACGTCCTGTCTGCTCAAAATGGGAGTCATTTAGGCCAAGCAACAGAAATCAGAGACTGACTGGGACCTGTCCCATCCAGGGTTCGAGTACGTGGGGGTCTCTAATATAGCTCAGGTCTAAGCAGTAAAATTATTAATTTGATGGCTGCACTTCTCCACCAGGCAGCCACCTAACTGTAATGCAGGATGAGACCTACTGTGTTAGACTCTGTTTGACTGCTGCTTCTTTGTTATGTATTATTGGCTTTATGATGCATCCTCCAGTTAGTACAGCACTAATATGCTTGCTACTGTGTGCTAGTGGCTAGCAGTGTGTAAAATAATAACACTATGATACCTTGAAAGGTGGAATTGCAGTCTCTCCTTGAACGATCTGTCTTGATCTGTCTAAAATTTTGTCGTAATATCGCAACATTGTGGGAAAGGGCTGCTGTGAGGGAGAGAGAAAGTGTTAGACCACGCAATGAGCCATGTCTCTCTTGCTTATCTCTGGGCTTATTATTTATTTATCTCAGCCAGTAACATTAGTTATATTAGAGACCCCCACGAAGCTCGGATCATAACTAACCCTGCCCCATCAACGTCCCTGATCGGGTCCGTGTCCCAAGCTGTCAGGACAAGACTCTGCTAAGATGAGAGGATATGGACTGTGTCTTACATTACTGTATTATAAGTTTACATGTTTTTATACAAATTTAATCTGTTAAGTTCTGCATGTGTAGCATGAAGGGACTACACACTCTCTTTTCATTTTACAACCTTGTGTAGAGCAAGGTTGTAAACAGCTGCAAAAAGCAGCAGAGCTCTGCAGGTTTTATCCTCTAATGATGAAAAGATAAACATCAGAAACAAACGAGGCTCACAGGAACAGACAGTCGACACTTTAATAGGACATAAAACAAAGACTCGCTTATCGAATCCTGTTGAAAACTAATTTAACTCCTGGAATTTTTGGGGTCACTGAGACTAGTTGCAACAAACTGTTCAGACATTAATGAACGTCCTGACCGAACTGTCTTTTCACTGTCTGGACATACAGAGCATAGTACGAGGCTAGAGCATAACTTATTATCAGCATTATAAATTAAACTTTATGACATTTTAATTATTTAACTTTTAGGCCTACATGCCTTTAAACAAAGTTACACTGTTGGACATATAATATAGATTATATAGAATATAGATTAAATGCTACTGAAATTATATAAATGAACATGTAAATGCTTTAGTTTATTTTAAAGCTGATTTTGTTTTTCTCCTTGTTTCTGCAAATGAAACATGACTCATGCCTTTTATTACAGTGTGCAGTACAGGAAGCATTTTCTCAATGTAGGCTTATGAAAACTTAGATGGTATTTTATCAGCTTTGTCTTGTACCTTGGGCGTCATGAATGCTTAAATACACATGAAGCTTTCTCTGCACAGACATCACAAATCACAGATTATTATTTCTCATATGCGTCATTTACACTGGTAACATGTTCCCACCACATTTTGAAATGGCTGATTACATGCCCATCACTTTTTAAAAACATTTCTTAAAAATGTTCTGAAAAATAGCTTACACCGAGGAATGTTAACTAACAAATGAAAAGGCTTTGACAAACTTTTATTTGCACAATAAGAAAACTTGCAATGCAAATATAGAAGAAACAAATATACATTGTCCAGTAGAAGGAACTTAAACTAAAAATAAAGAAGCTGCTGATTTACATTTACATTTACATTTACTCATTTGGCAGACGCTTTTATCCAAAGCGACTTACATTTGAGGAACAACTTACAAGTATCAACAGAGCATCAAATACAGATCTAACAACTGACAATAGTGATTACTGCACTATATTTTGTTATGTTTTTATATTCATGAATTTTTACCTGCAAGCTGAATTTATTGGTTCTCTTTATATAAATAAAGACACTTCCACTGTAAATTGGAGCAGAAAACGTCTCTGTGTTAGTGGTGAGACACAAACCTCCAAAAATTACAGTCACAAGTATAAAACCATTAAGGAGTCTGTTTAAACAGGTCATTAAACTACACTGAAGACTCACAGAGGAAAAGAGAGGCAGCACGTCCAGCCGATCAAACCAGCTACACCTGAAGCAGCTTCAGCTGCAGCTGGAGGCTCTGTGAGTAAAATCAGCTGATCGCTGCTGCGACTCAAAAGCGTTTAATTGATTTCATGGAACGCAACGATCGATCAGTGACAAGTGTCACGAGAGACAGAGACCAAGAGAGGAAGGGGGCCCCCAGGATTTTCTACGCCCCTGGACCTGCTAACAGAATAGTTTAAGGATCTGGTCCACCCCCAGGTGTCTTTGTAACCCTCCCTGATCGGAGTGGACAGCCTGATATGAACTCCTTTTAACCAGTTATGAGTTTTAATCAGTGTGAGATGTGACAGTACTTCACATGATCAAGGCTTGCTGGGATTGGTTGATCTCTAGTGTCCATGCAGACATGTCCTTTTGTGATTGGACGTCCTACAGTGTTTACTCAGACAAAGCATGTCAAGTCTGATTGGATGCTTTCTGGTGGGCATTCAGTCCATGTGTGATCATGTATCTTTTAATACTTGTGGTTAATACATGCCTGTCCGTCTTCCTGTCTTTGAACAGAGGGCCCCATGTGACTTCCTTTTGACATTCAGAAATAGCTCACATCTCACCCACATACCTGCAACGTCCTCTCTGCTTAGTCCAAACTAAGTTTTAATGTGAGCTTAGTAATAAATCATCATAAACTGATTCAATCAATCAGTAAGCACAGCTGATCACATGGCAATATATCAATCAATCAATACATCTTTCATAAGTAAAACACTTGTTAGGGGCAACAACATTGATACTGTTATATTTTAACTCTCTTGATAATTAAAAAAAAATTGTGTAATAAATCAGTAAATCAGTCATGATTAGATAAATTGGTAATTTACCATCCTCAATTTTCATCATAAGCAAAATAAACTCTGCTCTCTGCAGGTTGGAGGCTCACTTCCTGTGAGTCTTTGAATGCAGGCTCTTGTGGTTAAGTAGCAGGCTACTATTTGGGGGTGGTGATGGTACAGTGGACACATGCCTTTAATGTGTGAGAGAACCCGGTTCAAATCCCCATTGTGACACATCCACCATTGTGTCCCTGAACAAGGCACTTAACCCCTAGTTGCTCCAGAGGCGTGCGACCTCTGACATATAAAGCAATTAAATGTTAAAGTAGGTGGGCGGATTAAACAATGACAATCACACACTTTTGTTTGTGCAGCCATGCAGCTACCAGAATTACAGTGTTTCTGTCGTTACTCTACATCATTAAACCAGAGTTATGCTGCAGATCATGCGCAGTAAGATCAAGTTCATGCTTTGTCATGTCTGGTGGGTTTGTGACAATGACGTATTTCATCTCCTGAAAAGAAGAAGATGAGGAAGTTGAAGGTGTGAAGATTGTTAGTTAAGAAAATGTTTGCAAAACTGCAACTTGTTATTTAGATAGTGATCTCATTGTATCTTTGCAGGTATTTTTGTTCAGAGATCTGAAGAGGATGTGTTTCAGTGAGAATGTGGTTAACAGCAGCAGCAGAGCTCTGCAGGTTTAACCCTCTAATGACCAGATAAACATCAGAAACACACGAGGCTCACAGGAACTGACAGTTGACACTTTATTGGGACATAAGACAAAGAGGATTTTACTCAATCCCATTGAAAACTACTTTAACTCCTGAAAGGTTTGGGGTCACTGAGTCTAGTTACAACAGTAAAAAACGTTGATGAGCGTCCTGACTGAACTGTCTTTTACTGTCTGGACGTAGAGCATCAAGCAATATGTAGCATTACAACAAGTAATCAACACTCCTTTAACAACCCAGGTCCTGATATCAAGTATTTTCTTGCCGTATCTTAGAATCACACACAGTAAATCTCATGTAGTGTTTAAGACAGTTAGCTTGCCAGCTTGCATTCTTCCCAAGTGTAACCAGCTCTGTTGCTGTTATCCCACTCGCACAACTGGCCAACCAGGAAGTACCGTCACACTTGTCCTGATTTTGTATCACATTTCCACAAGGCAAAGTGACTTCATCTCCAGCTCTGACAGTGAAGGAGTTGAAGTTCTGTCCAGTTACTACTGTTCAAGATGAGAGATAAATATAAAAAATGAACTGCAATCAGAAATAGGGCTTTTATATTTATAGTTATCCGTGAGATTAACATTAAATACACCAAATTGCAGCATACATGATCCTTACATACATGAATCCACTCAACACACCAGGTTCAAAACAAACAGTAAACTTGCCTGTCTTTCTTAAACACTATTAGTTTATTTTATGCATGTATGTGTTTTGT
Organism: Lepomis macrochirus; assembly: GCA_024633595.2. Lineage (NCBI taxonomy): Eukaryota > Metazoa > Chordata > Actinopteri > Centrarchiformes > Centrarchidae > Lepomis > Lepomis macrochirus. The sequence goes on along the minus strand of JALXJV020000017.1, from coordinate 8,320,274 downwards.
GAATCCTTACCTGTAAACTGAAGCACCAGCATCACAAATAAAGTCACGTTAATTCATCTGAATCGAACCATCTTGCTTCTCTCTCTCTTCTTCTCACGCTCTCAACTGTCTCTGAACTTGTGCTTCTTGAAGAGAGATGCAGCATTTACTTCCCGTTATTAGGAAAGTGTCACTTCCTCATAGTGACCTGAATCTTTTTTTCATTCTTTGTTGCTGAGTCCATCAGCTTTTCTCTCTCGTAAAACCAATAATGTGGAGTGAATCAGAGGCTCGTGGTCCAAAATCATGATGCTGGGGAAAACAAATGTGACGTGGTGATGTAGTGGTTTATGAATTGTCGGTTCTTCTTTGTAGCTTTGTAATGTTTTCTGAGAACTGAATGAGAAGTATTTTTTGCTGTGTTGGGCAAGCTACTACCTACTCTAAATTAAATGAAGCTTCACTACACAGAAGTTACCCCCTAGTGAAGAGAGAGAGAGCTAAATCAGACACAGAGACACTCTCCTACTTAGTGCCATATTATTGCAGCTAAATGTATTTCCTCATGCAACAAACTGAGAACCATTTCTTGTTGTATAAAGTAACGTAATTATCACATTATTATTATTCTTTATTCCGCTGCAGCAAAGTCGCAGACATCAGCCCAAGGATCGGTACGTGATGTCACCGTCACACAGAAGCGCTTCTGCCGGCGCTGCTTGTAGCGACGCTACTGCCCAACACTGATTTTTGTTGCAGCTCTGGAGGTTTTTACCCTTTTTAAAAAGACAGAGGAGAAGTGGACAGATTTAGAGAATGGAGAGTGCAAGTGTAAGCTAGCCTATGTACAGTCTGAACAGCATCTATGCATTTGGTAAAGTACGCAGAGTTTAACACACAGTTGTTACAGTTGTTTCTATGTACAATTATAAACAGTATAGGGGTTCAATTTGTGCAAAAAGTATGAATAGTGCAATAACATGTAGGGGAGAGTGGGATGATTTGTGCCTGGGGGGAAGTAGATCCACCAATTGTTTCTGGAAAACCATAGAAGGAATTGGTCACATGACCACATAATTTTGAAAAGCCATCCATTTTACTCATCCTCCAAAAAAAGAGACACATGACATGAGAGATAAGCACATTTTACTCATCCTACGTTTGAAAACATTTCCCACATGTTTTAGTGCTTTACCAGGCTACACAATGGGTCTATAGAGTTAGCATGATGTGAGCTCTCAAATTCTGGATCATGCTAGTTTTTCAAACTTGTGGGTCTGGGGTGATTTGTGCCAAAGGGCCTGCTATAACTATGTTGGATTGGTGGAGAAGGTTGAGGGTGCAGACATCAGCGCAAAGTTTCTAAGGCAAAGTTGTAAGAAGTCGGTGGATGGAAAGCCGTCTTTACATTTAAAAAGAATGATGAAGGAGTCATCCTTAGTGGTGATGTGCTCAAGAGATTACCCCCACTCCAAAAACTTGGTGGTGCAGCCAGAAGGGAGCAGAAGTTATATTCCCCAGCAGCATTGACAAGTGGGATGTAGAAGGCCAGATCCAAAGCACCTAGACCTACATTCTCACAGGGGATAATCTGAAGAAGTGAGGAGATGGGCATGGCTCATCAGTGTTTGACTTAGGCCTCCCTGCCATTTGTTTAATTTAGCTAACGCTGATTTCAGTTTGAGTTTGCACTATGCTATTAAAGAGAAGTTTTAATTAAGTATTTAAGTGGCCTAAGTCCCAATAGGATGTTTACAAATTAGCCAAGTCACTTTATTTTTACATGTTACATAATTGACAGATAGAGTTCTATGTATGTCAACAGGCATTTTGCCAAAGCCTTTTTGCCTTAAATGATTCATAAATATCATATATTGTGTATTTAAGTTTTAAGAAAAGTCCATGGTTAAGGTGGGAGGCATCCTGGATGATGTTTCTTGTCCTGCCCAGGCAGCGCTTGTGATAAATGTTCTCAGTGGTGGGTAACTGGGTGCCGCTGGTCCGTTGGGCAGATTTCACCAACTGCTGGAGAACTTTATGGTCACGTGGAAAACTGATTTCATCCTTGGTTTTGGGGTCTCTGTGCTGTAACTACACTGTGGTCTTTTATTTGTTTGGTTTGTTGATGGTGGCGTAGAGATCGCTGGGATCAGCTGAGGCTCCAGCAGAAGAAGAGGAAGCTTTCACGGTGCTGTAGGTCACTGCATCATCTTCATCATCACCATCTTTACCCAGAACCTGGAAAAGAGACAAACAGCACAACACAGAAATGACACAACATTAAATGAGAGAAGTGTTTTCATTCACTACCATCATCACTAGAACCAATCAGACAGCTTACCCGGCCTTTACTGTTGGTCTTCCTGGTGTAGCTGATGGAGGCGTAGGAAACACCATCTTCAGGATCAGCCTACACAGAGAAGACAACATAATGGCTGCTCAGTAACATGTGGACTTGATTGTGTTCTGGTCTGTTCTGGTGTCGTCCAGCTGCATCATCAGACTCCCCACTTCTTCTCTTGCAGAAAGAACTTAGATTCAAGAGTCACTGTGTGTCTCATAGAGCTACATTTTGAACAACAAATCTAAAAACAGTGAGTGTAACTTTGTCCTGGGTGTAGTGTGAGATCTCACCGTGTCCTGACTGGTTTCTGGACTCACTGCAGGGTTTAAGCTCCGTCCCTGAAAACAACAAACAAACAGAGTCTACTTACATGTGGTCAAACACTGGCTCTGTGAAGGCTGTTTAGATTTGGATGTCAGAGAGCAGCTGATTCAGCTCTGTCATAACTGTAGAAACATTTGATTACTCAGCCGTAAAACTCACAGTGTTTTCATCCATCTGGGGGTTTTTTCCTGAAGAGACAAAAGAGAGTCGACTTTAGCTTCAACAATAAAAATCCAGGTTCATCAAAACTTCTTGTTTATAATATCTGTGGTTGCTCTCACCTTTAGTTTTCTTCCATCTGATGAGTCCAACAACAATAAGAATTGTTATTAAGAGAGCTGCAACTGCCACAAACACCTTGAGCAGCAAACCTAGAAAGAGAATAGAAATATTAAACTTTTTTGCCTTCAGCTTTTTGTTTTGTTTCAAATTCTCTAACAAAGAGAAGAGCATCTAATTTGTTATTTTATGTTGTGTGAACACATCTGAGACTAAGACTCAGACTCTCCACCCACAGCCAAGTATCACTCTGACATGCATGCTTTAGACTTTAGAGCAATACGTGTACTCCAGCAGTATACATGCTTTCACTAAGTTATTCAAAAAAATAAATCAATAATAATTTTCCAAATCACTTCCTATTTTTTAACTAAAGAATATTTTTTGACTTTTTTGCCATAAAAATACCAACAACAAAAAACTGTACAAGAAAATACAAAAATGAATCAAATAAAAACTTAAATAATGAAGTTCAGTATGTGGAGAGAAAGAGGCTGACAGGAAGACAGAGAGACTCTAGACTCTTGTTGTTGTTGTTGTTATTGTTTGTGCATCACCTGCATGAATGAAATAACACAACCCAAGAAACTGTTGAGTTAGAAAATCCTTCATGTTTACCATCTGCTGTCACTAAATGAGAAAGAATGATGTCATCTTAAAAAGTCATCAAATAAACAGATGTTTTGGTGGTTTTAGTCATCTTGAACAGCTCAGCATATTCTCACCTGTTTTCTCACCTGAGGACTGAGGGCTGAAGGTGAACAGCTGCACTTTTCCAGAGGAACCATCTGTCACTTCACACTTCAAGTTAGACTTTGATTTGTGACTAAAATGAGAATCCAGGAAAGACACAGTGGCGTAGCAGCCAGCCTGCCATGTCTTCATGTCTTTGTTATCTTTGTCCACATCTTTACCCTCATACAGCCACTTCACTGTGAGTCTACAGGACTGTTTATATGACAACACAGAGCAGGTTAACGTCACCTCATCAGCGTCCTTCTGTTCAGTCACTGGTGAAGATGGAGATATTGTGAGAGAAAGACAACAAGAGTAAAGTTAACTTCATCACTGTGATCATAATTATTGTAATGTTTCAGTATATTGTTCTAACAAGACAGTTTGAGCTGAAACATTATGATGGAAATACTCACTGATAATAACAGACAGATGAACCACAGAGTCTGGAGCTTGTTGTTGTCCTGATTTGTTGAACTGTCTGCTGGTGTAAATACCAACATCCTCGTCTGTGACCTTCTTTATAACCAGAGAACAGTTCTCTGTAACACTCAGTCTGTCTGATTTAGCTTTGGCTTTTTCACCAATCTGCCCAAGTTCAAACAGCTCTACTGCTGCTGTGTTTCCTGAACCATCAAAGGACCATACTGTATATTCACATTGTTGCTGACCGTCTATCACATTTTCACAAGGCAAAGTGACTTCATCTCCAACTCTGACAGTGAAGGAGAGGGGAAGTGTTTCAGCTGCTGCTGTTGAGAAAATGATGCAAAATAAAGTGAAATGAGAAAATGTCTGTTATGTTCATAGTTAGTGACGATTATTTCTTTATCCTTAGTTTCCAAGAGTTCACTAAACTCACCACATTAGAAACAACAGATTTGGTTTTCTTAGTTAAATCAAATGTAGCTAATAAAGAATCTTTAATAATATTGATCAAGTTATTTTTTTACAATGTGCCTTCCATTTATATATGTGATATATGTATTCTTACCTGTAAACTGAAGCACCGCTGTAAGAAATAAAGAAATCCATTTGAACTCAACCATCATGATTCTCTCTGTCTCTCCTTCTTCTGTCTCTTGTTCTCGTGCTCTGAACTGTCTGAGTTTCTAAAGTAGTGTTTTAGTAGAGAGACGCTGCAGCTACTTCCTGTGGTTAGGATGATGTCCCTTCCTCATAGTGACTATTAACCTGTTTTAGATTTCAGTTTCTCTGAATTTCTTGTCGATGTCCAAACAGCCAAGAACAATTTTTTCACTTTTACATTTTTAAATGTAGTTTCTCTCATCCACAGTGACTGACAGAGACCTCAAATTCTTGATCAGCAATATGAGATGCAGGCACACTGTGTCCAGTCTGACTCTGTGTTTGTGACGACTTGTTTCACCATATGAAAAGAACATGAAGAGAAGTGGTTTTGAAGAGGAAGTGTTTTAGTGCAAATGTGGTTAACAACAGCAGCAGGGCTCGGGAGGTTTTGCCCTCTAATGACATCAGAAACACATGAGGTTTTCTTCAGCCCTGGTACATGTTACCATTTTCCTTCCAGCATGTCGGCCTTGCACTTTTGTCCTGCTGACAAGAATACTGTAAACCAGGGGTGTCAAACTCATTTTCATTAAGGGCCACATAAGCATTACGGTCACCCTCAAAGGGCCAGTTGCAACTGTAAGACTAAACGTATATTCTTCTTAATATATAGTTAAATAACCTTCTCTTTATTTGATTATGTATTCAAGTTAAGGACATTTATCAGATGTAAAAATATAGCCTTAGTAAGAAAATGTCTCTGTGTTATTATAACATAAGTAAATTACTTTATCAGATTTAAAAACCCTCATTACTCCATCAATCAAAGATCAAACATTTCAAGTAAATAACGACAAATATCATCAAACATAAGCTTTTACAGTAACGTTTAATTTTTTACAGTCCAGAGGTGCAGAACCATGGTAAAACAAATAACTGTGAGCTGCTGATAACATGAGGCACAGATGTGGCATTTGATAAAACAAATAGTCCAGCTGCACACAGCCTTACAGAGGGCATACATCCAACTAATGACAGATAATTTGATTACCTGGAAAAATGCAGACAAATAGGCCGCCGTAGCCAAGGCCTAGTTCACACTGCACATTTTTTAGCCGCTCGGCGTCCGTCAGGTGGTGATCGGGAGCAAATCAGCGGTTGATCTGCGGTCACCAGTCGTTATGTGTGAACTAGTCAACAACGCATCAAAACGGCTCCCCGACACATTTCTGACACATCACCAACGTCTGCCAGATATCTAGCATATTAAAAATCTTTTACTCCCCTCCAGGTCTTTCTGTAGCTCAGACGATCCTTCCTACCTGACTGTAATACATTCCTTTACCCAGATTCTTTGTCTTTATAATAACAAACAACAGCTGTTTTGTTTGGAGGTTTGCATCATTTCCGGTTTCTTCTTCTTCTTCTTCGATTTGATTGGCGGTTGGCAACCAGCATTTAGGAGCATTACCGCCACCTACCGGACTGGAGTGTGGAACAGAGTTTGTGCAGTCATTTCCGGTTTAACATTGCACGTGTGTTTTATTGACAAAACGTGGTTTGGAGACCAGCGTCGGGTGACACAGTCGCTGTCAGCTCGTGTAGTGTGTGACCTCCTGTCACCGATCAGTCACATAATGTGAACGCCACAACCACTTCAAGACTCGCGTCACAAGACGGCAAGTTGTGCAGTGTGAACGGCACGGCCATCGGCCGACACTGAAAGTTGTGTAGTCTGTACAAGCCTTTACATTGATCCTTCATCACTGATACTGCCTCATAACACAAAAGACATTTCTCTCCTCTTGTGTCTTTCTCTTATTTTCTCTCCTTTGTCTGTATGTTGTCCTTGTCTCTGTCTCTCTCTCTGTTTTTATTTATGCTATTTGTCTGAATGGTCTGCTTGAGTTCTACCTCTTTCCAGATCTGCATGGTGGAGATGATGTTGTGTGGCTCAGGTCTGTTAGGGGAAACCTTAAGGCGGATTAAGTGGAGGTAACACAGAAAGCCGGAGCGCTACATGAAATCACACGTGATTGGGGGATTTCCTTGTTTTCTCCCTTCTGTGTGTGTGTGTATGTGTATGTGTGTGTGTGTGTGTGTGTGTGTGTGTGTGTGTGTGTGCATGCGGTTTGGACTCTCATCTTAGGTACCTGGCTGAGCAACACACCTGATTCAAATCACCTCATCTGTTGCTGGTTAAATACACCTTGTCTCCTACTACTCATTCCCAGGTTGTATCATCTCCCTTGTGATACAGTTACTCTCGGTCAAACTAGTGGACACAGGGACAAAACTAACGTCTTTCTAGACTGTTACTGACTCATTTAAGGCTAAATACCAATTCAAGCTGAACACATACACATCCATCCATCCATCCATCCATCCATCCATCCATCCATCCATCCATCCATCCATCCATCCATCCATCTTCATCCGCTTATCCGGGGTCGCGTCGCGGGGGCAGCAGCTCCAGCAGGGGACCCCAAACATGCCTTTCTCAAGCCACATTAAAAAGCTCTGACTGGGGGATTCCGAGGCGTTCCCCGGCCAGCGTGGAGATATAATCACTCCACCTAGTACTGGGTCTTCCCCGAGGCCTCCTCCCAGCTGGACGTGCCGGGAACAACAAAGGAGCAGCGGCTCTACTCTGAGCTCCTCGCGGATGGCCGAGCTTCTCACCCTATCTCTAAGGGAGACACCAGTCACCCGCCTGAGGAAACCCATTTCGGCCGCTTGTACCCGCGATCTCGTTCTTTTGGTCATGACCCAGCCTTCATGACCATAGGTGAGGGTAGGAATGAAAATTGACCGGTAGATCGAGAGCTTTGCCTTACGGTTCAGCTCTCTTTTCGTGCGGTAAAGCGAGTGCAATACAGCCCCCGCTGCTCCGATTCCCCAGGCCATTGTCCTGCTCCAGTCTCCCCTCACTCGTGAACAAGACCCCGTGGTACTTGAACTCCTTCACTTGGGGTAAGGACTCATTCCCTACCTGGAGTTGGCACTCCACTGGTTTCCTGCTGAGAACCATGGCCACAGATTTAGAGGTGCTAATCCTCATCCCAACTGCTTCGCACTCTGCTGCGAACCAATCCAGTGAGAGCTGAAGGCTACGGACCGATGATGCCATCAGGACCATATCATCCGCAAAAAGCAGTGACGAGATCCCAAGCCCACCGAATCTAAAAACAGTGAGTGTAACTTTGTCCTGGGTGTAGTGTGAGATCTCACCGTGTCCTGCTTTTAACTCAAGCTTAAATATATTCCAACAGTTTCTAAATGGTAAATAATATAACTGTAATAGTTTGTCTGTAATCAGCAGGCACTTGACAGTTTGTGGTTTGAAAGATGGAGACTCTTAAATTCCTGACAGAGATGCATTTGTGATGAAAATACAAGGGGTTTAGTGAAAGCTAATGGTACACTAATTTTGGTTGCTGATTCCCTAATTTGCATATTAGTTCCATGCTTTGCTTTGATGTGTTCTGTGAAGGAACCTTCACCATTATGACGGCGCTGATGTCACCTAGTTCTATATTCCGTATACTGTGAATTAGAGGTGCGTTTGTAGATTCTCCCTCACTTGGTATCTGAAAGCTCAGCTATCCAGTCCCTCTGGACAGACAGTTGTTCACTTGTTCACTGCGTTCAGCAAACCTGTTTATTGAAACCTGATCAAAACTTTAAACTTGAAATTACTCTCTTAAACATGGAAACCCACGCCATTTTTAAACAAGTCCAAAAGATGAGACCATCCTGCTTCTCTGTAGAAGAGCAATGTCGCTACAAAGCAGAGGTAAGTTTCTGTAAATGTAAAAAGTGCACTGTTCATTATTTAGGTTACATTGCATAATATGGTGTTTCTGTGAGCTGTTAAACTGCACCGAATCCGTATTGCAGAAAATGATGCTGAGGCAGTTTATGCTCATGAAGCAGCAGGGTCAAGTTCCTCCGTCTTCCACCCAGCAGCAGAGGAGGCTGTACAAACCTCCCTTCCATGTCTGTACAGCAACCTGCTAAGAATCTTTGGTGGCATTCAGAACACCAGCCGTCTCTCTGAAGGGGCAAAACCAGCAGAGCTCTTGGAGCTTCAACAGAGTACTGTGTCCCTGGTGTCAGAGGTGGTGGACACTGCTCTGAAGTTCCTCCTGGAGGAACCAGAGCTAAAAGACAAGTGTAAACTTGCCAGTGCTAAGATTGGCAGACTGCTGACTAACTCAGCAGCTCCTTGCCTTTCTAAGTTTGGATCTGTGCTTTGCATTTATAATGTAGAACTCAGAAATGTAAGCCGGTCCTTCTTCTCTGACATCATCACCAAAAACTCTTATAATGCACGTGCCCTGTTTGCTGCTGTCAACAGGCGAACCAACCCTCCTGTGTCTGTAGCCACTGACCTTCTATCCACCAGGGCCTGCAATGAATTTGCCTCCTTCTTTACAGACAAAATTCAACAATTAGACAAGCAATCAGTGCCTCCATGTCAGGTACAGGATATGTTTTGTCCCTGTGTCCACTTAAAAACAATTCATATAGCATGAGACAATTTGGTTCTATTACACCAATACAAATTTTACTCCCTTCCAGCTCTCTCTGTAGCTCAGACATTCCCTGCTACCTGCGTGTGCTAATCCTTTCTTTCACCAGATTCTTTGTCTTCATAATAACAAACAGCTGTTTGTCTGTAGGTTTGCGTCATTTCCCGTTTGACATGTCACGTGTTTTCTTGACAAAACGTGGTTTGGAGACCAGCGTCAGGTGATACAGTCGCTGTCAGCTCGTGTGGTGTGTGACCCCCTGTCACCGATCAGTCACGTAATGTGAACGCCACAACCACTTCAAGATTCCCGTCACAAGACGGCAAGTTGTACAGTGTGAACGGCACGGCCATCGGCCGATGCTAAAAGTCGTGTAGTCTGTATGAGCCTTTACGTTGATCCTTCATCACTGATACTGCCTCATAACACAAAAGACATCTCTTTCCTCTTGTGTCTTTCTCTTATTTTCTCTCCTTTGTGTGCATGTTGTCCTTGTCTCTCTCTCTCCCTTTGTTTTTATTTATGCTATTTGTGTGAATGGTATGCTTGAGTTATACCTCTTTCCAGATCTGCATGGTGGAGATGATGTTGTATGGCTCAGGTCTGTTAGGGGAAACTGAAGGTGGACTCAGTGGAGGTAACACGGAAAGTCGGAGCATTACATGAAAACATACACGATTGGGGGACTTCCCTGTTTGCTCCCTTTTGTGTTTGTGTGTGTGTGGTTTGGACTCTCATCTTAGGCACCTGGCTGAGCAACACACCTGATTCAAATCACCTCATCTGCTGCTGGTTAAATACACCTTGTCTCCTACTACTCATTGCCAGGTTGTGTCATCTCCCCTGTGATACAGTTACTCTCAGCCAAACTAGTCTGTAGCTGCACATCTATCAGATCATCAGATATAATAAAGAGGAGACTGTTACTGACTCAATTAAGGCTGAAGACCAATTCAAGCTGAACACAAACACATTCCAACAAATATGTCAACAACAATGCATCAGACAACAGACTTGTCTCTGTACTTGTAAGATATTAGTGCTGCATTTAACACCACTGGCCATCATATCCTATCACAGAGACTTGAATGTGTATTTGGCATTAAAGGAACTACTAAGTCTTTTAGGTTTTAACAGATCATTTTCAGTTTTTACATGTAAACTGAATTTTCCATGCATGCTAAAGTTAGCCACTGACTTTCACAGGATAGGTACACTAACTGATTTTTGTAATTTGAACAGTAAATATACTTCAGTTTATTACTGTAAATAAGATAATGGGGAAATATTCCCTCACTACTGTAATTCTTCTCTACTTTGAATCAGTTTACCTGCCCACAACAACAACTGACTGAATAAGAGAATATCTCTGACTTTACATCATCTACAGCTCCCCTTCTCTGTGGAGTTCCTCAGGGCTCAGGTCTTGGACCACCACTGTTCTCCTTGTACCTTCTCCCTCTCAGAAACATGTTTTAAAAATATGGTATTTCCTACCACTGTTATGCGGACGACTCGCAAATCTACTTGCCTCTGAGAAGAGATGCAAACAGTTCCCTGACTCCTCTACTTGAATGTCTCAAAGATATTAAAGGCCTCGATGTCTTTTAATTTTTTAAATTTGAACGAAGAAAAAACAGAGGTCATTGTGTTTGGACCTCCCCAAACCTTGTTTCCCTGCAGCAATACGTAAAGCCAGTAGTCACCAATTTAGGCATCAAAATTGACAGTGATTTTTAACTTGACAAGCAGATAGACACTGTGGTTTTTATCATTTTGGCTTTTATCTAAAATTAATCCTGTTTTATCTTTTGATCTTCTTGAACATGTGATTCATACTTTTATCTCGACACGTTTGGACAACTGTAATGCACTTTACATCGGCGTGAACCAAACCTCCATCTCATGCCTACAGTTAGTCCAAAATGCAGCTGCTCGTGTTTTAACAGGAACCCAGAAACACGACCACATTACCCTCATCCTGGCCTCGCTCCACTGCCTCCCTGTACATTTTAGAATACATTTTAAGATTTTAATGTTTGGTTTTAAGTCACTTAATGGGTTGGCACCTCAGTACATCTCTGAGCTCCTGCACACTTACAACTCGTCAAGGTCACTGAGGTCTGCTGATCAGCTGTGGCTGAACCTGCCCAGGACCAGGATGAAGACCAGGGGTGACTCAGCAGTTGCCCCCAAACTGTGGAATGACTTAACTCCACACATTAAAGTGGCGCCCACCCTCCACACCTTTAAATCTCCTTTAAAAACATATATTTATTCCCTGGCTTTTAATTCACCATGAGAGCTGCTGTGGTCTTTGTTGTCGCTGTCATTGTTAATATTATTTGTGTTGTTTTTTTATCATAAACAGAAAAGACACAGTGGCGTAGCAGCAAGATGAATGCACACACCTGGCACCCCTGACTTGCACACTCCAAGCTGCGTGACCTAATCAGTCCTGTGTGGACTTTAGTTGTGTTCACATGCGTTCATGTTTAAGTAAGAGCTGAATAATTATCACCTTCATGGATCCGTTGTAAAGTGACCTCTTGTCCTAATTAATTTCATGTTCAGAAGCTTTATTGTGTTACTGTTTCTGCTTGCAGACACATGTGGCTGTGTGGAGATAAATGTTAAGTTATTAGTTTCAGCATATATTGGAGTATTTATCTTTGTTAGTTAGCTCAGTTGTTAGACTCACTATTTCACGGATGCTGTGGACGCTAAAATAGAGCTGCATCATTTAATGTCGTCTGTGAAGGTGTACTCAGTCATCCAGGTCATAGTTATCCAAAGAAGGTTAAAGTCAAGGGCAACTGGACTTGGTTGAAGACACTAGAAGACAATTTGTCCCTCGTCTAAGAGACAAGAACTGAAGAAGTATCATTTAATGTCCCTGTGTCACCACCAGATGGTGGTCTTTACCTGTTTTAACAGGAGGGCAGGTGACGTTATTTCTCTCACTTGTCTGTAACAAGTGGTTATATGTTGCTGCCTTATAATCCACCAGTGTTGTGAAATATTATTATTGTATGTTTATTATGGAAGCATCTGTAAAGGTATAACCATTTGATTATAAGTTCATTGAGTAATTCCGCTACTTTGTTCTGTTATGAATACTTTAACCTGAGGGAACATGTGAGTATTCTGCTATGTAAGCCCTAAACTGTATTATTTATTTCTGTTTTATTTCTGCACAACCACAAACACAAGTTCACAAATCTAAAGACTGTTTAAGTGTTGTGCTGTGCCTCCAATCTGATTAACAAGGTGCAGAAATTAAACACTGGGGTCCTGTTAACTGCAGTCTGACCGATGTACCGGAGTGAATGGTCAACATAAGAGTCAGCCAGTACAGTCCTCCTACTTCATTCAGTTTGGTAGCACTGTAACAATTATCCTGATCATGTACTACATTTTCACAAGACAGTTCACAAGTGACTTTATTTCCATCTCTGACAGTAAAGGGGATGTGAAGCTGTCTATATTTCTCTCTCGTTTTTTCAACAGCAGCCACTAAAGAGAAATAATATTATTTCTATTAATGTCAGTGTAAGGATTACTGATACAACAAAACTCTGCTTTTGTGCCTCATACCTGTTTTGCAAGACTTCATCATTCACCTTGTTGGGATAAAAACAGATTACTTGATTGTATTTGATTAAAAAAGATTAATAAAATAACAATATTTTAATAAACTTTATTTTTTATGTTTATGTTATCAATAAACATGAAAAGTGACTCAGTCAAGATGAGCGTTGTCCCACTTCCTCTGAGTTTGCTTTAATTACTTTCATACAGAACATAAAAAATAACCTGAACAGAGATATAGATGTTAAAATGACTGCATATCAAACAATAACAGGTGATACAGAAATAACAGTAAAAAACTAATACATGTTTAACTACAACACAGCACTAGCACATTAAAGTGCCTGACAGCAAGTTCATCAAGCTAAATGTTCCATATATTATCATAAAATAATTCAAATAATAAAACATTTATCAGTTCTCAGTGTAAATTACCTGTAATGATATGAGCTGTAACTACACTGTGGTCTCTTATTTGCAGTGTTGGGCAAGCTACTTGGAAAATGTAGTGAGCTAAGCTACTAGCTACTCTACATTAAATGAAGCTTCACTACACAGAAGCTACCTCCCAGTGAAATGTAGCAAGCTAAGCTACAGCAACGTGGCAAAAGTAGCTTAGTTACATCTAAGCTACTTTAAATTTTTTAATAGTTTATAGTTAGGTCATTTATATATAAATATTTATACACACACACACACAACATAGGCCTAGTTTATATTGAACCAACTTCATTCCACAGTAGCAATAAAAAGGAAAGACTAAAAACCTGCTCTAATGTGTGAGAGAGCTAAATGAGACACAGAAACTCTCCTACTTACTGCCATATCATTGCTGATAAAATGTACTTCTCATGCAACAAACGTAGAACCATTGTTGTTTGTATAAAGCAACTTAATTATCAAATCATTAATAAATTTAATTAATTAATTATTAATTAATTCTAGATTTTTTTTTAGTTTATATGTGACTTTGTGCTCTGGCAACATTGCAACCTAAACAACCTAAACATTCATGGCAGAGAGAGAGCGAGAGAGAGAGAGACACTCCGTCGCACGTGTCTTTATTTCCCTGCAGCAAAGTCGCAAACATCAACCCAAGGATCGGTGCGTGATGTCACCATCACAGGGAAGCGCTTCTGCCGGCTGCACATACAGGTCCGTGTGTGGCGGTGGTGTCACTTACTGATCCATCAGAAATGCTTGGGAAAATGTAGCGTGTGTGGAAGCTACCGCGCTACTCGGTCAATAAAAGAGCTTCGTTACTGAAAAGCTATTTGATTCAGAAAATAGCGACGCTACCACCAAGCTACTGAGAAATGTAGTTAAACTAGTAACGGCGCTACTTGTAGCGACGCTACTGCCCAACACTGCTTATTTGTTTGGTTTGTTGACGGTGGCGTAGAGATCGCTGGGATCAGCTGAGGCTCCAGCAGAAGAAGAGGAAGCTTTCACGGTGCTGTAGGTCACTGCATCATCTTCATCATCACCATCTTTACCCAGAACCTGGAAAAGAGACAAACAGCACAACACAGAAATGACACAACATTAAATGAGAGAAGTGTTTTCATTCACTACCATCATCACTAGAACCAATCAGACAGCTTACCCGGCCTTTACTGTTGGTCTTCCTGGTGTAGCTGATGGAGGCGTAGGAAACACCATCATCAGAATCAGCCTACACAGAGAAGACAACATAATGGCTGCTCAGTAACATGTGGACTTGATTGTGTCCTGGTCTGTTCTGGTGTCAGATCCAGCTGCATCATCAGACTCCCCACTTCTTCTCTTGCAGAAAGAACTTAGATTCAAGAGTCACTGTGTGTCTCATAGAGCTACATTTTGAACAACAAATCTAAAACAGTGAGTGTAACTTTGTCCTGGGTGTAGTGTGAGATCTCACCGTGTCCTGACTGGTTTCTGGACTCACTGCAGGGTTTAAGCTCCGTCCCTGAAAACAACAAACAAACAGAGTCTACTTACATGTGGTCAAACACTGGCTCTGTGAAGGCTGTTTAGATTTGGATGACTCTGTCAGAGAGCAGCTGATTCAGCTCTGTCATAACTGTAGAAACATTTGATTACTCAGCCGTAAAACTCACAGTGTTTTCATCCATCTGGGTTTTTTTTCCTGAAGAGACAAAAGAGAGTCGACTTTAGCTTCAACAATAAAAATCCAGGTTCATCAAAACTTCTTCTTTATAATATCTGTGGTTGCTCTCACCTTTAGTTTTCTTCCATAAGATGAATGCAAACAAGAAGGCTGCAGCTCCTACAAACACAATGATGAACCACCACCAACCTGGATAGACTAAAAAAGAGGACATCTTATTTGTTATTTTGTGTTGTACTTCTGACTCAGACTGACTACAATGAATGGTCAGTTTTGTCTTTCCAAAAAGTGACTTATTTAAATATTTTTGCTTTTTGTTTTGTCATGAAAATACCAAAACATTAAACATTAAAAAACAAAAAGTAAAAAAATGAAGATAATACAAAGTAAAATAATTAAGTTTAGTATGAAGAGATAAATAGGCTGACAGGAAGACAGAGACTCGACAGAAAGATGAGTTACAACCTTGTTGTGTTGTTGAAGAATCATTGGTTGTTGTTGTGGCTGTAACTGTTTTTGTAGTTTCAGTTGTTCTGTTCGATTGAGTTGTTTTTGTTGATTTAGTTGTTGTTGTTGTTGTTTTTGTTGTTGTTTGTGCGCCACCTGCATGAATGAAATAACACAACCCAAGAAACTGTTCAGTTAGAAAATACAACGAAGGTTAAAGTCAAGGGCAACTGGACTTGGTTGAAAGATACTGGAAGACGTTTCGTCCCTCATCCAAAGGAACTTCTTCTGTTCTGACTGACTGGAAGGGAAACTCAGCTATTTAACCTCAGAGGGGTCGTTTACCAGGATCGTCGATACTGCTGGTTCGTTAGTGTTCCTGGTTGCTGTAACGACAGTCGTTACAGTCGTTAGGACTACCCGAGGCCAAGCCTGAACGACCATCGTTGGTTTCTTCACCTGAAACCAATAGGTTACGTTTGTTGAGTTTCCTGGGAAGTGATGAAAGGACAGCATTGTAAGTGGGGGATAAGTGGTGACGTAGACCCCCTCCTCTGTTCAATGATGGCCTCTCGACCCGTGTGTAGATGGCTTCCTTGACCCCTCTTTCAAACCATCCATCTTCTCTGTCTAAGATGTGCACCTGATGGTCCTCAAACGAGCGTCCTCTGTCCTTCAGATGTAAGTAGACTGCAGAGTCTTGACCTGAGGTGTTGGCCCTTCTGTGTTGGGCCATGCGTTTGTGTAGTGGTTGTTTGGTCTCCCCAATATACAGGTCTGTGCATTCCTCACTGCATTGGACCGCATACACTAGATTGCTTTTCTTGTGTTTGGGTGTGCGGTCTTTGGGGTGGACCAGTATCTGTCTCAGTGTGTTCTTGGGTTTAAAGAAGACAGGGATGTTGTGTTTGTTGAAAATCCTCCTGAGTTTCTCTGATACTCCAGACACGTATGGAATCACAATGTTGTTGTGTTTGACCTTCTTTTCTTCCTCCCCTGTATTTTTGTTCTTCTTGGATCTTGTGGCTGTTTTCACAAACACCCATTTGGGGTATCCACAGGCTGTAAGTGCCTTATTCAGGTGGTTCTGTTCCTTCTCTCTGGCCTGGGCGCTTGTTGGTATGTGTTCCGCTCTGTGGTGAAATGTTCTCATGACCCCTAGCTTGTGCTCCAGTGGGTGGTGGGAATCGAACAGCAGATATTGGTCTGTGTGTGTGGGTTTTCTGTAAACCCCAATCTGCAGGCTTCTGTCCTCTTCAATGTGTACAGAGCAGTCCAGGAAGACCAAACTGTTGTTGTGGACATCTTCTCGTGTGAACTTGATGTTACTATCCACAGAGTTGATGTGTTCTGTGAAAGCTTGCACTTCCTGGCTTTTAATTTTGACCCAGGTGTCGTCCACATATCTGTACCACTGGCTTGGTGCTGTTCCTTTGAAAGAGTTTAGGGCTTTGCTCTCCACTTCTTCCATGTAGATGTTTGCCACAATCGGGGATACCGGCGAGCATCTCGACGACTATTTGAAGAAAAATAGCGACGCTACCACCAAGCTACTGAGAAATGTAGCTAAACTAGTGGCACTACTTGTAGTGACGCTGCTGCCCAACACTGTGTAGCAGCTGCTGAAGAACACAGATAAGATGATATTTCACTGGTCTGAGATCTGCTGGTTCCTCTTTGTATCTTTGCAGTTATTTTTTCTGAGAATTGAAGCTTCCTGAAGTTCAATCAGGAAGACATCGTTCATGCTGACTCTATTTCTCTCCCGGCCCCTCTCTTCCTTTTTCTGCTTCCAACTCCGAAATCAGATTGAAGGCGTTCATTCTTTCAGTTTAACCAATCAGAATCTGCCACAACCTCTGTGAGCCAATCATATTGTTGCTGTCAAACTTTCAAACTGTTCCTTTCTCTGTCTTTTCTCTCCTGGAGGACCCCGACCAGATAAAAGACTGCAGCATCACTCCAGCTCCAGGCCTCCCTCCCTCTCTCTGAAATCTCTCTGGATTTTACTGTGTTTTGGTGAGAATGTGGGTTACAGTGTTGCTATGGAAACCAGTTGCCCTGTAGATGCAGTAGCCAGTAGTTCCCTCAGTCTTCACTAAACTTTTCATCTGTTTTGTTTTGGCTTTATTGCTGAAACATGTGTTACCTATGACAGAAATACAGTTATTGGAAAAGCAAACTAGCTTTTGGATTTAAGAGCAGAGGACCTTAGACCATCAGCAGGCACACCAGCCGGACCATGCACTATTGCGGGTGGGGTGATCACCCAGAGGAAAGAAAAGAGAGCCATGTAGGCCCAGCTTGGACTTAAAGCTGCTCCTGAACGTCCTGTCTGTACAAAATGGGACTCATGTAGGACAAGCAACAGAAATCAGAGACTGTTGTGCCCACATCTTAACAGGGACCTGTCCCATCCAGAGTCTGAGTTACGTGGGGGTCTCTAATGTAGCTCAGGTCCAAGAAGGAGGCATCTGAACTCCTATGGTAGTAAAATCATGCACCTAATGGGGTCACTTATTCATTTACCAACAAACATTATTTTGAATCACAAATCATGTATTTTACTATTAACAAGACAAACAGGCTAAAATTAACATTTTCCAAATTTGCTGCTCACCACATGACCACATGATGGCTGCACTTCTCCACCAGGCAGCCACCTAACTGTAATGCAGGATGAGACCTACTGTGTTAGACTCTGTTTGACTGGTGCTTCTTTGTTATGTATTATTGGCTTTATGATGCATCCTCCAATTAGAAGAACACTACACATGATAATCTGCTGGCGGCTACCAGTGTGTAAAATAATCACACTTTAATAGGATTAGTTATATTAGAGACCCCCACAAAGCTCGGATCATAACTAACCTGGCTCCATGAGCGTCCTTGATCAGTCCGTATGAGAGGATATGGACTCTGTGTTTTACATCAGTGAGGCCTTCAGTGGGCCTCCTGTATTATAAGTTTATATGTTAAAATGTTTTTATACACATGTAATTATCTGTTAAGTTCTGCATGTGTAGCATGAAGGGACCACACACTTTCTTTTCATTATACAACCTTGTCTATGATGATAAATAAACCTTGTACCCTGTAACAGCAGCAGAGCTCTACAGGTTTTATCCTCTAATGATGACCAGATAAACATCAGAAACAAACGAGGCTCACAGGAACAGACAGTCAACACTTTAATAGGACATAAAACAAAGACTCGCTTATTGAATCCTGTTGAAAACTAATTTAACTCCTGGAAGGTTTGAGGTCACTCAGACTAGTTACAACAAACTGTTCAAACATTGATGAGCGTCCTGACCGAACTGTCTTTAACTGTCTGGACGTACAGAGCATAGTACGAGGCTAGAGCATAAATTATTATGAGGATCATAAATTAAATTTTCTAAAGTTTTAATTATTTAGCTTTTAGGCCTTACACTGTTGGACATACATATAGATTAAATGTTACTTAAATGATATAAATCACCATTAAAATGCTATCATTTATTTGAAAGCTGATTTTGTTTTTCTCCTTGTTTCTGCAAATGAAACATGATTCATGCCTTTTATTACAGTGTGCAGTACAGGAAGCATTTTCTCAATGAAGGGTTCTGACAACTTAGATGGTATTTTATCAGCGTTGTCTTTTACCTTGGGCATGATGAATGCTTAAATACACATAAAGATTTCTCTGCACAGACATCACAAATCACAGATTATTATTTCTCATATGCGTCATTTACACTGGTAACACGTTCCCACCACATTTTGAAATGGCTGATTACATGCTCATCATTTTTTAAAAACATATATTAAAAATGTTCTGAAAAATATCTTGCACCGAGGAATGTTAACTAACAAATGAAAAGGCTTTAAGAAACTTTTATTTGCACAATATGAAAACTTGTAATGGATTTTAAATATAGAAGAAACAAATATATATTATCCAGTAGACATAACTTAAGCTAAAAAAAGAAGCTACTGATTACAGCATTATATTTTGTTATATTTTTATATTGATGAATTTTTATCAATATAAACCGCTCAAACCAGCTACACCTAATGCAGCTGCAGCTTCAGCTGGAGCCTCTGAGAGTAAAATCAGCTGATCGCTGCTGTGCCTCAAAAGCATTTAATTGATGTGATGGATACATCACATCAATTAATGAGTATTCGATCAGTGACAAGTGATGTGAATAATAAATAAAAATGTACAGAAAAGAGTTAAATAATGCCAGAAGATGAAACCAAAGGAACGGTAACCTTGTGGTGATGAACTTGCAGCAGTCGAACCTGAGACCACAGCTGAAGGTGAGCGGCTGTTAAAATCACGCATAGCCTCGACGCGTTCAGGTCTTTTTATACAGTTTAGAGGGAAAAAAGGTGTGCTCTTCTCTTTCTTTCAGTTTTTTTCTTGCATGTTTGTCTGCAAGCTGTGACCTGGTTACAAAAAGTATTGAAGTACTGGTTTGATTGGAGAATTTCAATTCTACTCGATACTGGTCTGCTTCGGTTGATACCATAAAGGTGTGGAGTATCGATACCCATCCCTGATCATCAAGCCCTTAAACTGAGCCCTTATGTCCCCACCACCTTTCAACACAAAGTGACGCCTTTATTGTTTAAATTTGGTAAGAACGGTTCGTTAGTGATTACACTGATCAACACCTAAATTTAATGTGTACAGTCATTAGCTCAATTATCAACATTTTTCAAAAGATGCGTGAGAGACAGAGACCAAGAGAGGAAGGGGGCCCCAGAATTTTCTTCTACGCCCCTGGACCTGCTAACAGAAGAGTTCAAGGATCTGGTCCACCTTTGTACCAAACGCTACCCCCAGGTGTCTTTGTAACCCTCCCTGATCGGAGTGGACAGCCTGATATGAACTCCTTTTAACCAGTTATGAGTTTTAATCAGTGTGAGGTGTGGCCCTGTGCTAATGTGTAGCAGTGTGGAATTACTCACCGAGCTCAGGAGGAGGAAGAAACAAGGAAACAACAGGAGACTTTCTCTATGTACCTTTGAGCAACAGGCCCAAAGGAAATTTCTTTACTAAATTTCAGGTCACACAAAAGCTAAAAAGGTCCCAGTGAAAGAAAAAGAACAGAGGAATGTGTATTATAATACCAAAAGCTACGACTTACATAGAAAAACAGACAGGATGTGACAGTACTTCGCATGATCAAGGCTTGCTGGGATTGGTTGATCTCTAGTGTCCTTGCAGACATGTCCTTTTGTGATTGGACATCCTACAGTGTTCAGTCAGACAAAGCTTGTCAAGTACTCTGTGATTGGATGCTTTCTGGTGGGCATTCAGTCCATGTGTGATCATGTATCTTTTAATACTTGTGGTTAATACATGCCTGTCCATCTTCCTGTCTCTTCAACAGAGGGCCCCATGTATGGCTTCCTTTTGACATTCAGAAATAGCTCACATCTGTCCCACGTCACTGCAACGTCCTCTCTGCTTAGTCTCAACTAAGTTTTAAAGTGAGCTTAGCAATAAATCATCATAAACTGATTCAATCAATCAGTAAGCACAGCTGATCACATGACAATACATCAATCAATCAATACATCTATCATAAGTAAAACACTTGTTAGAGGCAACGCACGTTGATACTGTTATATTTTAACTCTCTTGATTCTTAACAAATCAATCATAAATCACTCATCTAATAAATCAGAAAATAAATCATGATTAGGGAAATTGGTAATTTAGCATCCTCAATTTTCATCATAAATCAAAAACTCTGCTATCTGCAGGTTGGAGGCTCACTTCCTGTGTGTCTGTGAATGCAGGCTCTTGTGGTTAAGTAGCAAACTGCTATTTGAGTGTGGTGATGGTGCAGTGGACACATGCCTTTAGTGTGAGAGACCCGGGTTTAATTCCCCACTGTGACACGTCCACCATTGTGTCCCTGAGCAAGGCACTTAACCCCTAGTGTCTCCAGAGGCGTGCGACCTCTGACATATAAAGTAATTGAAAGTTGCTTTGGATAAAATAAATCTGTCTCTCTTGTCATACTTTTCATCATTAAGTGTTAAAAGTAAATATAATCTTAAAGTGCTCTAATTGTTTTTCTCAAAAAACATCACATGAAGCAGATCCAGATAATATTTCTGATCACTTTCAATATACTTCCTGTCAAAGTAAAGAGTCAGAAAAGAGTAGAGACAGAGTTGTTACATTTCTACTGTCACTACTGAAACATACTCTCACAAAACACGATGATTACGTTACAATATAATATATATTATTTTATTATAATGGTGATTAAACAAAGAGTTTTAGCAACACAGCAGCACAGGTTCATAAGATGACTTTAACAATGTATTCAACTATTTTACTACAAGCTGATTTATCTTATGAAATTATTTTTTAGAGGTAAAATTAAAGAAAAATAAAATCTTCAAAGTGAAGGACATTTAAAGACATTTCTCTGCCAATTCTATCTTCCAAGAGACACTGCATCTAGTTCCTGTGGTTAGGATGATGTCAGTTCCTCATAGTGACTTTTAGTCTGTTAGACAAGGCGGTAGGCCAGAGATGGAACAGCGAAGCCAACCAAAGCTTGCATGGAGGGTTCCATGTTGTGTTGGTGTTTGTCAGGTGAAGCTTGTAGGTGGGCGGATTAAACACTGACAATCACACACTTTTGTTTGTGCAGCCATGCAGCTACCAGAATTACAGTGTTTCTCTCGTTGCTCTACATCATTAAACCCCAGTTTTGCTGCAGATCATGCGCAGCAGACGCTGGTGCCAACAGGAAGTAGCCCTGTAGTAGTATTTCATGGGACCAAAACTGGCTTCACTGCTCTCCATTCAAATCAGTGGGTTGGCTTCGTCCAGTAACATACTGTCTATGCTTTTAGATTTCAGCTAAATTTCTTGTCGATGTCCAAACAGCCAAAAACTCTGTTACAATTTTCACAGTATGAGATGCAGCCATCAGTAAAGATGTCAGAGGTCGCAGCAGCCTGACAAAGATCAAAAATAAAAAAATAATTATAAACTTATATCAAATTATATTATATTGTACATTATATAAACCATCATCATTGAGTATAAATATATTTCAAATATAAGAAAAAAATGAATGATCTTTTTGGTTTTACTTGTTTTTGGCAGTAAAAGTTAAAAATCCCCACTGACAAAAAAGTAAATATCCATATTGACCGACCACCCCCCTGTATCTGCAGGAAATGGTTTGGTCCTGCCTCAGCGCACACATCAGTGGCTGTGTCCGAAATCACCCCCTCCTCATTCACTACTCCCCTATGTAGGGAGGTGAATGTAGAGCACTATATAGTGAGCTCAATCGCATTACTAAAACAACACTTTCGGACACTACCCCGATCGTTATATCGGCACCGTTAATTACGTCATTGTCGTGGGATTGTCATTGTTTTTTCTTTCAGCGCAGTGCATGATGGTATATACGACCATCGGTTGTACACTACTTTTCAAAATGCATTCTGGGATACATTGAGTGGACTATATCAGTCAGCGGCGGAAACACAGAGGTCACAATGTTGCCTAGTAAAAGGTGGGCAGCCTTTAGTCTGTGATTGGTGTTAGCTTAATGTCCACAGTGAAATAAGCTAGCTAGCTACAGCCTAGTGTTAGCCTACATTTCATCAACATTTAATCAGTGCAGGGAAACGTTTAGCAAGATATTCATATTAAATCATTGTTCCTTCCCCTTTTAGCAGAGTAACAACAGATGAGTCAGCAGCACCCCAGTCTTCCCATAACTGTAGCCTCCCTGTCCCAGTAAAGAAGGTGAGCAGCACTGTGTTAATGAGTTAACATCATTACAGGGAGGCTGTGGGGATTTCTCTGTCTCTCTGTCTCTTTTTACCAGAACAAAAAAGAAAATATTTCTTAATGACAGAAATTCAAACACAAATTATTTTCTCACATAATGATCATTGTGAAATAAAAATGAAAAAAAACACCTTCCTGTGTTTACTGGATGCTGGACAGCAGCTTACCTCAGACTGCATGTAAGTTAGAAACTATATTAAAGTAATTCAGTATGATAAGTTAATTTAGAATTATGGCCGTTAATGATATCTATAGATACAGACTTTATTATTCCCATCATGGAGGGCAATTTATTTGAGAAGCAAATAGTGAGCTGCATCCTGTATGCAGACTTGTGCTAGTAATATTGAACTACAGGAAGCCAGACACTTGCAAGCCTTTAATTAGAGTTATGTAAAGCTGATGGGACAGTTAAGTCTTAGAGAAGTAGTGACAACGGCCATGCAGAGGGGGTCCAATTTGATGTTTTTGACATGGGACCCAAAATTCCTGGCAGCGCCCCTGCATATGATAAAGTCACTGATCACAAGACAAAGGAACATGTTTCTGCACTGAGCAAATCTAACACTGAAACAAACAAACTATATTAAGGCTCAAGTTCACGCTTTGTTCAGTCCGGTGTATTTGTGACAATGACGTGTTTCACCGCCTGACAAGAAGAAGATGAGGAAGTTGAAGTGTGAAGATTGCTAGTTAAGATAAATGTTTGCAAAACTGCAACTTGTTATTTAGATGGTGATATCATTGTATCTTTGCAGGTATTTTTGTTCAGACATCTGAAGAGTATGTGTTTCAGTGAGAATGTGTTTAACAGCAGCAGCAGAGCTCTGCAGGTTTAACCCTCTAATGACCAGATAAACATCAGAAACACACGAGGCTCACAGGAACTGACAGTTGACTTTTTATTGGGACATAAGACAAAGACAAACTTATTGAATCCTGTTGAAAACTACTTTAACTCCTGAAAGGTTTGGGGTCACTGTGTCTAGTTACAACAGTTAAAACGTTGATGAGCGTCCTGACTGAACTTTCTTTAACTGTCTGGACGTAAAGCATCAAGCCTCCACAATATGTAGCAGCAGGTCTGTTCATGTTGTTTTCAAAGGAAATATCTCTGCAAGTCACTGAAAACACAACAAGTAGGACATTTTAGGTTGTGTTCTGTTTTTACATTCATATTAGGTCAGAGTAGGTGGTCAGATTTTTGTGCATTCTCAAGTCACATTAGGTGCATTTACACTATCTGTATTTACACACATTTGAGTGGCC
Source organism: Lepomis macrochirus (assembly GCA_024633595.2). Lineage (NCBI taxonomy): Eukaryota > Metazoa > Chordata > Actinopteri > Centrarchiformes > Centrarchidae > Lepomis > Lepomis macrochirus. The sequence continues at coordinate 8,295,801 of JALXJV020000017.1, read as the reverse complement.
AGTGAGAACTTGGGAGTGAGAATTTTTCCTTTTGGATTGATGTGGCATGCTTGGTATGTTTTTTGTTTGTTTCTCAGTCTGTCTGTCTGTATGGCTTTCCCTCTCAGATTGTGGCTGTGGGCGTTTACCTCTGGCCAGCGTTGGACAGTTTTAACTAGTTTAACTACATTTCTCAGTATCTTGGTGGTAGCGTCGCTATATTTCTTCAAATAGCTTTTCAGTAACGAACTTCTTTTATTGACCGAGTAGCGCGGTAGCTTCCACACACGCTACATTTCCCCAAGCATTTCTGAAGGATCAGTCCGTCACGCACGGACCTGTATGTGCAAACGGCAGAAGCGCTTCTGTGTGACGGTGACATCACGTACCGATTCTTGGGCTGACGTCTGCGACTTTGCTGCAGTGGAATAAAGACACGCGCGATTGAGTTTATTTTCTACTGTGATAGTCTTTGTAACACCTCTTGTGAGAAGGATCAGGGTCCAGACTGGACACCTGTTCCTCTAGTGAGGAGGAAACTTTGATATGTAGTGGCACAAACTTGTTTCCGTGAGATGAGATCTCTCTCTCTCTCTCTCTCTCTCTCTCTCTCCTCTCTCTCTCTCTCTCTCGCCCATTGCCATGAATGTTTAGGTTGTTCAGGTTGCCAGAGCAAAAATTCACATATCATTTCTTTATTTGCAGATAATGTTTTTAGATGTAACAAAGAGGAGACTGTTACTGACTCCATTAAGGCTGAAAACACATTCGAGCCAAACACACACATCCCAACAAATATGGAAACAACAATGTTAAATGAAAGTGAGTTAAAATGAGCTCAAGCTGCTGTAGCTCCAAAAACAAACAGTAAACCTTAAAATCAGGTCTGAATTCTTCAGCTGGAATGCTCGTTCCTGTAAATAAAGATTTTCACAACTGATGCAGGAAAAGACATTTTATAAAACTCAAAGTGGGCTTCCTGATATGAAATACAAACAAACATTTCTCACACTGATAAATAAAAACAAAAACAATCAGTAATAAAAAAAATAACAAATGATCTTATGAGATTTTTGTTCTCTAAAAGCTTCAACTCCTCGTGTAAATGTGCTGTTATTTAACTGCAGTGGAGTCTTTTCTCTGATGAGCTGATGTTGATATGGAAGTTGTTGATCAGTGGAGTTTGACAGAGGCAGAAGGGTCTCCATCGTTTTCATAGTTCACCACACCATCATCTTCATCTTCATCATTATTCAGCTGTGAAACACAAACAAACCCTCACTCTGACACACTTTAACTGACAACTTTCACATCACTGACCCACATTTAACACAAGGAGATAAGAAATAACCTGACAGCACCTGAACGCACCATCAGTTACTGTTAACATGTTTCTGCCACTGAGAGAGGAAGTGTTTCTATGGTAACGAAGGACATGCAGAAGGAAATTAACTTATTAATTAAAGTCAAAGAAAATAAATTAAACCAAAAGTAGGCTACCCCAAACTGTCACATGTTCCTCCAGCTGACTGACCAGAGAGGGAGTGTTTATGTGGTACCCCAAATCCAAAATGTTCCTCCCTGTTTACTGCTGATGTTTTGAAACAGTTCACAGTTGATTCAGCAGACCTTGAACGCACCATTGGTTACTGACTGGCTGGTGGACAGTTTGCACTGGAACTAGATTTTATAGCAGTAAAGTAACATGGACGCTGTTTTTGGAAATACAAATAATCTCTCTGTGTTGTTTAAAGTCACTAGAGTGATTCCTGTTTGTGTTTGTCGTCTTCTATCTATATCTACACTTCAGAATGAAGAACAGATGTCACAAACACTGGTTTGCTGTGTAAAGTACCAACTGTAAAAACATTATAAACTCACTGTGTTTTCATTCATCTGTGTTTTTGTCCCTGAAAAGAAAAGAGAAAGAGTCGACTTTAGTTTCCACAGTGAAAATCCAGGTTTATCAAAACCTCCTGTTTCTGAGTTTCATCTGTGAATGTTCTCACCTTTAGTTCTATCTCACACAGGCTCCACCCTCTACTGGACTCTATGGGTAGGCTACTACTCCTCTAATCACACGCACGCACTTGCCCACTGAAATGTTATCGTGCAAGCCGACAAATAGGACGCCGCTACCGATACGTGCGTGACATATAAATAGCAGTGTCCCTACTGCCTCAGCATCCTTTTTTCTTGAGCAAACGGCAAACTGCTCACTGAATTCACCTATCTCTTAAACAGCCCTGTGCCTTGCTCTCTCCTTTGCTAAGAAGGTGAGTGAGCTGTGTGCCTGTCGGTTCACCCCAGCTGCATGCTGGTTCTTGGTGTCCACAGTGCAGCCAGATTGAGAAAACACACCTCCTTTGTTCTTAAGAACATAAGGAGCATGTTCAAGTCCAGGACAATAAATCTAGATGCTTTCTACCCCCTTACCCCACTTAGGGTGCAGGGAGGTGAGAGTGCATCTGTTGTGTCCATGTGTGCTTGGCTAACGTCCTATGTAGAGCACACAGCCCCCATTCGATGCACTGATCAGCTGTTCGTCTGTTTCAGTGATAGTGCAGTCAGTAAAACCCTGTCCAAGAAGAGCCCGGCCAGCTGGCTTTGTGAGTGAATCTCCCAAGCACACGGGCGGAAACAGACCCACCCATGGCGGTGCGTGCACATTCCACTCAGAAGTGTGGAAGTGTCTACAATCCGTTTCAGCAGGGTGTGTGTCAAAGAGATCTGCACAATGGTATCTTGTCTCTTACTGTGCCCATTGTGCGTTTCTATCTCTTGGATATGTCAGGCCCCTCAGGATCCAGCTCACAAGTGCGACCTAGGATCTGAAAAGTGAGGGTCTGATGACTACTGGGTGTTGAGGGGGAACATACACTGGCAGTGCCTGACATTTCGGTGAGAAGTCAGGACAGTGCAGGTGTTAAGGAGGAGTAGTACCCATAGAGTCCAGTAGAGGGCTCTGCCTGTGCTTATAGAACTAGGGTTACCATATCGTAACCTTTAGTTCTTGTCCAGATGTTGACTGCCACAACAATTATTATGCCTATGAGTGCTGCTAAACCTACAGACACAATGATGAACCTCCAGAACGATTCTGAAAACATTAGAAACATTTTGACTGCACAGTTCAGTTCTGTTTGAAATCCTGCAGCTAAAGTAGCAACGAATCCCAGACTTTCATCAGCTCACAGTTTTCCTGCATGTCTTTGCTAACTGTGAATGTAGTCGTCTGATTTGTGAGCAGCAGTGGATTTTGTGGATTGAGCAACAACAACTGACTGAGACTGACTGAATAAGAGAATATCTCCACCCACAGCCGAGTGTCGCTCTGACATTCAGACTTTAGACTTCAAGAGAGGAGAGAGAGGGACTGGAGTTATAAAATAAACTTTACTTACAAATGATTAGATAAAAGCGTCTAAATGCTCGACTACATCAGAGCAAAGATGCAATGTTCAGAGGAAAGAGAGGGAGAATACACGTAAAATAAAAGAAACCAAATAATTATTTATCATGACTTTCTGTTTTATACTTTGATCAATGGCCAGTTTTGTCTTTAAATAGACCAAGTTAAAAAAAATCAACAATCAAACAATAAAAACATGTGTTTTAGATTATTATGTGGAGAGAAAGAGGCTGACAGGAAGACAGAGAGACTCTAGAGAAAGATGAGTTACTACCTTGTACTTTTGTTGAAGGATCATTGGTTGTTGTTGTTGTTGTAACTGATTTTGTGTTTTCGGTTGTTCTTTTCGATAGGGTTGTTGTTTTTGTTGATTTAGTAGTTGTTGTTGTTGTTGTTGTTGTTTGTGCGTCACCTGCATGAATGAAATAACACAACCTAAGAAACTGTTGAGTTAGAAAATCCCTCATGAATGATGTCATCTTAAAAAGTCATCAAATAAACAAATGTTTTGGTGGTTTTAGTCATCTTGATCAGCTCAGCATATTCTCACCTGTTTTCTCACCTGAGGACTGAGGGCTGAAGGTGAACAGCTGCACTTTTCCAGAGTAACCATCTGTCAGTTCACACTTCAAGTTAGACTTTGATTTGTGACTAAAATGAGAATCCAGGAAAGACACAGTGTCGTAGCAGCCAGTCTGTGATGTCTTCATGTCTTTGTTATCTTTGTCCACATCTTTACCCTCATACAGCCACTTCACTGTGTGTCTACAGTGATAATATGACCACACAGTGCACCACAACGTCACCTCATCAACGTCCTTTTGTTCAGTCACTGGTGAAGATGGAGATATTGTGAGAGAAAGACAACAAGAGTAAAGTTAACTTCATCACTGTGATCATAATTATTGTAATGTTTCAGTATATTGTTCTAACAAGACAGTTTGAGCTGAAAACATTATGATGGAAATACTCACTGATAATAACAGACAGATGAACCACAGAGTCTGGATATTGATGCTGTCCTGATCTGAACTGTGGTTAGGATGATGTCACTTCCTCATAGTGACTTTTAGTCTGTTTTAGATTTCAGTCTCTCTGAATTTCTTGTCGATGTCCAAACAGCCAAAAACTCTGTTACAGTTTTCTCTTTTACATTTTTGAAATGTAGTTTTCTGTAGTTTTCCACTGTGACTGACAGAGACCCCAAATTCTTGATCAGCAATATGAGATGCAGGTCAGTAAAGATGTCAGAGGTCACAGCAGCCTGACGAAGATCCACCATCTACAAACACATACAACAAAGTCACTGATCTACCGCTGAAACAAACAAACTATATTAAGGCTCAAGGTCACACTTTGTTCATTCCTGTCTATATGTGACCATGACGTGTTTCACCAACTGAAAAGAAGAAGAAGAGGTAGCTGTAGGTGTGAAGATAGTTACTTAAAATAAACTTGTTTTCTTGAGACAGTGTTTATTAGAAACAGACAGGATCCATGGTGATGTTTGACAGCACACATGAACAGACAGGTGAAGAGTCAAACTCCTCTCCCACCAGAATCTGACTCCTGATGTCCATGGTGCAATATGGTGATACTGTAGCAGCTGCTGAAGAACACAGATAAGATGATGTTTAACTGATTAAGAACAGAGCTCTGGAGGTTTTACCCTCCTAATGATGACCAGATGAACAGAAACACATGAGCTCACAGGAACAGATACTCAACTCTTTATTTGGACACAAGACAAAGAGGCTCTTACTGAATTCTGTCTAAAACTACTTCTGTAGTTCTTTTTTTTTCGCTTCACGAGCTGATGGATCAACCAGTCGTCTGTGATCCCTCTGAGTATTTCCTTCCTACTACTCTTCTCCCAGGCTTTCTTTTTGGCTGTGTGCCTTTTGTCTGTAACAGGAGATCATTTCCTGAGGTGAGAGTTTCATCATCACAGTAAGAAATAATAAAAGTAAAATTGATCTCAAATGTAGCCTGCAGCCCCAATTGCACCTGTCGTCACATGATTATGCTTATGGAATGAGATTTGCAGACTAAATACTGTTATTACTGTATGACAACATGAAATACAGCAAATTAGTGATGAATGAAAGAGGATGCGTTTGATGATATTACAGCTTCATTTGACATCAGCAGCTGTTTGCACTCGTCACTTCATGAGTTAAATGGGTGTGATGTGCAGATCTGAATCAACCACAGGCCAACCACCTGCTATTAATCAGAATAATCATTTTAAAACCCTACATTCAGCAACATAAACAGTAAGGTCAATGTGGAAAGTCCTATTTAAGTAATGCAGTTATAACAAAGGTTTCAATACTGTAACCCTAGTTCAAGTTCAGGTGGAGCCCTCTACTGGACTCGAGTGTCTTGCTCAGGGACACATTGGTGAACGTGTCACAGTGGGTAGTTGAACCCGTGTCTCTCACACCAAAGGCAGGCGTCTTATCCACTGCTCCATCACCACCCCATACCACTTTTCTTTTCTAATACTGAATTTTAGTTTCAACATTGATTTTGTAATCATTATTGTAATTTTTACACAGACATTACAGTCAGTGGGACTTCTAACAATAAAAAAGTAAAGCCAATCATGAAAAGTGCTCAGAGGAATAGTAATTTGAACAGTAGGTATTTAACATGCAGTTCATTTAACACTGGAGCTCTACGGCAAAAGTTATATACTTGTTAGTAGGATCAATTCATTGTTGGTTTTTGGTCTTTTAATGGGATTTGTTGACAGTAAGAAAGATAAAGAGTACCCCCCGGCCTAATGCTTTTAACTCAAGCTTAAATATATTCCAACAATTTCTAAATGGTAAATAATATAACTGTAATAGTTTGTCTGTAATCAGCAGGCACTTGACAGTTTGTGGTATGAAAGATGGAGACTCTTAAATTCCTGACAGAGATGCATTTGTGATGAAAATACAAGGGGTTTAGTGAAAGCTAATGGTACACTAATTTTGGTTGCTGATTCCCTAATTTGCATATTAGTTCCATGCTTTGCTTTGATGTGTTCTGTGAAGGAACCTTCACCATTATGATGCTGTTGATGTCAGCTAGTTCTATATTCCGTATACTGTGAATTTGAGGTGCGTTTGTAGATTCTCCCTCACTTGGTATCTGAAAGCTCAGCTATCCAGTCCCTCTGAACAGACAGCTGTTCACTTGTTCACTGCTTTAAGCAAACCTGTTTATTGAAACCTGATCAAAACTTTAAACTTGAAATTACTCTCTTAAACATGGAAACCCACGCCATTTTTAAACATTCTTTTAACGTCGTTACAAAGCAGAGGTAAGTTTCTGTAAATGTAAAAAGTGCACAGTTCATTATTTATGTTACATTGCATAATATGGTGTTTCTGTGAGCTGTGAAACTGCACCGAATCCGTGTTGCAGAAAATGATGCTGAGGCAGTTTATGCTCATGAAGCAGCAGGGTCAAGTTCCTCAGTCTTCCACCCAGCAGCAGAGGAGGCTGTACAAACCTTCCTTCCATGTCTGCACAGCAACCTGCTAAGAATCTTTGGTGGCATTCAGATCACCAGCCGTCTCTCTGAAGGGGCAAAACCAGCAGAGCTCTTGGAGCTTGAACAGAGTACTGTGTCCCTGGTGTCAGAGGTGGTGGACACTGCTCTGAAGTTCCTCCTGGAGGAACCAGAGCTAAAAGACAAGTGTAAACTTGCCAATGCAGTAAGATTGGCAGACTGCTGACTAACTCAGCAGCTCCTTGCCTTTCTAAGTTTGGATCTGGGCTTCGCATTTATAATTTAGAGCTGAGAAATGTAAGGCGGTCCTTCTTCTCTGACATCATCACCAAAAACACTAATAATGCACGTGCCCTGTTTGCTGCTGTCCACAGGCTAACCAACCCTCCTGTGTCTGTAGCCAATGAACTTCTATCCACCAGGGCCTGCAATGAACCTGCCTCCTTCTTCACAGACAAAATTCAAACAATTAGACAAGCAATCAGTGCCTCCATGTCAGGTACAGGAAATGTCTTGTCCCTGTGTCCACTTAAAAACAATTCATATAGCATGAGACAATTTGGTTCTATTACACCAATACAAATTTTACTCCCCTCCAGCTCTCTCTGTAGCTCAGACAATCCCTGCTACCTGCATGTGCAAATCTTCTATTTCTCCCAGATTCTTTGTCTTTATAATAACAAAAAAATCTGTTTTGTCTGTAGGTTTGCCTCATTTCCCGTTTGACATTTCACGTGTTTTCTTGACAAAATATGGTTTGGAGACCAGCGTCAGGTGACACAGTCGCTGTGTGACCTCCTGTCACCGATCAGTCACATAGTGTGAACGCAACAACGACTTCAAGACTACAGTCACACGACGGCCAGTTGTGCAGTGTGAACAGCACGGCCATCAGCCGATGCTGAAAGTCGTGTAGTCTTCACGAGCCTTTACGCTGATCCTTCATCACTGATACTGCCTCATAACACAAAAGACATCTCTTTCCTCTTGTGTTTTTCTCTTATTTTCTCTCCTTTGTGTGCATGTTGTCCTTGTCTCTCTCTCTCCCTCTGTTTTTATTTATGCTATTTGTCTGAATGGTATGCTTGAGTTCTACCTCTTTCCAGATCTTCATGGTGGAGATGATGTTGTGTGGCTCAGGTCTGTTAGGGGAAACCTGAAGGTGGACTCAGTGGAGGTAACACGGAAAGTTGGAGCATTACGTGAAATCACACATGAATGGGGGACTTCCTTGTTTTCTCCCTTCTGTGTTCTGGCTGAGCAACACACCTGATTCAAATCACCTCATCTGCTGCTGGTTAAATACACCTTGTCTCCTACTACTCATTGCCAGGTTGTGTCATCTCCCCTGTGATACAGTTACTCTCAGCCAAACTAGTCTGTAGCTGCACATCTATCAGATCATCAGATATAATAAGGAGGAGACTGTTACTGACTCAATTAAGGCTGAAGACCAATTCAACCTGAACACATACACATCCCAACAAATATGTCAACAACAATGCATCAGACAACAGACTTGTCTCTGTACTTGTAAGATATTAGTGCTGCATTTAACACCACTGGCCATCATATCCTATTACAGAGACTTGAATGTGTAATTGACATTAAAGGAACTACATTTAAGTCTTTTAGGTTTTAACAGATCATTTTCAGTTTTTACATTTAAACTGAATTTTCCATGCATGCTAAAGTTAGCCACTGACTTTCACAGGATAGGTACACTGTAACTGATTTTTGTAATTTTAACAGTAAATATACTTCAGTTTATTACTGTAAATAAGATAATGGGAAAATATTCCCTCACTACTGTAATTCTTCTCTACTGTGAATCAGTTTACAGTGACGAACCTGCCCACAACAACAACTGACTGAGTAAGAGAATATCTCTGACTTTACGTCATCTACAGCTCCCCTTCTCTGTGGAGTTCCTCAGGGCTCAGGTCTTGGACCACCACTGTTCTCCTTGTACCTTCTCCTTCTCAGAAACATTTTTTAAAAATATGGTATTACCTACCACTGTCATGCGGACGACTCGCAAGTCTACTTGCCCCTGAGAAGAAATGCAAACAGTTCCCTGACTCCTCTACTTGAATGTCTCAAAGATATTAAAGGCCTCGATGTCTTTTAATTTTTTAAATTTGAACGAAGAAAAAACTGAGGTCATTGTGTTTGGACCCAGCCGGGTTTGTGATTCCATTAAGTGACTTAAAACAAAAACAAAAAAATCTTAAAATGTATTCTAAAATGTACAGGGAGCCAGTGGAGCGAGGCCAGAATGAGGGTAATGTGGTCGTGTTTCTGAGTTCCTGTTAAAAGACGAGCAGCTGCATTTTGGACTAACTGTAGGCGTGAGAGGGAGGTTTGGTTCACGCTGATGTAAAGTGCATTACAGTTGTCCAAACGGGTCGAGATAAAAGCATGAATCACATGTTCAAGAAGATCAAGATAAGGTTTAATTTTTGATAAAAGCCAAAATGATAAAAACTGGATTTAACCACAGTGTTTATCTGCTTGTCAAGTTTAAAATCACTGTCAATTTTGATGCCTAAATTGGTGACTACTGGCTTTATGTATTGCTGCAGGGAAACAAGGTTTAGGGGAGTGGAATCACAAACCCGGCTGGGTCCCTTACAACTCGTCAAGGTCACTGAGGTCTGCTGATCAGCTGTGGCTGAACCTGCCCAGGACCAGGCTGAAGACCAGTGGTGACTCAGCAGTTTCCCCCAAACTGTGGAATGACTTAACTCCACACATTAAAGTGGCGCCCACCCTCCACACCTTTAAATCTCGTTTAAAAACATATTTTTATTCCCTGGCTTTTAATTCACCATGAGAGCTGCTGTGGCCTTTGTTGTCGCTGTCATTGTTGATATTATTTGTGCTCAGGAAAGACACAGTGGCATAGCAGCAAGATAAATGCACACACCTGGCAGCCCTGACTTGCACACTCCAAGCTGCGTGACCTAATCAGTCCTGTGTGGACTTTAGTTGTGTTCACATGCGTTCATGTTTAAGTAAGAGCTGAATAATTGTCACCTTCATGGATCCGTTGTAAAGTGACCTCTTGTCCTAATTAATTTCATGTTCAGACGCTTTATTGTGTTACTGTTTCTGCTTGCAGACACATGTGGCTGTGTGGAGATAAATGTTAAGTTATTAGTTTCAACATATATCGGAGTATTTATCTTTGTTAGTTAGCTCAGATGTTAGACTCACTATTTCACGGATGTTGTGGACGCTAAAATAGAGCTGCATCATTTAATGTCGTCTGTGAAGGTTCTCAGTCATCCAGGTCATAGTTATCCAAAGAAGGTTAAAGTCAAGGGCAACTGGACTTGGTTGAAGACACTAGAAGACAATTTGTCCCTCGTCTAAGAGACAAGAACTGAAGAAGTATCATTTAATGTCTCTGTTTCACCACCAGATGGTGGTCTTTACCTGTTTTAACAGGAGGGCAGGTGACGTTATTTCTCTCTGTCTGTAACAAGTGGTTTATATGTTGCTGCCTTATAATCCACCAGTGTTGTGAAATATTATTATTGTATGTTTATTATGGAAGCATTTGTATAACCATTTGATTATAAGTTCACTGAGTAATTAAACTACTTTGTTCTGTTATGAATACTTTAACCTGAGGGAACATGTGAGTATTCTGCTATGTAAGCCCTAAACTTTATTATTTATATCTGTTTTGTTTCTGCACAACCACAAACACAAGTTCACAAATCTAAAGACTGTTTAAGTGTTGTGCTGTGCCTCAAATCTGATTAACAAGGTGCAGAAATTAAACACTGGGGTCCTGTTAACTGCAGTCTGACCGATGTACCGGAGTGAATGGTCAACATAAGAGTCAGCCAGTACAGTCCTCCTACTTCATTCAGTTTGGTAGCACTGTAACAATTATCCTGATCATCTACCACATTTTCACAAGACAGTTCACAAGTGACTCTATGTCCAACTCTGACAGTGAAGGAGATGTGAAGCTGTCTGGTTGCTGCTGTTGAAAAAATTAAAGAGAAATAATATTATTTCTTTTAATGTCAGTGTAAGGATTACTGATGCAACAAAACTCTGCTTTTGTGCCTCAAACCTGGTTTGCAAGAGTTCATCATTCACCTTGTTGGGATAAAAACAGATTACTTGAATGTATTTGATTTTAAAAAGGTTAAGTAATAAAATAGCAATATTTTAATAAACTTTATTTTTTATGTTTATGTCATCAATAAACATGAAAAGTGACTCAGTCGAGATGAGCGTTGTCCCACTTCCTCTTAGTTTGCTTTAATTACTTTCATACAGAACATAAAAAATAACCTGAGCAGAGATATAGATGTTAAAATGACTGCATAGCAAACAATAACAGGTGATACAGAAATAACAGTTAAAACTAATACATGTTTAACTACAACACAGCACTAGCACATTAAAGTGCCTGACAGCAAGTTCATCAAGCTAAATGTTCCATATATTATGTTCAGTTACATTTCAAGCAGCCAGATAATGTTGTAATTGTGCTACTAGTTAACCTACTGCACCCCCTTCTGGACTAAAAGGCTTTTTACAGCAATAAATCCTGAAAATGATCAGAAAATAACTCTAAGAAAATCATTTATCAGTTCTCAGTGTAAATTACCTGTAATGACATGAGCTGTAACTACACTGTGGTCTCTTATTTGTTTGGTTTGTTGATGGTGGCGTAGAGGTCGCTGGGATCAGCTGAGGCTCCAGCAGAAGAAGAGGAAGCTTTCACGGTGCTGTAGGTCACTGCATCATCTTCATCATCACCATCTTTACCCAGAACCTGGAAAAGAGACAAACAGCACAACACAGAAATGACACAACATTAAATGAGAGAAGTGTTTTCATTCACTACCATCATCACTAGAACCAATCAGACAGCTTACCCGGCCTTTACTGTTGGTCTTCCTGGTGTAGCTGATGGAGGCGTAGGAAACACCATCTTCAGGATCAGCCTACACAGAGAAGACAACATAATGGCTGCTCAGTAACATGTGGACTTGATTGTGTCCTGGTCTGTTCTGGTGTAGTCCAGCTGCATCATCAGACTCCCCACTTCTTCTCTTGCAGAAAGAACTTAGATTCAAGAGTCACTGTGTGTCTCATAGAGCTACATTTTGAACAACAAATCTAAAAACAGTGAGTGTAACTTTGTCCTGGGTGTAGTGTGAGATCTCACCGTGTCCTGACTGGTTTCTGGACTCACTGCAGGGTTTAAGCTCCGTCCCTGAAAACAACAAACAAACAGAGTCTACTTACATGTGGTCAAACACTGGCTCTGTGAAGGCTGTTTAGATTTGGATGACTCTGTCAGAGAGCAGCTGATTCAGCTCTGTCATAACTGTAGAAACATTTGATTACTCAGCCGTAAAACTCACAGTGTTTTCATCCATCTGGGTTTTTTTTCCTGAAGAGACAAAAGAGAGTCGACTTTAGCTTCAACAATGAAAATCCAGGTTCATCAAAACCTCTTGTTTATAATATCTGTGGTTGCTCTCACCTTTAGTTTTCTTCCATCTGATGAGAGCAACAACAATAAGAATAGTTATTAAGAGAGCTGCAACTCCCACAAACACAATGATGAGCCAACTCTGATCTGGAAAGAGAATAAAAGAGGACAACATCTTATTTTGTTATTTTGTGTTGTGTGAACACGTCTGATTGAATAAGAGGATTTCTCCTCCTGCAGTCAAGTGCGACTCACTTCTCTCAGAGGAGAAAGATTCAATCAATAATCAATAGATCAATGAACATATTCTTGATCACTTCCTATTTTTTGTTTTATAATGGTCACTTTTGTCTTTCCAGAAAGTAAATTAATTCATTAAACAAGCTTTTTCTTTTATGTTTTGCTATAAAAGTACCAAAAAATAAAAACATATAAAATACAAAAATGAATAAATGAAAATTAATGAAGTTCAGTATGTGGAGAGAAAGAGGCTGACAGGAAGACAGAGAGACTCTAGAGAAAGATGAGTTACTACCTTGTAGTTTTGTTGAAGTATCATTGGTTGTTGTCTTTGTTGTTGTTGTTGTTGTTGTTGTTGTTGTTGTTGTTGTTGTTTGTGCGTCACCTGCATGAATGAAATAAAACAACCCCAGAAACTGTTGAGTTAGAAAATCCCTCATGTTTACCATCTGCTGTCACTAAATGAGAAAGAATGATGTCATCTTAAAAAGTCATCAAATAAACAAATGTTTTGGTGGTTTTAGTCATCTTGAACAGCTCAGCATATACTCACCTGTTTTCTCACCTGAGGACTGAGGGCTGAAGGTGAACAGCTGCACTTTTCCAGAGTAACCATCTGTCACTTCACACTTCAAGTTAGACTTTGATTTGTGACTAAAATGAGAATCCAGGAAAGACACAGTGGCGTAGCAGCCAGCCTGTGATGTCTTCATGTCTTTTTTATCTTTGTCCACATCTTTACCCTCATACAGCCACTTCACTGTGTGTTCACAGAACTGTTCATATGTCAACACAGAGCAGTTTAACGTAACCTCATCAGCTTCCTTCTGTTCAGTCACTGGTGAAGATGCAGATATTGTGAGAGAAAGACAACAAGAGTAAAGTTAACTTCATCACTGTGATCATAATTATTGTAATGTTTCAGTATATTGTTCTAACAAGACAGTTTGAGCTGAAAACATTAAGATGGAAATACTCACTGGTAATAACAGACAGAAGAACCTGAGAGTCTGCATCTTTTTTTCCTCCAAGTGTGTACTGTTGACAGTAATAACGACCAACATCCTCGACTGTAACCTTCTTTATAACCAGAGAACATTTCTCTGTAACACTCAGTCTGCCTGATTTAGCTTTAGCGTTTTCACCAATCTGCCCATGTTCAACCAGCTCTACTGTTCCTCTGTTTCCTAAACCATGAGAGAGCCATGTAGTATATTCACATTTTTGCTGAACGTCTATCACATTTTCACAAGGCAAAGTGACTTCATCTCCAACTCTGACAGTGAAGGAGAGGGGAAGTGTTTCAGCTGCTGCTGTTGAGAAAATGATGAAAAATAAAGTGAAATGAGAAAATGTCTGTTATGTTCATAGTTAGTGACGATTATTTCTTTCTCCTTAGTTTCCAAGAGTTCACTAAACTCACCACATTAGAAAACACAGATTTGGTTTTCTTAATTAAATCAAATGTAGCTAATAAAGAATCTTTAATAATATTGATCAAGTTATTTTTTACAATGTGCCTTCCATTTATATATGTGATATATGTATTCTTACCTGTAAACTGAAGAACCGCTGTAAGAAATAAAGAAATCCATTTGAACTCAACCATCATGATTCTCTCTGTCTCTCCTTCTTCTGTCTCTTGTTCTCGTGCTCTGAACTGTCTGAGTTTCTAAAGTAGTGTTTTAGTAGAGAGATGCTGCAGCTACTTCCTGTGGTTAGGATGATGTCACTTCCTCATTGAAATGTAGTTTTCTCTCATCCACAGTGACTGACAGGTCCCCAAATTATTGATCGGCAATATGAGATGCAGCCATCATTAAAAATGTCAGAGGTCACAGCAGCCTGACGAAGATCCACCATCTACAAACACAAATGACAAAGTGCCTGATTAGAAATTAATAAATAACATAGAAATTAATAAAGAAATTTTTAAGGCTCAAGTTCACACTTTGTCCAGTCACATGTTATAGTAGTAGATGAAGTTGATGGTGTGAAGACTTTTAGTTAAAATAAAAGTTCTCAATAACGCAACTTGTTTTCTTCAGATAGTGTTTATTAGAAAACCGACAGGATCTATGGTGATGTTTGACAAACTCCTCCAGATCAACTGGACCAGGCACCATTGCGGGTGGGGTGATCACCCAGAGGAAAGAAAAGAGAGCCATGTAGGCCCAGCTTGGACTTAAAGCTGCTCCTGAACGTCCCATCTGGACAAAATGGGACTCATGTAGGCCAAGCAACAGAAATCAGAGACTGACGGGGACCTGTCCCATCCAGGGTTTGAGTTAGGTGGGGGTCTCTAATGTAGCTCAAGTCCAAGAAGGAGGCATCTGAACTCCCATGGCAGTAAAATTATGCACCTAATGGGGTCACTAATTAATTTTCCAACAAACATTATTTTGAATCACAAATAATGTATTTTGTATTTAATTAGTATTATTTACATTAACAAGATAAACATGTTAAAATTAACGTTTTCCAAATATGCTGCGCACCACATGACCACATGATGGCTGCACTTCTCCACCAGGCAGCCACCTAACTGTAATGCAGGATGAGACCTGCTGTGTTAGACTCTGTTTGACTGCTGCTTCTTTGTTATGTATTATTGGCTTTATGATGCATCCTCCAATTAGAAGAACACTACACATGATAATCTGCTTGCTACTGTGTGCTGGCAGCTAGCAGTGTGTAAAATAATCACACTTTAATAGGATTAGTTATATTAGAGACCCCCACAAAGCTCAGATCATGAATAATCTGGTTCCATGAGCGTCCTTGATCAGTCCGTATGAGAGGATGTGTTTTACATCAGAATCTATATTATAAGTTTATATGTTCAAATGTTTTTATACACATGTAATTATCTGTTAAGTTCTGTGTGTGTAGCATGAAGGGACTACAACATTTCTTTTCATTATTCAACCTTGTGTATGATGATAAATAAACTACCTTGTACCCTGTAACAGCAGCAGAGCTCTGCAGGTTTTATCCTCTAATGATGAAAAGATAAACATCAGAAACACACGAGGCTCACAGGAACAGACAGTCGACACTTTAATAGGACATAAAACAAAGACTCGCTTATTGAATCCTGTTGAAAACTAATTTAACTCCTGGAATTTTTTGGGGTCACTGTGACTAGTTGCAACAACATTGATGAGTGTCCTGACTGAAATGAGGTTAGAGCATAAATTAATATCAGAATCATAATTTACATTTTCTAAAGTTTTAATTATTTAGCTTTTAGCCCTCCAATGTAAATTGGAGTCTCCAGAATGCAGGAAATTAAGTGTTTAATGCTCCAGATTTCTGAGGGAGGACCTGTAGACCCTTCACTCAAATATTTCAAATTTCTTCAAAATCTTCTCGTGTATCATCACTAGGGTTGTGTATCATTTAAAATTTTACGATACCAGGACCAAAACCAGCACCCTTAAGGTGATAATGATACCAGTAGAGTGCTTCATTCGATACTTTGCATAAAACGCCTGTTGAAGCCATAGCAGTTAATTAGTATCCTATTAATATTTTAAAATGGTTATAGACAAGAAAGGTCATCTATTTTATTTTTTCTTGTTTTAAATAACTGTTACATAATAGGTACTGGGAAACTGTATCAGATCCTCTTCATCCTAATTAGGTCGTCCTCACAGGTAATATTATATGGGGAAAGACTACAGCTGGGAGATTTTTATATTTGAATGACAGAGGAGGAGTGAAATAGTTTAGTGACCAAATAAGTTGTGGGAAACAAATTTATTAATTTTTTATATTTTTTATACGTGTGTTGAAAGTAAACAACAGAAAATTTGTTAACTTTCAATCAATAAACTGAATTGAAATATCTCAGTGGATGCTTTTTCTTTTATTTATGAGACGCAAACCCCTGAAAACAACAGTCACAAATATGAAATGAGTTGGAGTCTGTTTAAACAAACAAACAAACAAAACTACACTGAAGACTCACAAACAATAGAGAGGAAAAGAAAAAGGAAAAGAGAGGCTGCACATCCAGCCGATCAAACCAGCTACACCTGAAGCAGCTGCAGCTTCAGCCGGAGGCTCCGTGAGTAAAATCAGCTGATCGCTGCTACACCTCAAAATCGTTTAATTGATGCGATGGATACATCACATCAATTAATCCATTAAACGAGTATTCAATCAGTGACAAGTGATGTGAATAATAAATAAAAATGTACAGAAAATAGTTAAATCACGCCAGAAGATGAAACCAACAGAACGCCAATCTTGTGGTGATGAACTTGCAACAGTGAGGAACATGCCTGAGACCTGAGATGCTCACAAGTCTTTGAGCTAGAGTCCAAGTCAAGTCTCAAGTCTGTCGTGGTTATTACAAATGTTGTAACACCTGCTGCGCTCAATCCAGGTTGCTAAAAAAACTGCATAACTATGTTTTTCATTTACAGAGCACAACCATGTAGGCTAATGTACAATGCAATTATTGGCGGCTTACTGTAAGTCAAAACACTCCCCAGATTCTTAAACCCAGTGTAACGTTAACTAAATAAACTAAAGTTACCTGGTCAACAATAAAGCTGTAACCTGTTTTTAACTTACAAAGCACAACCATGTAATGTGCAATGCAGTTAATGACAGCTTAAACTACAGTCAACACATCCTGCAGAGTCTGAAGTCTTTTGAGTATGAATCTCAAGTCGAGTCTCAAGTCGAGTCTGAAGTCACTGTCAGTGCGATTTAAGTCACACTCGAGTCCGGGTCTCTAACTCGAGTCCCCATCTCTGCCTGAGACCACAGCTGAAGGGGAGCGGCTGTTAAAATCATACATGGACTCGACAGGTTCAGGTCTTTTTATACAGTTTAGGGAGGAAAAGATGTGCTCTTCTCTTTCTTTCAGTTTATCGCTTGCATGTTTGGCTGCAAGCAAAACCATGGAAATAGTATTTTTTTGCCGCGACCTGGTTACAAAAAGTATTGAAGTACTGGTTTGACTGGAGAATTTTCAATTCTCCTAGATACTGGTCTGTTTCGGTTGATACCATAAAGGTGTCGAGTATCGACATCCATCCCTAAACTGAGCCCTTATGTCCCTACCACCTTTCAACACAAAGTGACGCATTTATTGTTTAAATTTATTGGTAAATTTGGTTCATTAGTGATTACACTGATCAACACCTAAGTTTAATGTGTACAGTCATTAGCTCAATTATCAACATTTTTCAAAAGATGCGTGAGAGACAGAGACCAAGAGAGGAAGGGGGCCCACAGAGACTGCTTGTACTGTATATACGCCCCAGTATTTTCGCCTACGCCCCTGGACCTGCTAACAGAATAGTTCAAGGATCTGGTCCACCTTTGTACCAAACGCTACCCCCCAGGTGTCTTTGTAACCCACCCTGATCGGAGTGGACAGCCTGATATGAACTCCTTTTAACCAGTTCTGAGTTTTAATCAGTGTGAGGTGTGGCCCTGTGCTAATGTGTAGCAGTGTGGAATTACTCACCGAGCTCAGGAGGAGGAAGAAACAAAGAAAACAACAGGACACTTTCTCTATGTACCTTTGAGCAACAGGCCCAAAGGAAATTTCTTTACTAAATTTCAGGTCACACAAAATCTAAAAAGGTCCCAGTGAAAGAAAAAGGAAAGAGGAATGTGTATTATAATACCAAAAGCTCCAACTTACATAGAAAAACAGACAGGATGTGACTGTACTGCGGATGATGAAGGCTTGGTGGGATTGGTTGATCTCTAGTGTCCATGCAGACATGTCCTTTTGTGATTGGACGTCCTACAGTTCCGTCAGACAGAGCATGTCAGGTACTCTGTGATTGGATGCTTTCTGTGTGATTAGGTATCTTTTAATACTTGTGGTTAATACATGCCTGTCCGTCTTCCTGTCTTTGAACAGAGGGCCCCATGTATGGCTTCCTTTTGACATTCAGAAATAGCTCACATGTCACCCACATACCTGCAACATCCTCTCTATTTAGTTCAAACTAAGTTTTAAAGTGAGCTTAGCAATAAATCATCATAAAGTGATTCAATCAATCAGTAAGCACAGCTGATCACATGACAATACGTCAATCAATCAATACATCTATCATAAGTAATACACTTGTTAGGGGCAACACACACTGATACTGTTATATTTTAACTTTCCTGATACTTAATAAATCAATCGTGTAATAAATCAGTAAATCAGTCATGATTAGATATATAGATAATTGAGCATCCTCAATTTTCATCATAAGCAAAAAAAACTCTGCTCTCTGCAGGTTGGAGGCTCACTTCCTGTGAGTCTGTGAATACAGGCTCTTGTGGTTAAGTAGCAAACTGCTATTTCGGTGTGGTGATGGTGCAGTGGACACATGCCTTTAGTGTGAGAGACCCGGGTTTAATTCCCCACTGTGACACGTCCACCAATGTGTCCCTGAGCAAGACACTTAACCCCTAGTTTCTCCAGAGGCGTGAGACCTCTGACATGCAAAGCAATTCTAAATCACTTTAGATAAAAGCGTCAGTTAAGTGAAAATCTTTTAAACTTTCTTGTCATGCTTTGCATCATGTCTCCAGTTGTTAAAAGTAATGATCATCTTTAATCTTTCTAAATGTTTTTTTCTTAAATAACAATACATAAAGCATATCCTGAACGTAATATTTCCCATCACTTTCAATATACTTCCTGTCAGAGTTGTCATGAGTTGTATTTTTTCCCTGTGAGTTTGAGTTTATTGCTATTGTTTCATGTGTCCTTCTATTTGCCTGTTTCTCTCATTCCTTGTCCTTAATAGTTTATGTCTTAGCTCTTGGTCCTGCGTTTTAGTTCTTTGTCTTTGTTCCCAGTTCTGTGCCTTGGTTCATGTTTTGGTATTTACTTCAGGTTCCTTGTCTGCATTATTTTAGTTTAGTCTGCTCATGTCTGTGTTAGTTTGTTTATTTCTGATCTGTTGCATCTTGTGATATGGCCTGTGTTTAGTGATCTGTAACCTGTGTTGTGTCTGTTACCCCAGTAATCCCTTTGCATGTCAGTCTCTGTTTTCCCCTGCTCACTCTCTGTCTGCCTGGTCTCATTAGTCTCATGTCTGTCTCCTGTGTTACTCCTGCCCTACTCGTTAGTCCCTGGTGTAAATATGTTTGGTGTTTCTCTTCAGTCTTTGTCTGGTCATTGTTTGTGTTAGCCCCCTGTTGGCCGTGTGTATACGCTCTGTCTCCTGTTGTCAGCCTTGCTCGTCTTGTCACCCTTTTCCTTTGGATTTTTGGATTTCTGTTGGGATTACATTGTTTTTTGGATTCTGTTTACCAGCCACTCTGTAGGTTAGTGTGCTCACCTTTTGTTTGTTTTGCCACAGTAAACCCCCTTTGAACTGTACCTCCTCTGCCTTGCCTCTTGCGTTTGGGTCCTCCAACCTCCCTTACCACCACTAACTGTAACAGAATGACCGGAACAGGAATGGACACAGCGGACCTAGCGATTTTAGCAGAGGATATTAGTGAGTGGACCCCTACCTGTGAAAGGTTACGTTCCTCAATCCTGGATTCCACGGATTTACGAGGCAGACTGTTTGTTTATGTTTTAACGGAAAAGACACTTTGCCGTAAACCCAGGCTACTGAACATTCCCGCCATTGCTGAGCAATTAGCTATTATCCAACAAATGAAGAAAGACTTTGTGAAAATTCTGGACTCTCCTGAAAATTCTGAGGCTATTGTGGGGTCAGAAATAAGGCCAGGCTGGGCCAGTAAAGGCCTGGACCTTACCCTTCGCCAACGTAATAAACTTAACAAATAATACTTCATTAGTTTTCTTCTTCAGCTGATTCATCGTAGTTAAAAAACTTCACTGGAGACGATCAAAAGTCGGTGCAAAAGAGTTTATTCCAAAAAAGGACGAATAAACCCGAGTGACATCCTAGCAGGTCAGGATGAAACACCGAGGAGCGGTCAGCGTGCAACGCCTTATATTACCCTATGCTCCACCCACAAAGTGGGTGTCACACCGTAACTCCACCTGCAGGGGTCGCTGACCACTCCTCTCCAATGGTGAATTTCTTATCCTATGCTGCCATCTTGAGGCCACTTGTGTGTACTTTTTATTGAATCCAATGACGCTTTTTGGTGGTTGTTCTAGCCTTATTTTATCATAATTTGTCCCCTTTTTATATATTTCTTATATATTTCAGGACTGGAAATTCACCATTGGGTTTCAACTTCACTCTTACCGTTTTTTCTTTAAGTTTTAAGGCATACTTTTGGCACTATTAAAGCTTAAACTTTTATCATTGTATTTTTGACAAACAATCAACATAACCAACATAATTAACAAAATCAATACGTGTATTGCATGATCTCATACATCATAACAGAATTAGATCATCCATGAAGCAAACTGCGTCACAGCTTACACTGCCGTGTCCTACAGTAACCTCGGCTTCTAGAAAGCTCCTGGCCCCCCTCCTACCGAAGTTGGCACCAGGGATGCCACGTGCCTTGGCCGGTGTTCCTGCCCCTTATCTCTGATAGGCTAAGATGTTCCTTCTGCTATTGGACATTGACACATGCTACATGATCTGCCCAAGATGTTTTTCCTTTTTTGTATCATTCTGCCTCCCAAGTTCACTCTCAGTTCACTCGCGAGTTTACTTTCGGTCATACTACACAGTTCACTCCCGTACATGCTGTATGACATGAGAAATCATTCCAATTCACGGCTTATATTTCTACTTGGTTACAGTAGATGCACGTCTGATTAATACAGCATCTCTAAATGATTATAAAGTGATTGATTAATCTGTGATTAAGTTTGAGTGACTACACCAATCAATGTGTATCCAGTAAATACAATAAACACAAAAACAAAACCCATAATATGTGAGTACATAAGTCATAAAATGTGAGTACATGAGTATGCATCAAAAATGAGATGGACTATATAGATGCAACACAACCCTCAAAAACTCCCCAGTAGGTATTTTGATGCTGCTTTTTGCTATCTTATGCTGCCTTTTGCTATCTTATGCTGCTCCCTCCCTTTGCTCCCAAAGCACACGAACCTGCTCACTCACACACACATGTGCAACTTGTTGAGCCTGGGCAGTTTGATACAGAAAGGAGCACACACACCCAGAACTATAGGGTTTTAACACTGTGATCCTAATTTTAAACTATAAATTTACACTTTAAATAATGACTATGTGGACCACCCTTACTCTAGCAATTAATAACAACAATTTAGGCTATAATGCTCCAAAATAATACACAACACTATCACTAACTTGCCTGTTCCAACTTGCACTGAGGAGACTAGCCAGCTACCAGTCCTGCCTGCCTGCTCCTCTGAGGCAGACAGGCAGGTAGCACTCCGGGTACGGCTAGCCACCTGCAGGATCCCCAGCCTACTAGTGCTCCAGCAGCCAGCCACCTGCCTGTCTCCCAGTCTGCTAGTGCTCCAGTGACTAGCCATCAGCCAGTTTTCCGATTGGTCAGCGCTACAGCAGCCAGCCACCCGCCCGTGTCCAGATCGGTCAGGCTCGGCATCATCAGCCTGTCCGACCAGTCTGCAAGCCTGCCCGAGTCCCGGCCTGCCAGAACTGCTACCCCCCCTCCCTGATTCCTGGCCTGCTAGCAGCCAGCCAGCTAGCACTCCAGCGGCTAGCACCCAACCTGTTTCCGGGCCTGCTAGCCCCCCGGCGGCTAGCCACCTGCTTGCTCCGGCTAGCTCCCTGCCTGCCTGTCCGACCACCTGTCCACCTGACTCTGCACTGGATTCCCCTGGGCAGGAGGATTCATCACACCCCAAAGACTCTGAGACTCTCATTCCTCCAACTTTTCTGGCTAACTGTGCTGCTAAGACGGCGAGTTCCCTAAAGGCCCCACCACCTGCTACCCTTCACAAGCCTGCTTCCCAGCCAGCACCTTCACCTGCTGATCAGCCTGCCTCCTGCCTCAGCAAACAATGCAGACCACCAGCATTCTTTTGAGGGGACTCGTCTGGTCATCTTCCCCTGGGTTCCGTGTTGGCCTTAGGAGGAGACGTGGCCATCACGGTTCCCGTCAACAGTAGCCTCAACCAGCACCAGCTTCACCAGTATTCGGACCCACTCCTGCTCCTGGCTCCCCGTCGGTGGCCCGACCGGTAACTACTCTGCCGGTGGTCCAGCCGACTGCTGACCCTGGCCCCTCGTCGGTGATCCGACCAGCACCTGCTCCATTGGTGGTCCAGCCAACTCCTCCTGTACCTCGTGCCCCGTTGGTAGTCAGAACAGCCCCAGCTCCGCTGGTGGTCTGATCGACTCCTGTTCCCTCATCAGTGATCCGACCAGCACCAGCTCCATTGATGGTCCAACCAGTAACTACTCCGCCGGAGGTCCACCTGACTCCTGCTCCGCGTTCTCTGTTAGTGGCTCGATCGGTATTAGTCCCGCCGGTGGTCCTCAGCCCAGTAGCTCAGTCCGTGGTCCTCAACTGCCTACACCAGTCTCCTGCCCGACCTCTAAAGAGGCCTCACCTTCTTTGGCCTCTGGTGGGTCCCCGCCGTTGTCTGCAACCTCTGCTGAGACCTCTGGAGAGGTCTTACCGTCGCCATTGGCCTTCTCTTGGGGCTCCAGAGAGGTTCCGTCCTCGCCGCCGGCCCCCTGCCCTACCTCCAGAGAGATCTCGCCTTCGCTGCCGACCTCCAGGGCAGTTTCACCATTGTTGCCGGCCTCCTGCTTGGTCTCAAGCTGGTTTCCAGCCTCCGTGTTGGCCTTCCTGCCGACCCCCTGAACTTGGCCACCAGGGTAGTAGTCCGGCAGGTCTGTTTATGTTGTTTTCAAAGGAAATATCTCTGCAAGTCACTGAAGACGCAACAAGTAGGACATTTTAGGTTGTGTTCTGTTTTTACATTCATATTAGGTCAGAGTAGGTGGTCATGTGCGTCCAGAGCTTAGAAGAAGTAACCTGAATTATTAGATTTTTGTGCTTTCTCAAGTCACATTAGGTGCATTTACACTGTCAGTATTTACACACATTTGAATAGCCAGTGAGAATTTGGGAGTGAGAAT
This sequence comes from Lepomis macrochirus, assembly GCA_024633595.2. Classification (NCBI taxonomy): domain Eukaryota; kingdom Metazoa; phylum Chordata; class Actinopteri; order Centrarchiformes; family Centrarchidae; genus Lepomis; species Lepomis macrochirus. Next base: position 8,272,171 of record JALXJV020000017.1, on the reverse strand, counting down.
TTTTCCTTTTGGATGGATGTAGCATGCTTGGTGTATTTTGTGTTTCTCCATCTGTCTCTCTTTATCACTTTCCCTCTGTTTGTGGCTGTAGGCGTTTACCTCTGGCTTTCCTCTCTACCTGCCATCAAGTAATCAACACTCCTTTAACAAATCAGGTCCTGATACCAAGTATTTTTTTGCCATTTCTTAGAATCATACACAGTAAATCTTGTGCAGTTTGACAGTTAACTTGCCAGTAGCTAGCTGGTCTGCTTGTTTGTCTGCCTGCCCAGCTAATCCTGGTTTTCTCTGCCTTCAGATTAACCTGCTGCTGCCAGCCAGCTCCCTCCAGTAAAGTCACTCTCTGGTCTTCCAGAGTGCTCCTCTCACCAGCCAGCCACCCTTTCACCTTACCTTTCCAAGTTGCAAATATGTCAACAACAATGCTAAAATAAAGTGAATTAAAATGAGCTCAAGCTGCTGTAGCTCCAAAAACAAACAGTAAACCTTAAAATCAGGTCTGAATTCTTCAGCTGGAAGACGATTTAAGGAAATTAACAAGAGTTAAATGCTCGTTACTGCTAAGTGAAGTTGAAATCCAGCTGCTGTGTTCTGAACTGGCTGCAGAAAAAAATGATTTTCACAACTGATGCAGGAAAAGACATTTTATAAAACTCACAGTGGGCTTCCTGATATGAAATACAAACAAACATTTCTCACACTTATAAATAAAAACAAAAACAATCAGTAATAAAAAATAACAAATGATCTTAAGAGATTTTTGTTCTCTAAAAGCTTCAACTCCTCGTGTAAATGTGCTGTTATTTAACTGCAGTGGAGTCTTTTCTCTGATGAGCTGATGTTGATATGGAAGTTGTTGATCAGTGGAGTCTGACAGAGGCAGAAGGGTCTCCATCGTTTTCATAGGTCACCACACCATCATCTTCATCTTCATCATTATTCACCTGTGAAACACAAACAAACCCTCACTCTGACACACTTTAACTGACAACTTTCACATCACTGACCCGCATTTAACACAAGGAGATAAGAAATAACCTGACAGCACCTGAATGTGCCATCAGTTACTGTTACATGTTTCTACCACTGAGAGAGGAAGTGTTTCTATGGTAACGAAGGACATGCAGAAGGAAATTAACTAATTAATTAAAGTCAAAGAAAATAAATATATTAACTGTCACATGTTCCTCCAGCTGACTGACCACAAAGGGAGTGTTCATGTGGTACCAAAAATCCAAAATGTTACTCCCTGTTTACTGCTGATGTTTTGAAACAATTCACAGTTGAGTCAGCAGACCCTGAACGCACCATTAGTTACTGTCTGATCTGATTTTATCTGACTGGCTGCTGGACAGTTTGCACTGGAACTAGATTTTATAGTAGTATAGTAACGTAGACGTTGTTTTTGGAAATAAAAATAATCTATCTGAGTTGTTTAAAGTCACTAGAGTGATTCCTGTTTGTGTTTGTGTTTGTCTTCTTCTATCTATATCTACACTTCAGAATGAAGAACAGATGTCACAAACACTGGTTTGCTGTGTAAAGTACCAACTGTAAAAACATTATAAACTCACTGTGTTTTCATCCATCTGTGTTTTTGTCCCTGAAAAGAAAAGAGAAAGAGTCGACTTTAGTTTCCACAGAGAAAATCCAGGTTTATCAAAACTTCCTGTTTCTGAGTTTCATCTGTGAATGTTCTCACCTTTAGTTCTTGTCCAGATGTTGACTGCCACAACAATTATTATGAGTGCTGCTAAACCCACAGACACAATGATGAACCTCCAGAACGATTCTGAAAACATTAGAAACATTTTGACTGCACAGTTCAGTTCTGTTTGAAATCCTGCAGCTAAAGTAGCAACGAATCCCAGACTTTCATGAGCTCACAGTTTTCCTGCATGTCTTTGCTAACTGTGAATGTAGTCGTCTGATTTGTGAGCAGCAGTGGATCTTGTGGATTGAGCAACAACAACTGACTGAGACTGACTGAATAAGAGAATATCTCCACCCACAGCCGAGGGTCGCTCTGACATTCAGACTTTAGACTTCAGAAGGGGAGAGATAGAATTGATAATCAATAAATCAATAATAATTTTCTTGATCGCTTCCTATTTTCTATTTTATTTTTTTCCAGAAAGTGACTTTATTAAAGAGAATTGAATTGAATTTATTATCTTGTGTTTTGCCATAAAAATGGCAGAAAGTAGAAACGTAAAAAAATTGGCAATGAATATAATAAAAGTAAAATAATGAAGTTCAGTATGTGGAGAGAAAGAGGCTGACAGGAAGAAAGAAAGACTTTAGAGAAAGATGAGTTACTACCTTGTTGTTCTGTAGGAGGATCATTGCTTGTTGTTGTGGCTGTAACTGATTTTGTGTTTTCAGTTGTTGTTTTAGTTGTAGATTCTGTTGTCAGAGATATTGTGAGATAAAGAAAACGAGTAAAGTTCATCATTGTGAAAAGTCACCAAATAAACAAATGTTTTGGTGGTTTTAGTCATCTTGAACAGCTCAGCATATTCTCACCTGTTTTCTCACCTGAGGACTGAGGGCTGAAGGTGAACAGCTGCACTTTTCCAGAGTAACCATCTGTCACTTCACACTTCAAGTTAGACTTTGATTTGTTAATAAAATGAGAATCCAGGAAAGACACAGTGGCGTAGCAGTCAGCCTGTGATGTCTTCATGTCTTTGTTATCTTTGTCCACATCTTTACCCTCATACAGCCACTTCACTGTGTGTCTACAGGACTGTTCGTATTTCAACACAGAGCAGTTTAACGTCACCTCATCAGCGTCCTTCTGTTCAGTCACTGGTGAAGATGGAGATATTGTGAGAGAAAGACAACAAGAGTAAAGTTAACTTCATCACTGTGATCATAATTATTGTAATGTTTCAGTATATTGTTCTAACAAGACAGTTTGAGCTGAAAACATTATGATGGAAATACTCACTGATAATAACAGACAGAAGAACCAGAGAGTCTTGAAAATGTTGTCCTGAATTGAACTGTCTGCAGGTGTAGCGTCCTACATCCTCGTCTGTGACCTTCTTTATAACCAGAGAACAGTTCTCTGTAACACTCAGTCTGTCTGATTTAGCTTTGGAAATCACATTTTTACTGATCTTCCCAAGTGTAATCAGCTCTGTTGCCGTTATCCCAAACTCACGACTGGTCAACCAGGAAGTACCGTCACATTTTCTCTGACCGTCTATCACATCTTCACAAGACAAAGTGACTTCATCTCCAACTCTGACAGTGAAGGAGAGGGGAAGTGTTTCAGCTGCTGCTGTTGAGAAAATGATGAAAAATAAAGTGAAATGAGAAAATGTCTGTTATGTTCATAGTTAGTGACAATTATTTCTTTCTCCTTAGTTTCCAAGAGTTCACTAAACTCACCACATTAGAAACAACAGATTTGGTTTTCTTAGTTAAATCAAATGTAGCTAATAAAGAATCTTTAATAATATTGATCAAATTATTTTTTATAATGTGCCTTCCATTTATATACGTGATATATGTATTCTTACCTGTAAACTGAAGCACCGCTGTAAGAAATAAAGAAATCCATTTGAACTCAACCATCATGATTCTCTCTGTCTCTCCTTCTTCTGTCTCTTGTTCTCGTGCTCTGAACTGTGGTTTTTGATCAGCCCAAAAGGATTCATGTCACTCCATTACTTAGTGACCTCCACTGGCTCCCCGTGGCCTCCAGAATCAAATTGAAGTCACTAATGCTTGCATACAGAGTGATCACCGTGTCTGCACCCATCTATCTAAACTCCATAATACAAACCTACTTTCCTTCTCGCCCGCTACGCTCCTCAAATGAACACCGCCTGGCTCTGCCAGCCCTTCACACAAAGCGTTCCCAGTCCCGGCTGTTCTCATCTGTGACACCATGATGGTGGAACGAGCTACCACACGCCATCAGAGCAGGGGCGTCCCTCTCTGCCTTCAAGAAGCTCTTGAAAACTCATCTTTTCCGAGATAACTTCCTCTTATAACACCTCTAACATGCACTTCATGTGCTCTTCTTCTATCCCCTACAATTATCTTGTATTGATTGCACTTTTTGTTGACTTTTACTTGCTTCCCTAGGTATCTACTCATTGATGTGATATGTACTATGAGCTCTTACTAGTATTTATTGCCGCTCTTATTGTCAGTTGTAGATCTATATTTGATGCACTGTTGATACTTGTAAGTTGTTCCTCAAATGTAAGTCGCTTTGGATGAAAGCGTCTGCCAAATGAGTAAATATAAATATAAATGTCTTACCTGTAAACTGAAGCACCGCTGTAAGAAATAAAGAAATCCATTTGAACTCAACCATCATGATTCTCTCTGTCTCTCCTTCTTCTGTCTCTTGTTCTCGTGCTCTGAACTGTCTGAGTTTCTACAGTAGTGTTTTAGTAGAGAGATGCTGCAGCTACTTCCTGTGGTTAGGATGATGTCACTTCTTCATAGTGACTTTTAGTCTGTTTTAGATTTCAGTCTCTCTGAATTTCTTGTCGATGTCCAAACAGCCAAAAACTCTGTTACAATTTTCACTTTTACATTTTTGAAATGTAGTTTTCTCTCATCCACAGTGACTGACAGAGACCCCAAATTCTTGATCAGCAACATGAGATGCAGCCATCAGTAAAGATGTCAGAGGTCACAGCAGCCTGACGAAGATCTACCATCTACAAACACATACGACAAAGTCACTGATCTACAGCTGAAACAAACTATATTAAGGCTCAAGTTCACACTTTGTTCATTCCTGTGTATTTGTGACAATGACGTGTTTCACCAACTGAAAAGAAGAAGAGGAAGCTGTAGGTGTGAAGATAGTTACTTAAAATAAACTTGCTATCCTTAGATAGTGTTTATTAGAAAACAGACAGGATCCATGGTGATGTTTGACAGCACACATGAACAGACAGGTGAAGAGTCAAACTCCTCTCCCACCAGAATCTGACTCCTGATGTCCATGGTGCAATATGGTGATACTGTAGCAGCTGCTGAAGAACACAGATAAGATGATGTTTAACTGATTAAGAACAGAGCTCTGGAGGTTTTACCCTCCTAATGATGACCAGATGAACATCAGAAACACATGAGCTCACAGGAACAGATACTCAACTCTTTATTAGGACACAAGACAAAGAGGCTCTTACTGAATTCTGTCTAAAACTACTTCTGTAGTTCTTTTTTTTTCGCTTCACGAGCTGATGGGTCAACCAGTCGTCTGTGATCCCTCTGAGTATTTCCTTCCTACTACTCTTCTCCCAGGCTTTCTTTTTGGCTGTGTGCCTTTTGTCTGTAACAGGAGATCATTTCCTGAGGTGAGAGTTTCATCATCACAGTAAGAAATAATAAAAGTAAAATTGATCTCAAATGTAGCCTGCAGCCCCAATTGCACCTGTCGTCACATGATTATGCTTATGGAATGACATTTGCAGACTAAATACTGTTATTACTGTATGACAACATGAAATACAGCAAATTAGTGATGAATGAAAGAGGATGCGTTTGATGATGTTACAGCTTCATTTGACATCAGCAGCTGTTTGACATGTGTCAATCCATGAGTTAAATGGGTGTGATGTGCAAATCTGAATCATCCACAGGCCAAACACCTGCTATTAATCAGAATAATCATTTTAAAACCCTACATTCAACAACATAAACAGTAAGGTCAATGTGGAAAGTCCTATTTAAGTATTGCAGTTACAACAAAGGTTTCAATATGGTAACCCTAGTTCTATAAGTTCAGGTGGAGCCCTCTACTGGACTCTTTGGCCATTAACACCTGAGCTGAACATCAGGCACAGAAAGAAACCAGATGATTAGCTGTGCTTTTACTAAAATAATGTTCTGCATATAATGAGTTGAGCAGTCAAATTTGCTGAGAATAATAGCCTAATCCAATCCTACAGTATCATGCACCTGCAAGCAACTAGTAATGTCTGGCTGAATTACACCAAAGTGCCAGTTATTTTGACAGATCTGGGGTCGGCTTGTTTGGTGAATGTAGGCCATTTAATACAAAATACTGATCTGACGCCAGTTTCAGTTACATCTTGGTATCTGCACCCACAGATAACTTAAAGCAGGGACGCCCCAGTGGCCGCTGCATAATTGCATTTTCGAAATGTCTGCATTAACATGTTTTTCTGCATGCACGATTTTTAGGGATTAAACAGGTGCCTTTCATCCATTTATTAATTAATTCACAGCAAAAGGTTTACTTTGGGTTCATACAGCTGTAGTATTCGCGGGGTGTGTTTATTCACTTATTGTGTTTTGTGTGTGAACACTCAAAACTTCCTGAGGTCAAACTCGTGCGAGTAAAGCGAGGTGATTATTCCTGTTTATGTCAGAGGTTGCACGCCTCTGGAGCAACGAGTGTCTTGCTCAGGGACATATTGGTGAACGTGTCACAGTGGGTAGTTGAACCCGTGTTTCTCAAATCAAAGGCAGGCGTCTTATCCACTGCTCCATCACCACCCCATACCACTTTTCTTTTCTAATACTGAATTTTAGTTTCAACATTGATTTTGTAATCATTATTGTAAATTTTACACAGACGTTACAGTCAGTGGGACTTCTAACAATAAAAAAGTAAAGCCAATCATCAAAAGTGCTCAGAGGAATAGTAATTTGAACAGTGGGTATTTAACATGCAGTACATTTTTCACAACACTGGAGCTCTATGGGAAAAAAGTTATATACTTGTTAGTAGGATCATTTCATTGTTGGTTTTTGGTCTTTTAATGGGATTTGTTGACAATAAGAAAGATAAAGAGTACCCCCGGCCTAATGCTTTTAACTCAAGCTTAAATATATTCCAACAATTTCTAAATGGTAAATAATATAACTGTAATAGTTTGTCTGTAATCAGCAGGCACTTGACAGTTTGTGGTTTGAAAGATGGAGACTCTTAAATTCCTGACAGAGATGCATTTGTGATGAAAATACAAGGGGTTTAGTGAAAGCTAATGGTACACTAATTTTGGTTGCTGATTCCCTAATTTGCATATTAGTTCCATGCTTTGCTTTGATGTGTTCTGTGAAGGAACCTTCACCATTATGACGGCGTTGATGTCACCTAGTTCTATATTCCGTATACTGTGAATTTGAGGTGTGTTTGTAGATTCTCCCTCACTTGGTATCAGAAAGCTCAGCTATCCAGTCCCTCTGAACAGACAGTTGTTCACTTGTTCACTGCGTTCAGCAAACCTGTTTATTGAAACCTGATCAAAACTTTAAACTTGAAATAACTCTCTTAAACACGGAAACACACGCCATTTTTAAACAAGTCCAAAAGATGAGACCGTCCTGCTTCTCTGTAGAAGAGCAATGTCGCTACAAAGCAGAGGTAAGTTTCTGTAAATGTAAAAAGTGCACTGTTAATTATTTATGTTACATTGCATAATATGGTGTTTCTGTGAGCTGTTAAACTGTATTGAATCTGTATTGCAGAAAATGATGCTGAGGCAGTTTATGCTCATGAAGCAGCAGGGTCAAGTTCCTGATTATTTATCTGTCAGAGACATGAAGACTTGGCTGTTGAGAGGAAGAAGCTTCCTGGAGGAGTGAGTCAAACTGATCATTGGTTTAACTGATACACTTAAGAAGGGAGTATGTGCTTTCTTCGGTGGTTCCTGGAAGATGATGATTTTGGGCTTCACAGTCTGGTAGAACAAAGACTGGGCCTTCTGATGTCCTACAAGCCTGACCCCGGCCTGTTGGAATCCCCCAAAGCCTGCCATGCGGCTTGACTACACAAAGGGGGTCAGAGAACATTAGATACGGCAGTTAATTCACGCCTACAACAAATCGTGCAGTGGTGGTGGTGCTGCGAGAGAGAAACAGCTGCTTCATTTGGGGGAGCCGAAGGAGCTCTGCAGCTGAAGCGAGAGAAGAAGATCAAATGCCGGGATGAAGGGATGTGTGAACAGGGGTAGGGTGTGCAGCCTGCTGAGAGATGGATGAGAAAAATGGGGGAAAACAAACAGGAAAAATCTCACGCAGAGGGAGCAGGCGTGGGGTGAAACAACCTGGACCTCTGTGAGAGCTTTAGCCTCACAGAACTTTGCTTTGTTGTCGGTCCGGTGGAATGGGATTTGCCTTTCCTTGAGTGTGTGCTGAAGGAGGGCAGCTGTTCAGGTGGAAATGGCTGTCGAGGGAAGAACTTGGACCAGGAGCTGCGGGGTGGGCCAGTGTGTGGCTGCAGGTCGAGCGTCAAGGGTCCGGCTGGTCGTAAGTAGAAAGAACGGACCTCTACAGGAAGTTGCAGATGGCAGCTATGACCTCTGTGTGTGCTCAGAGCTGCTGGATGGAGAATAGTTATTCTGGCACCTGAGCGCGTAGCGAGGCACACATCACCAGATAGCTAAACACTCTTGACTAACTTGACTGAAAGTAGCACTCGATGGCTTCAATGACGAAGGAGCGTAAAGTTGGTTGTCAACGTGCACTTGTACGTCCGTTTATTGAAGACACAGCACTCAATGTGATCAAGTTGTTGAAGTGTGAAACTGCAAATCATACAAAAGTGACTATGAAATAATGTACATAAATAATGTGAAATACAATGAAATATGAGCAGAAATAAATTCTATAAACATAGATGAACTACTCTACTCACAAACAAAGCTTCCCCAAGGTTAACACAGGCAGATGGAGCGAGATGAAGTGAGGACTCGAAGCATGCTGTTCTCTAGCTTGTTTTCAGGAAAATGGCTGAACTGATCATGTGACTAACAACCAATGTGACTATTAACAGCCAATGATAACACACAAATCTAAACTGACAAGAGCAGGTGACATTTACTCAGTGGCCTGCAGGAGGTGCTACAAACACTTGAACAGAATGAATGCATGTAACATAACACTCCCCGCCTGGTATTGAACACAATACCACTATTAAAGACCAAACACCTGAGGGATATGTAAGAGTCTATACAACCCTAGGGGGACATGAGCACCACCACCTCCGTGATAGGACGGAGGAAGGTCCTGGAGGTCCCTCCTCTGGTGACCTTGAGCTCCAACTTTCTGACTTTCCCATCACTTCCAGGGAAGGTTTTGGTGACCAACGCCATAGGCCACTGGTTTCTCCCCACCTGAGTATCACGAAGAAGCACTAGGTCTCCTTCCTTGATGTTGGGATAGCTCTTCTGCCACTTAGAACGACTCTGGAGTGTAGAGAGATATTCACGCCTCCACCTGTCCCAAAAGGTGTTGGCCAAGTGCTGAACTCTTCTCCATTGTTGGCGGTGTAGATCAGCGGCAACAAAGCACCCTGGAGGAGGATGGGGTATGCAGACTTTCTGAGTAAGAATCATGGTTGGCGTAAGAAGAGATGGAGCATTCACATCCGTCGAGATGGTTGTCAGAGGTCTGGCGTTGATTATGGCAGACACCTCTGCCATGAGAGTAGACAGAACCTCGTGGGTAAGATGAGAGGGTTTAATCTGGGACAGCATGGAATCCAGAATCCTCCTGGAGACCCCGATCATCCTCTCCCACACACCACCCATGTGAGAGGAATGGGGCGGATTGAAGATCCATGTACAGCCTTCTTCACTGAGGAACCTGGAGACGTTGGGCTCCTTGTCATCTTGTAGGATTGCTTTCAGCTCCTTGCAGGCACCCTTGAAATTTGTCCCACAGTCGGAGCGGATCAGCTTTGTGGGACCCCGGATGGCGAAGAATCGACGCAGAGCATTTATGAAGCTTGATGTGTCCATGGCCTCGATGAGCTCTATATGAACTGCACGAACGCTGAGGCAGGTGAACATCACTGCCCACCTCTTGCTGTTGGCAGCGCCTCCACGGGTGCGGCGAGTAGAGATACACCAAGGGCCGAATACATCAACGCCCACGTTGGTGAAAGGCGGCTGCGCACTTAGTCGATCTGCAGGGAGGTCAGCCATCTTTTTGCTCGGCTGTCTTACCTCGGAGCTTGTTACACGTCATGCACTTGTGCAGATGTCTCGTGATGCACCTCTTGGCTCCAACAATCCAAATGCCGTCTGAGCGTATAGCTCCTTCTGTGAAGACGCGGCCTTGGTGCTTGACTCTCTCATGGTAGTAGTTAATGAGCAGGGAGCCGATGTGGCTGCGACCAGGGACGATGAGAGGGTGCTTCTCCTCTGCTGTGAGAGTTGAGTGATGAAGCCGTCCCCCCAATTCTCAGGAGTCCGTTACCATCGAGGACAGGATCCAATTTCCTCAATGGGCTGTTATTCGGGATGTCCATCCCTTGCTTCAGACAAGCCATCTCAGTCTGATACGTTGTGCTCTGGGTACATCCAATGATGACTTGTTTGGCTTTCAACAGATTGTCAGGTGCGTGGCCTTTCAAACATTGATGCCAGCCTTTACATTCTGCGTTCTGCTTTGAAGTCTTCTCTCTGATGGTCTCTGCAATGTGGATCAGAGTGGCTGTGGCTCTGACGAGAGAGACTGCCATGTTGAGAACCTCTCAAATCGCTGAGAGCCCAGGTTTGTGTTGGTGCATGCCGTGAGGTGAGATCGAATTTCTGCGTCAGACTCTGGGTCTACGAGGTTGTAAGATGTTTCCACAGGAATGTCTTCCGCAGGTAGCAGCAGGAACTTGGGCCCAGTGAGCCAGCTGGTGTTTGGGAGCAGTGCTGCGGGTACAGACCTGGTTGCTACATCTGCTGGATTCTGGTTGGTGGGTACGTAGTGCCACTGTTCAGGGCTCGAGAACTTCCTGATGCGTTCCACTCTGTTACTGACATACACGTAGAACCTGCGGGTAACATTGTGAATGTAACCCAGCACGACCTTGCTGTCAGTGTAAAACTTTGTGTCGTCAAGCTTAACATCCAATTCTCCGGACACCAGTTCTGCGATCTCGACTGCTAAGACTGCAGCTCCTAGTTCGAGCCGTGGGACTGTATGGACTGAGATGGGGGCCAGCCTGGCTTTCCCCATGATGAATCCTACATGGTATATTCCTCTGTTATCTAACACCTTCAGGTAAGCCACTGCAGCAATAGCTTTCACAGAAGCATCTGAAAAGACGTGCAGCTCCACACGCTGAGCGTTAGAGACAGATGTTCCAGTATAGCAACGAGGAGTCTCAAAGTGTCCGAGAGCTTGTAGTGAATCTCTCCCAAGCGATCCACTCTGCTTCCTTTTCTACTGGGAGGGGGCTCATCCCAGTCAACGGTGTTGTGGGTGAGTTCTCTCAGCAGGAACTTTCCTTGTATGGAGATTGGTGCCACTAGGCCAAGAGGATCGAACAAACTGTTCACAGTAGCCAGCACACCTCTACGCGTAAAGGGCTTTTTGGTGCTGGCGACCTGGAAGGTGAATGTATCGTTGCTAAGGTTCCAGTTCAATCCTAGACTGCGCTGCACTGGAGGAGAGTCAGTGTCTAAGTTGAGGTCTTTCAGGTCTTTGGCGTACTCAGAGGATGGAAACGCCTGCATGACTGCAGGACAGTTGGATGCAATCTTGTGGAGGTGTAAGTTGGACATAGCAAGCATGCCTCGTGCTGCTTTGAGCAGGTCGATAGCTTCAGTAACGGAGTGCAGAGATGTAAGGCCATCGTCCACATAGAACTCTCTATGGATGAACTCCTTAGCTGCATGGCCAAACTCCTCTTCTCCATGTAGTGCTGCTCGTCTGAGGCCGTAGGTTGCTACCGCTGGAGAGGGGCTGTTGCCAAATACGTGGACCCGCATTCGGTATTCGACGACCTCATCCGTAGGGTCATTGTTCTTAAACCATAAGAATCGGAGGAAATTTCTGTGGTCTTCCCTCACAATGAAGCTATGGAACATTTGCTCAATGTCCGCAGTGACAGCAATCTGTTCGCGGCGGAAGCGTATCAGAACACCCAGCAATCCGTTGTTTAGGTCCGGTCCGGTCAGCAACACATCGTTGAGAGACACTCCAAGATGTTTGGCGCTAGAGTCGAACACGACTCTGATTTGACCTGGTTTGTGGGGGTGATACACTCCGAATGTGGGGAGGTACCAGCACTCTTCTCCCTCTGTCAGTGGTGGAGCCAGCTCTGCATGATCTTGGTCAAAGATCCGTTGCATGAATGTGATGAAGTGTTGCTTCATCTCAGCTTTTCTTTCAAGAGTACGACAAAGACAGTCAAAGCGGCTAAGAGCTTGCTCTCTGTTGTTGGGTAGACGTGATCTTGACGTGCGGAAGGGGAGTGGGGCTACCCAGCTGTTTCCTTCATTAATGAACATCTCCTTATCCAGTAGCTCGATGAACTGCTTGTCTTCGATAGAGGAGGCAATCTTGTTGTCATCCTTTGTGCGTTGGAAGATCTTACTCCCCAAGGAGTTGTCTTCAGTGCATGAAGCTAGCACACAAGTGAGCTGTGGGCTTTGCTGGTTGTGGGTACCGCAAGACACTTGGCTGTTCACAGTGAGCTTTTCTTTCAAAGTGAGATGATTCAGGCAGGGTGTGAAGTGAGAGTGGCGCCCGTTCTCGAGAATGTGAGTGCGGAACACACTTGCTTCTTTTGGTTTGTGAGCCGCACCCAGACAGGCTTCACCGATGATGACCCAGCCAAGATCCAAGCGTTGGGCATACGGGGCGTTATTAGGCCCGTTGCGCTGGTCTCTCACCTTGTGGACCTGTAGGACATCACGCCCAAGGAGAAGTAGGATCTGGGCCTCTGGGTCGGTGGAGGTATGTGCTTTGCAATGGAGTTTAGGTGAGTGTGATGCTTCGCCACTTCTGGAGTTGGTATCTCTGACCTGTCTTCAGGGATGTAGTTGCACTCTATGAGGGTCGGGAGGTTTATGCTGAGACTGCCATCCAAAGGGCGTGCGACAAAGCTTGTGGCCCTCCTTCCAGACATCTCAGTAAGACCGGCACAAGTCCGGAGTGTGTAGAGCGAATCCGTACCTTTAAGGCCAAAGAGGTCAAAGAACTCCGATCTAGCAAGTGACCGGTTACTCTGGTCGTCAAGAATAGCGTAGAGTCTCACTGACCTATCTGGTTGTCCATTAGGGTGCACTGTGATGAGGCAGATTTTAGAACAGGAGCGTGGGCTGTTGTTATCACCACAGACCTCTGTACACTTAGAGTTCACAGTAGGAGATGACTCATCCTTTTCCTCCCCGCCGTTCTCTGACTCAGGGGTCCGTCTATCCCATGGTGCTGGGCCAGGGTGAAGAGCCGCTATGTGCCTGTCACTGCTGCACTCTTTGCACTGAACTGCGATTTTACAGTCTTTAGCGAGATGCTTGCTTGAGGAACAACATCTAAAACATATACCAGCTTCTTTGAGAAAAGCCTTGCGTTCATCGATGGTTTTGGCTCTGAAGCCCCTACAGTGTTTAAGGGGGGTGAGGCTTTCTGTGGATAGGGCACTGGCTACCAACATCTGGCCTAGGGCTGGGAGTCTCTGTGGTGTCAGAGTCAGACGCAGAAGAGACCTCTGTCTTGTGCGAGGAGATATAGCTTCTGGAGCTACTCATCTTCTTTACGGCATTGTCTGGCTTCAGTATTGTAGCTGCTGAAGAGGACAGAGAGAAACTTGGGTCGTTACGGATGTAAGCTTCTCTGCAGACGAAGTCAGCAAAGTAGGCGAAAGGTGGAAAATGCACTTTGTAGTGTAGCTTGTAAGTACTCCCCTGAGAGATCCATTTTTCTTGAAGGCTAAATGGTAACTTCTCTACAATAGGGTTCAGGCCTCTAGCGGTGTCTAGGTAAGCCAGCCCAGGTAGGTTGCCCTCTTGCTGTGCTGATACTAGCTCCTGTAGCAGGTCACCCAGCTCTCTGAGCTTCTGAGGATCCTTATTGGTGATCTTTGGGAATCTCTCCACTCTGTCAAAGAGCGCCTTCTCAATCATCTCTGGTGACCCATAACATTCCTGAAGACGCGTCCATGCCATTTTCAGGCCGAGGGCTGGGTCGTTGACGTGGACAGCTCGAATCCTCTTGACGTGTGCTGAAGACTGTGGGCCTAACCACTTACTTAGTAGATCAAGCTCCTCACTACAGGTCAGTTCTGTTCCTTCAATGGAGTTTAGGAAGCTTGACTTCCATGCCCAGTAGCCTTCAGGACGATCGTCGAATTTTGTGAGGCTGGAGCTCAGCAGTTCACGTCGAGCAAGGAATCTCGCAATGTCACCAAACCCTGCACGGTCAGCAGAGAGAGGATGGGGATCCTGTTTGTGAAAGGAGGAGAGAGGTGGCTGATGTGAACTCATAGGGTAGCCGTGAGGGTTAACATCAGGATGTGGCTTTGCTTGCTGACTGGTTGGGGTGTGTGACTTAGCCCCATTAAGGGCACCTCTGGCGAAGTCTGGAATGGCACCGTTGAAGGCAGCAGGATGGCTTTGCTGAGGCTGGTGATATGCTGAGTCGATGGGTGCAGGCTCAGAGGCTGCTCTAGAATGACACTCTACATACTCGCTGGTTCTTTCCTGTGGGGATTGGAGTGGAAGAGCTGCAATGTTTGAGGCTCTGGAGCCTCTCTCCAATCCTTCTGCTGCAGACTCGAGAGCCTCAGCCTCTGCTACTGCTGCTGCAATCTCTTTTTCCAGCTTTAGCGTAGCGAGAGCGGCGTCCATCCGAGCCTTTTCTAATAATAGTTGGTTTTCTTTCTGAACGAAGGCTGTGCAGGCACGTGCAGCTAACACCTTAGCCCGTGCTTTAGCTGCAGCTAAGCTAGCAGACGACTTGTTGGTGCTTGAGCTAGAGACGCCAGCGACTGACCTGGTGGCAAACGACTCATCTGCTGGTGCAGCAATCTGCTGTTCTTCTGTTAAAGTGTTGTCCATCTTGTAGCTAGAACAACTGGAAAGGCTGATGGAGAGTCCTGTCACGAAGCTGGCTGCTGAGTTGAACCCGCTGTGATGCTGTTTTTTCACTATTCTGGCACCTGAGCGCGTAGCGAGGCACACATCACCAGATAGCTAAACACTCTTGATTAACTTGACTGAAAGTAGCACTCGATGGCTTCAATGACGAAGGAGCGTAAAGTTGGTTGTCAACGTGCACTTGTACGTCCGTTTATTGAAGACACAGCACTCAATGTGATCAAGTTGTTGAAGTGTGAAACTGCAAATCATACAAAAGTGACTATGAAATAATGTACATAAATAATGTGAAATACAATGAAATATGAGCAGAAATAAATTCTATAAACATAGATGAACTACTCTACTCACAAACAAAGCTTCCCCAAGGTTAACACAGGCAGATGGAGCGAGATGAAGTGAGGACTCGAAGCATGCTGTTCTCTAGCTTGTTTTCAGGAAAATGGCTGAACTGATCATGTGACTAACAACCAATGTGACTA
The DNA here is from genome assembly GCA_024633595.2 of Lepomis macrochirus. NCBI lineage: Eukaryota > Metazoa > Chordata > Actinopteri > Centrarchiformes > Centrarchidae > Lepomis > Lepomis macrochirus. The sequence goes on along the minus strand of JALXJV020000017.1, from coordinate 8,256,864 downwards.
TTAACAGCCAATGATAACACACAAATCTAAACTGACAAGAGCAGGTGACATTTACTCAGTGGCCTGTAGGAGGTGCTACAAACACTTGAACAGAATGAATGCATGTAACATAACAATAGTAGATGATGCGTTTGTTGAATGGGCTTATGTACATATGTGCAAGAGATTGGTTTAGAGAGGCATGGGTGGAGGAAATGAGTGAATCAGGGGTGGTTGAATTAGTGGGAGAGAGAAAGGGGTGGTCTTGTTCCTGAACATTAGTTATAACTTCCTGACTAGAGACAGTAAATTTATAGTAAAGAATATTCTCATTCCATTATGACACTGTTAGTATGTGACTTCATCACTGAGCAATGGCGGAGCAGTTTGATTTGGATTCTTTTGTAGTCCATCCATCCCCGCCCAGCAGCACTGCTTGTTCCAGGGATGAGGCCCGGATGAAAGTCCGACTCGCGCATTTTACTTTGTATCATCAAAGTAAATCTCAAGGAAAACACCTGGTAAAGCTAAAGGGACCGGTGGAGGTGGGGTAAACCGTCCATCCAGGTGCTGGTCTCTAAATCTCAATAAATAATCCGTTGGTGGGGGACGGGTGGATGATTTACGAGTATGTGATTCCAACGGTATTGTCCTGCAATGACAGTTTTAATCGGGGCTATATAAGGTAAATGTTACAGTGTCATTTTGTAAAAGGACTAAGGATGAATGTCACGAACCCCCGGCCGTGACCCTGATCTTCCTGTTGGTATGTGTGTGATTGTAGTTTTTGAGTTATTTTTCCTTTTGGGGTGTTTGTGGTGTGTTTTGGTTTCACCTGAAACGCATCGGGTTAATTAGCACACCAGTGCCTCATCCTACAATCAACTCACCTTTAAAGACCAGCCTAACCTTCCAGTCCCTGCCGGATTGTTGTACCACATAGTACGAACATGTCAGCCTGTTTTCTATCCTGAACAAACCAGCATCTAGTCTGAACCCTTGTGCTGAGTGTTCTCTGTCTCGACCACAGAATACCTGCCAGTTCGTGACTCGGATTCCCTCCTGTGCCACGGAACCCCTTGAGCTTAGGAGCCTGGACCTCATGACCCTCGGAACAACCATCCCTCTCCGAGCCACATCTGTTTCTCACTTCTGGCCCCGGTCCTGACAATGAATCTCTCACCTCATCAAGCTGAGGGCTGGAATGAACTCCCATTTACAGACAAAATGGTCCTGTGCCTCTGAGCAGAACAGTATAATTCATGTGCAGGTGTTTTGTTTGTTAAACTGGTAACAGCTACAGAGAAAATCATGCACTGACAACTGTGAGACTTTATCAGTTGGCCTTGAATCATTGATTTTTCTGCACTCTGCTTGATGTAACATGATACTGGAAGTTCAGAGGTCCTTCAGAGCAGGATCTGAAATTAGCATCCGCCAAACATGGGGAAATTGGGAGTTTGCAGGTGAATCGTTGAGCCATCCGCCACAACAGAACAGTTAGTGTATTTTGGTGTTTGGCACACGTTCCTGTTTAACAGACAACGCGCACACCCACTCAGAGAATATCTATAACAAGAGTTTCAAATACAACTCACCAATGGAAGAAGCCCAGTCCATCCTGAATGACAGCCAGTTAGTATGCCAGCAGCACCTGTTGGACTACAGAAAATAACTCTGTGTTGTCGGATATTCTTGTATATGCAAGAGCCATTTGGTTTTATTTTCGTTAGCCAACTTTTCTATTGGAAATGAGAATTCTTTTATTTGCTTGCTGGGATCCAGGTGAGGAGTTTTTTTGTTGAGATATGGACTCTTGTGGAGATTTGAACTGAGATAAAGATTCACTTATTGGTGGTTGAACTGTGGGTTTTTTATTGAGCACTGAACAACACACTGTTGTGAATGATGTCATGATTTTCTTGTGACATCATTCAATTTATGTGAAATTATTGTAATGTGATAAATATTCTCCTCCATTACTCATCCAGCAACCCATTTTACTGTCCCTTTTTAATCTGCATCTTTCTTATTCTGAGATACAGTAATAATAATAATGTATTGATCGTGCCTCTTCAGCTGAAATACGTGGTTGTTGACTAAGGTGGAGTGATTGTCACATTGTCACAGGGAGGTTGTACTACTAATAGAGACTGCACATTTATATTATAAGAATATTTACGTTCCATTATGATACTGTTAGTACATGAAGGAATCACAAAACACAGTGTAGAATTAAGTGGTAAACATTTCTTTATTTGCAGTTAATATATTGTTATCAGATATAATAAAGTGGAGACTGTTACTGACTCCATTAAGGCTGAAAACCCAAACACATAAACGTCCCAACAAATATGTCAATAACAAAGCTAAATGAAAGTGAATTCAAATGAGTTCTTCTGTGCAAAGAGACATGAAACTGAGCTCAAGCTGAAGCTTCAAAAACAAACAGTAAACCTTAAAATCAGGTCTGAATTTTTCAGCTGAAAGAAGCTTTAAGGAAGTTAACAAGAGTTAAAAGCTTGTTCCTGTTAAATGAAATCCAGCTGCTGTGAACTGGCTGCAGAACTGGCTGAACACAAAACATACAAACATTTCTCATATTGATAAATAAAAAATCAGTAATAAAAAAGCTTCAGCTACTCGTGTAAATGTGCTGTTATTTAACTGCAGTGGAGTTTTTCTCTGATGAGCTGATGTTGATGTGGAAGTTGTTGATCAGTGGAGTCTGACAGAGGCAGAAGGGTTTCCAAAGTTTTCATAGATTACCACACCATCATCTTCATCTTCATCATTATTCACCTGTAAAACACAAACAAACCCTCACTATGACACACTTTACTGATTACTTTCTATGGAGGCAATAATCCCTCCACAGAAAGACATCGTTAAAACTAAAAGTCTAAAACTAAACATCTAAATTGAATAAAAAAAGTTCTAATTCCTAAATGGTCAAATGCCCAATTCTAAATACTAAATGCAGTTTTCATTTACACTTTTAGTTTTAGACGTTTATTTTAATTCTGACCCAATAATCCCTCCATAACTTTCACATCATTGACCCACATTTAACACAAGGAGATAAGAAACAACCTGAACTGACAGCACTTGAATGCATTTGCATTGTTTAAAGCCACTAGAGGTTAAGTGAGAAAATACTGTATGCTGTGATGTAATTTAGTTGAACTGACCCTTTAATATGGAACCCATAATGTTTAGTTTGTATTGACACTGTCAAAGACGTGTTGATTCAGATCTATGGCGTCTTTGGAGGCTGTAGTTTGTGTTGGTGTTGTACTTAAATTGTCATTCATGCCTAAAATTTGCATCCACTTCACTTGTAGCTTATATTTAATTTTTATTTAAAAATCATAGTTTTTTAGTTTTTTTCCTGTGATGAATCATTAGAATATTGCTGCTGCTACAACAACACAACACAGTGAGTCCCTTAGTTTTTCTTCTTCTATCTATTTCTACACTTCAGAATAAAGAACAGATGTCACAAACACTGGTTTGCTGTGTAAAGTACCAACTGTAAAAACATTATAAACTCACTGTGTTTTCATCCATCTGTGTTTTTGTCCCTGAAAAGAAAAGAGAAAGAGTCGACTTTAGTTTCCACAGTGAAAATCCAGGTTTATCAAAACTTCCTGTTTATAATATCTGTTTGCTTTTACCTTTAGTTTTCTTCCATATGATGAGTACAACAACAAAAACAATAATTAGTGCTGCAGCTCCCGCAAACAAAATTAGCATCCACCACCAATCTGGAAAGTAAGTAAAAACATTAATAAAAAAATTGTCTGCAGCTTCTTGTTTCATTTAAACTTCTGTAACAAAGATGACTCTGACAAAGATGATCTCATTTGCTATTTTGTGTTGTGTAAACACGTCTGACTGAGACTGACTGAATAAGAGAATATCTCACAGCCGAGTGTCGTTCTTACATTCATACTTTAGATTTCAGAAGAGGAGAGAGCCATAAAATCAATAACCATATTCTCGATCACTTCTTCATTTTTTTTCATACTATAATAAAGAGCCAGTTTTGACTTTCTAGAAAGTGACTATACAAGTTTTAATTTTCAGCAAGTTTCATTGTTTGTTTTTGTGTCTGTAACTGATTCTACATGAGCAAATGAAATAGCACAACCCCAGAAAGTGTTGATTTAGAAAATCCCTCATGTTTACCATCTGCTGTCACTAAATGAGAAAGAATGATGTCATCTTAAAAAGTCATCAAATAAACAAATGTTTTGGTGGTTTTAGTCATCTTGAACAGCTCAGCATATTCTCACCTGTTTTCACACCTGAGGACTGAGGGCTGAAGGTGAACAGCTGCACTTTTCCAGAGTAACCATCTGTCACTTCACACTTCAAGTTAAATTTGTGACTAAAATGAGAATCCAGAAAAAAAAAAGTGGCGTAGCAGCCAGCCTGCCATGTCTTCATGTCTTTTTTATCTTTGTCCACATCTTTACCCTCATACAGCCACTTCACTGTGTGTCTACAGTGTTCATATGTCAACACAGAGCAGGTTAACGTCACCTCATCAGCGTCCTTCTGTTCAGTCACTGGTGAAGATGGAGATATTGTGAGAGAAAGACAACAAGAGTAAAGTTAACTTCATCACTGTGATCATAATTATTGTAATGTTTCAGTATATTGTTCTAACAAGACAGTTTGAGCTGAAAACATTATGATGGAAATACTCACTGATAATAACAGACAGAAGAACCACAGCAGCTGCACCTTGTTGTTGTCTTGATCTGACCTGTCTGCAGTCATAACGACCAACATCCTCGACTGTGACCTTCTTTATAACCAGAGAACAGTTCTCTGTAACACTCAGTCTGTCTGATTTAGCTCTGGTGTTTTCACCAATCTGCCCAAGTTCAAATAGCATTTCTGCTTCTCTGCTTCCTGAACCCCTGAAGAGCCATATAGTATATTCACATTTTTTCTGACCGTCTATCACATTTTCACAAGGCAAAGTGACTTCATCTCCAACTCTGACAGTGAAGGAGAGGGGAAGTGTTTCAGCTGCTGCTGTTGAGAAAATGATGCAAAATAAAGTGAAATGAGAAAATGTCTGTTATGTTCATAGTTAGTGACGATTATTTCTTTATCCTTAGTTTCCAAGAGTTCACTAAACTCACCACATTAGAAACAACAGATTTGGTTTTCTTAGTTAAATCAAATGTAGCTAATAAAGAATCTTTAATAATATTGATCAAGTTATTTTTTACAATGTGCCTTCCATTTATATATGTGATATATGTATTCTTACCTGTAAACTGAAGCACCGCTGTAAGAAATAAAGAAATCCATTTGAACTCAACCATCATGATTCTCTCTGTCTCTCCTTCTTCTGTCTCTTGTTCTCGTGCTCTGAACTGTCTGAGTTTCTAAAGTAGTGTTTTAGTAGAGAGACGCTGCAGCTACTTCCTGTGGTTAGGATGATGTCCCTTCCTCATAGTGACTATTAACCTGTTTTAGATTTCAGTTTCTCTGAATTTCTTGTCGATGTCCAAACAGCCAAGAACAATTTTTCACTTTTACATTTTTAAATGTAGTTTTCTCTCATCCACAGTGACTGACAGAGACCTCAAATTCTTGATCAGCAATATGAGATGCAGGCACACTGTGTCCAGTCTGACTCTGTGTTTGTGACGACTTGTTTCACCATATGAAAAGAACATGAAGAGAAGTGGTTTTGAAGAGGAAGTGTTTTAGTGCAAATGTGGTTAACAACAGCAGCAGGGCTCGGGAGGTTTTGCCCTCTAATGACATCAGAAACACATGAGGTTTTCTTCAGCCCTGGTACATGTTACCATTTTCCTTCCAGCATGTCGGCCTTGCACTTTTTGTCCTGCTGACAAGAATACTGTAAACCAGGGGTGTCAAACTCATTTTCATTAAGGGCCACATAAGCATTACGGTCACCCTCAAAGGGCCAGTTGCAACTGTAAGACTAAACGTATATTCTTCTTAATATATAGTTAAATAACCTTCTCTTTATTTGATTATGTATTCAAGTTAAGGACATTTATCAGATGTAAAAATATAGCCTTAGTAAGAAAATGTCTCTGTGTTATTATAACATAAGTAAATTACTTTATCAGATTTAAAACCCTCATTACTCCATCAATCAAAGATCAAACATTTCAAGTAAATAACGACAAATATCATCAAACATAAGCTTTTACAGTAACGTTTAATTTTTTACAGTCCAGAGGTGCAGAACCATGGTAAAACAAATAACTGTGAGCTGCTGATAACATGAGGCACAGATGTGGCATTTGATAAAACAAATAGTCCAGCTGCACACAGCCTTACAGAGGGCATACATCCAACTAATGACAGATAATTTGATTACCTGGAAAAATGCAGACAAATAGGCCGCCGTAGCCAAGGCCTAGTTCACACTGCACATTTTTTAGCCGCTCGGCGCCCGTCAGGTGGTGATCGGGAGCAAATCAGCGGTTGATCTGCGGTCACCAGTCGTTATGTGTGAACTAGTCAACAACGCATCAAAACGGCTCCCCGACACATTTCTGACACATCACCAACGCCTGCCAGATATCTAGCATATTAAAATCTTTTACTCCCCTCCAGGTCTTTCTGTAGCTCAGACGATCCTTCCTACCTGAGTGTAATACATTCCTTTACCCAGATTCTTTGTCTTTATAATAACAAACAACAGCTGTTTTGTTTGGAGGTTTGCATCATTTCCGGTTTAACATTGCACGTGTGTTTTATTGACAAAACGTGGTTTGGAGACCAGCGTCGGGTGACACAGTCGCTGTCAGCTCGTGTAGTGTGTGACCTCCTGTCACTGATCAGTCACATAATGTGAACGCCACAAACACTTCAAGACTCGCGTCACAAGACGGCAAGTTGTGCAGTGTGAACGGCACGGCCATCGGCCGACGCTAAAAGTCATGTAGTCTGTACAAGCCTTTACATGGATCCTTCATCACTGATACTGCCTCATAACACAAAAGACATTTCTCTTCCTCTGTTTTTATTTATGCTATTTGTCTGAATGGTATGCTTGAGTTCTACCTCTTTCCAGATCTGCATGGTGGAGATGATGTTGTGTGGCTCAGGTCTGTTAGGGGAAACCTGAAGGCGGACTCAGTGGAGGTAACATGGAAAGCTGGAGCGCTACATGAAATCACACATGATTGGGGGACCTTGTTTTCTCCCTTCTGTCTGTGTGTGTGTGTGTGTGTGTGTGTGTGTGTGTGCGCACGCGGTTTGGAGTCTCATCTTAGGTACCTGGCTGAGCAACACACCTGATTCAAATCACCTCATCTGCTGCTGGTTAAATACACCTTGTCTCCTACTACTCATTCCCAGGTTGTATCATCTCCCTTGTGATACAGTTACTCTCGGTCAAACTAGTCTCTAGCTGCACATCTTTCTAGACTGTTACTGACTCATTTAAGGCTAAATACCAATTCAAGCTGAACATATACACATCCATCCATCCATCCATCCATCCATCCATCCATCCATCCTCATCCGCTTATCCGGGGTCGCGTCGCGGGGGCAGCAGCTCCAGCAGGGGACCCCAAACATGCCTTTCTCAAGCCACATTAAAAAGCTCTGACTGGGGGATTCCGAGGCGTTCCCCGGCCAGCGTGGAGATATAATCTCTCCACCTAGTCCTGGGTCTTCCCCGAGGCCTCCTCCCAACTGGACGTGCCGGGAACACCTCCCTAGGGAGGTGTCCAGGAGGCATCCTTACCAGATGCCCAACCCACCTCAACTGGCTCCTTTCAACGCAAAGGCGCAGCGGCTCTACTCTGAGCTCCTCGCGGATGGCAGAGCTTCTCACCCTACCCTAAGGGAGACACCAGTCACCCGCCTGAGGAAACCCATTTCGGCTGCTTGTACCCGCTATCTCGTTCTTTTGGTCATGACCCAGCCTTCATGACCACAGGTGAGGGTAGGAACGAAAATTGACCGGTAGATCGAGAGCTTTGCCTTACGGCTCAACTCTCTTTTCGTCACAACGGTGTGGTAAAGCGAGTGCAATACAGCCCCCGCTGCTCTGATTCTCCAGGCCATTGTCCTGCTCCAGTCTCCCCTCACTCGTGAACAAGACCCCGAGGTACTTGAACTCCTTCACTTGGGGTAAGGACTCATTCCCTACCTTGAGTTGGCACTCCACTGGTTTCCTGCTGAGAACCATGGCCACAGATTTAGAGGTGCTAATCCTCATCCCAACTGCTTCGCACTCTGCTGCGAACCAATCCAGTGAGAGCTGAAGGCTACGGACCGATGATGCCATCAGGACCATATCATCCGCAAAAAGCAGTGACGAGATCCCAAGCCCACCGAACCGCAGCCCCTCCTCATCACGGCTACGCCTCGATATCCTGTTCATGAATATCACAAACAGGATTGGTGACAAAGCGCAGCCCTGTCGAAGGCCAACCCTCACCTGGAAAGAGTCCGACTTACTGCCGAGGACTCGGACAAGTCTTTCGCTTTGGATGTACAAGGATTGGATAGCCCTGAGAAGGGCCCCCCTCACCCCATACTCCCGCAGCACCTCCCACAGTATCTCTCGGGGGACCCGGTCATACGTCTTCTCCAGATCTACAAAGCACATGTAGACTGGATGGGCATACTCCCAAGCCCACTCCAGGATCCTTGTAGAGTAAAGAGCTGGTCAGTTGTTCCAGGACTGGGACGAAAACCGCATTGTTCCTCTTCGATCTGAGGTTCAACTATCGGCCGAACCCTCCGTTCCAGCACCCTGGAGCAGACTTTACTGGGGAGGCTGAGAAGTGTGATACCCTTGTAATTGGCACACACTCTCTGGTCCCCCTTTTTGAACAGGGGAACCACCATCCCAGTCTGCCACTCCTTGGGCACTGTAGCAGACTTCCACGCAATTTTGAAGAGACGTGTCATCCAAGAGAGCCCCTCCACACCCAAAGCTTTTAGCATCTCTGGGCGGATCTCATCAATCCCTGGGGCTTTGCCACTGTGGAGTTGTTTGACTACCTCAGTGACTTCCTCCAGGGAAATTGACGGGGAAACCCCCATCAGCCTCCAGCTCTACCTCTACTAGAGAGGGCGTGTCAGTCGGATTTAGGAGTTCCTCAAAGTGTTCCTTCCACCATCCAATTACCTCCCCAGCTGAGGTCAACAGGGTCCCATCCTTACTGTACACAGCTTGGACGGTTCCCCGCTTCCCCAGTTCTCCAGAAACACTGTGGTGCTGACCGAGTCCAAGTCCTTCTGCATGTCTTCTCCGAAATCCTCCAACACCCTCTGCTTTTGCATCTGCCTCAGCAGAGCACTTTTCAAAAGTAAATATCTGTTGCTTCACACTTTAAGTTAGATTTTAATTTGATAATAAAATTAGAATCCAGGAAAGACCCAGTGGCGTAGCAGCAAGATGAATACACACACCTAGCAGCCCTGACTTACACACTCCCAGCTGCGCAACCTAATCAATCCTGTGTGGACTTTAGTTGTGTTGACATACGCTCATGTTGAAGTAAAAGATGAATAATCATCACCTGCATGGATCCATTGTAAAGTGACCTCTTGTAATACCGTCCTGATATTTAATTTCATGTTCAGACACTTTATTGTGTTACTGTTTCTGCCTCCAGAAACCTGCATCCTATATCAGGGATGTTGTGGACACTAAAATAGAGCTGCATCATTTAATGTCGTCTGTGAAGGTTCTCAGTCATCCAGGTCATAGTTATCCAAAGAAGGTTAAAGTCAAGGGCAACTGGACTTGGTTGAAGACACTAGAAGACGATTCGTCCCTCCTCTAAGAGACAAGAACAGAAGAAGTATCATTTAATGTCCCTGTTTCACCACCAGATGGTGGTCTTTACCTGTTTTTACAGGGCAGGTGACGTTATTTGTCTCTGTCTGTAACAAGAGCTTGTGTCTTGCTGCCTTATAATCCACAAGTGTTCTGAAAGATTAATACTGTATGTTTAATATGGAAGCATTTGTAAAGGTATAACCATTTGATTATAAGTTCATTGAGTAATTCCGCTACTTTGTTCTGTTATGAATACTTTAACCTGAGGGAACACGTGAGTATTCTGCTATGTAAGCCCTAAACTTTATTTATTTCTGTTTTATTTCTGCATAACCACAAACACAAATTCACAAATCTAAAGACTGTTTAAGTGTTGTGCTGCGCCTCCAATCTGATTAATAAAGTGCAGAGATTAAACACTGGGGTCCTGTCAACTGCAGTCTGACCGATGTACCGGAGTGAATGATCAACATAAGAGTCAGCCAGTACAGTCCTCCTACTTCATTCAGGTTGGTAACACTGTAACAATTATCCTGATCATGTACTACATTTACACAAGACAGTTCACAAGTGATTTTATCTCCAACTCTGACAGTGAAGGAGATGTGAAGCTGTCTGGTTGCTGCTGTTGAAAAAAACGAGAGAGAAATATAAAGAGAAATAATATTATACTTATTATACTTATAGATACTTATTTGAAACAAAGAATGTATTGTGAATTTTAAATAGTAGCTATACGAAGATTCATAAAGGCTCGGGGTTTCTGTGTTGTTGTTTTTTTGTTTTTTTTGTTTGTTTTTTTGTTGTTGTTGTGATGTTTGTGATGTTTTTGCTGTCTTTGATAAATTAGTATGTTTGTGAGGTCGATGCTACTTAAATTGCCCTGTAAAGGGACAAATAAAGATTTACTACTATTATTTCTATTAATGTCAGTGTAAGGATTACTGATGCAACAAAACTCTGCTTTTGTGCCTCAAACCTGGTTTGCAAGAGTTCACCATTCACTTTGCTGGGATAAAAGCAGATTACTTGACTGTATTTTATTTAAAAAGGTTAAGTAATAAAATAACAATGATTTTAATAAACGTTCTTTTTTAATGTTTATGTTATCAATAAACATGTTATATGAACCCTTACCAGTAAAGTGAAGCACCAGCATGAAGAAAGACATTTTAATGCATCTGAACTCAACCATCGTGCCTCTCTTTCTCTTTTTTCTCTGCTTCTTCTACGTATACGTTTTTAAACAAGTTGCATCTTAAAGAAAACTTCCTTCTCTTCTAGCTGACATGAGCTGGTATGAAGTTCACTCTGACCTGAAGTATCTGGAATTAACATCAGTGAAAATTTAACCCTTGTGTGTTTCCACAGTTTCCTCTCATTCAGCTGTTTAATTCAACTCTCAAAAGTGACTCAGTCAAGATGAGCGTTTTCTCTTAGTTTGCTTTAATTACTTTCATACTAGAACATAAAAAATAACCTGAACAGAGATATAGATGTTAAAATGACTGCATATCAAACAATAACAGGTGATACAGAAATAACAGTAAAGACTAATACATGTTTAACTACAACACAGCACTAGCACATTAAAGTGCCTGACAGCAAGTTCATCAAGCTAAATGTTCCATATATTATGTTCAGTTACATTTCAAGCAGCCAGATAATGTTGTTATTGTGCTACTAGTTAACCTACTGCACCCCCTTCTGGACTAAAAGGCTTTTTACAGCAATAAATCCTGAAAATGATCAGAAAATAAGTCTAATAAAAACATTTATCAGTTCTCAGTGTAAATTACCTGTAATGATATGAGCTGTAACTACACTGTGGTCTGTTATTTGTTTGGTTTGTTGACAGTGGCGTAGAGGTCGCTGGGATCAGCTGAGGCTCCAGCAGAAGAAGAGGAAGCTTTCACGGTGCTGTAGGTCACTGCATCATCTTCATCATCACCATCTTTACCCAGAACCTGGAAAAGAGACAAACAGCACAACACAGAAATGACACAACATTGAATGAGAGAAGTGTTTTCATTCACTACCATCATCACTAGAACCAATCAGACAGCTTACCCGGCCTTTACTGTTGGTCTTCCTGGTGTAGCTGATGGAGGCGTAGGAAACGCCATCTTCAGGATCAGCCTACACAGAGAAGACAACATAATGGCTGCTCAGTAACATGTGGACTTGATTGTGTCCTGGTCTGTTCTGGTGTCGTCCAGCTGCATCATCAGACTCCCCACTTCTTCTCTTGCAGAAAGAACTTAGATTCAAGAGTCACTGTGTGTCTCTATAGAGCTACATTTTGAACAACAAATCTAAAAAACAGTGAGTGTAACTTTGTCCTGGGTGTAGTGTGAGATCTCACCGTGTCCTGACTGGTTTCTGGACTCACTGCAGGGTTTAAGCTCCGTCCCTGAAAACAACAAACAAACAGAGTCTACTTACATGTGGTCAAACACTGGCTCTGTGAAGCTGTTTAGATTTGGATGACTCTGTCAGAGAGCAGCTGATTCAGCTCTGTCATAACTGTAGAAACATTTGATTACTCAGCCGTAAAACTCACAGTGTTTTCATCCATCTGGGGGTTTTTTTCCTGAAGAGACAAAAGAGAGTCGACTTTAGCTTCAACAATAAAACTCCAGGTTCATCAAAACTTCTTTATAATATCTATGGTTACTCTCACATTTAGTTTTCTTCCATATGATGAGTCCAACATCAACAACAATAGTTAATAAGGGTGCTGCAACTCCGACAAACACAATGATCAACCACAAACCTGGAAAGAGAATAAAAACCATTTGGCAGCAGATACTACATGCAAACATCACTTCCTCGGATTTTATGTATCATAGCAACCAAAGCAGTCGGAAAAAACGTTGTGCCTCAAAAACTAGCGCAGACACTAGCGCTCCCTGCTAGGCGTTTTCAGAAAAGCAGTTGCCGTTTTCAGCTGGGAAAAAAAACTCTTTGGTGGACACGGGCCCTAACATGAACTGCAGGTGACTGCAAGGGCCTGGAATAAAAACGGCGCCATCAAGTCAGACACATTCTACCTGCATGAGCTTGCTGTGAGCTGAGATCAATGACCTGGCAAAAGCATGGTTCCAGTTTGCTGCTGCTGGAGAAAAGCAAATGCAGCCACCAGACTCGGCGCGTGCAGCTGCCTTGATGCCAGCGAGATTTCAATGTCATGCGACATGGTGACATTTTGCAGCACCACCAAAAGTCAGACATGATTCCTGATGGTGTGTTCACACTGAAAACGAATTTAATATTCCCCTTGCTTTACTCGTGCAAGTTTGACCACTAGACATTTTGAGCGTTCACACGCGTTTTAAGCGAATAAACACAGCCCATGGATACTACAACTATGAACCCAAAGTAAACCCTTTGCTGTGATTTAATTGCAAAAGAGATGCCAAAATAACTACAATATTATATTGTTTTTTTAGACATGAATTCATACTTTGTCAGGTTTGTCAGCATGACGTCAACTTTTAAAATGTTTGTTTGTTTGTTTCCTGAAAGGAGTTCAGATCGAGCTGGGCTATGTTATGCTAACCTGTTCACAGTAAGTATAACAATAGTTGGAACAAAGTTACAGACACACATTTTCTGAACTCACAAGGTAGTTCAACTTCCTCGCTTTCTTTTCTCCAAGTAATGTCCAGTTTTGTCCGTGTTTTATATAAATAAGATGGTGCCATCCCACACTAACAACAACAGTGGAACCAGATGTGCACAGATTCTAGCTGCCGAGAAGCTCCAATGAAGATAAATCAAGGTGTAATTCCAAAAACTAAAGTAAAAAGCTAAATTAATTAAAGCAGTTAACTCTGAGGTCTTGTGAGAGCATAATCCAGACTCACTACAGGTTTTTATTTGTCCGAAAGTTGCAGCGCTGCTACCCACTCCAGCGGATTGTCATTAGACTGCTCACCTGGTAGTCTCCAAACAAAGCTCTGACACCACCAGTGACTTTTGGAGAATCTCTCTGCTGATAGGCTTTCGTAGGCTTAGAGCTGCCAGGGCAACAACCGAACTACTGCGCATGTGTGGAACGTGTTCGCAAAGCTCACTGCAGAAGGTAGCATAAACAGAAGTAGTCCGTGTCCGCGTCCGCTCCTGTGCATAATCAAGGCTTAACAGAGACAATTTAGAGGAGACACGCCACTCAATCACATCCTCAATACAGCTCTATGTGGAAAGCCTGTAATGGTAAAGATGGCTGCTGAGTGGCAGGACTTGCCTAAAAGGACTGAAAACATTATGATGGAAATACTCACTGATAATAACAGACAGATAAACCAGAGAGTCTGGAGCTTGTCGTTTGTCTGATTTGTTGAACTGTCTGCAGCTGTAAGGACCAACATCCTCGTCTTCTTTATAACCAGAGAACAGTTCTCTGTAACACTGTCTGTCTGATTTAGCTTTGGTGTTTTCAATAATCTTCCCAAGTTTAGCCAGCCGTACTGTTGTGTTTCCTGAATCAATGAAGATCCATCTAGTGTATCCACATTTTTGCTGACCGTCTATCACATTTTCACAAGGCAAAGTGACTTCATCTCCAACTCTGACAGTGAAGGAGAGGGGAAGTGTTTCAGCTGCTGCTGTTGAGAAAATGATGAAAAATAAAGTGAAATGAGAAAATGTCTGTTATGTTCATAGTTAGTGACGATTATTTCTTTATCCTTCAGTCTTCAGCAGTCTTCAGTGATCCCACTGAGCCCTTCACATCCATTCTGGTTCTGGCCTCTGTCGTCACAGCCCCTCCACCAGGTAGGCCACACATCCCTCTCACATTTCTTAAACTCTCCTGTTCCTTTTCCTTTTAATTCCTTTTTAAGCCTCTTTTTCATTTAAGTCTCTCCTGATTGAGCTGAATAGGTGTTTTGGTGAGAATGTGGACATGAGACAAATAGACGTTTATCAAATTCTGATTAAAAGTACTTTAACCCCTGGATGACCTGAGGGCTGTTTCACTAAACCACGATAGCAGATAAAGACAGGATTTTCCACATATCCTGGCTTAATTAAGCCCTGATTCAGTTTCACGAAAGCAGGAGCACATAAGTTACCATGGCGATTTATTCTGTGCAGCTAGCCTGCTCCAGACCAAGCTAACAGACAGGCTTTGTTAATCCTGGTGTCTTATCTGCAGTCACGCCGATCAGAAACCAATGTGTTTTTTTTCATGTTCTTGCGTATGTACATCTTTTTCACTAACCTGCATTAAAATAGCAGTTTGTGGTTATTAGATTTCATAATTGGAGAGGACACGTGCACCATACTCGTTGCACACAACGAGCATCAGCATACGGTGGCTCCGAGGGCTCAGTGAGGAATTTTTTTTGAGGACTACGAATTTATTTTGAGAACTACTTTGCGTCCCCTCGCAGTACTTTTGCGTTACCTCGCAATACTATCAGAATAGTATTAGGGTGATCATGTCTCACACTGTGGGTGTGTCTGTTCTGCTATGTTCGTTTAGTTTCAGTCACTCATGTTATTTGTAGTCTGTTTAGTATCTGTCATAGTGTTTTGGGTTATTTCCTGTGTCCAGTATCTGTTATATAGTGTATTGTGATTTGTGTTGCTCTCATGTCCGTCTCTGTCTGTCTTCTTGGAGTCTTTGTTCTTAGTCCTGGTCCTTAGTTCATGTTTTAATATTTTCTCCTAGTTCTTGTTTTCATTATCTTGGTTTAATCTCCTCCTACACTCTGTATCCTAGTTCTGTGGTCTCGTTTAGTTTTTGTCTATTATGATCCATGTGTTATAGTTGGTCAGTATTTGTCAGTTTACATGGGTTTCTGTTATTGCCTGTAGTTAGATCCTTGTCTGGTATTTTGTTACATGTGTTCTGTCTATGTTGGTTATTCTGCCCCATGTCTGCTTGTCTTTTTCCTCTCGGTAATCTGCCCGCCTTATAGTCTCTCTGCTTTCCCTGCTGTCTCCCTGCCTGCCTGTGCCTCATTATTCTCATGTCTGTCACCTGTGTTGCTCCCGCCCTGCTCGTTAGTCCCTGTGTATATATACCTGGTGTTTCTGTCTTGTCTTTGTCTGGTCATTGCCTTGAGTTGCCGTGTGTGCCTTGTGTTCCCTGGTGTTACAGTGGCTCGTCTGCTCAGTCTTGTTTTGCTTGTTCCCCGTCAGTCGTTTGGACTTTGGATTTTGACCTGCTCTGGATATTTTCTGTTGGATTACCCTGTTTGTTTTGGATTGTTTATTTGCTTTGGATTCTCTGGCCACTAAATTGTAAGTGTGCTCGCTTTTTGTTTATAAAATAAAACCTTTTGAACTTTACCTGCTCTGCATTACGTGTCCTGCGTTTGGGTCCTACAACCTGCTACCCTGCACACCAAACCCTGACAGATCATTCCCTCTGGCTGGATGACATTTTACATGTAGAGAATATAGCCTATAAGTAATGAAAGAGAATGCACGCTTCCTTTTAAAAGAGCTGGATCCATCCATATCAGCGCAATGCCACCGCATGGATCAGCTGTTTGACTTTGAACTGGATTACCTATTCTGACTGTAGGCTAACTGTTCACAAGGTATGTCCTAATCAGTGAGTAAATGTAACAGGCCCCAGACGTGAGGTCTGCAGCCTACTGTATTTTAAGGAAAAATTCTGTAGGTAACAGAGAAATGATGAGACAGGCAACAGGTTGTGCGCTTCCCTTCTTCGCTTCTGTCTTACTGAAGATGAGCAAGCCACACAAAGCGGTCTCGCTAGGGAGGTGAGGCCCCCTTGTGGCAAACATCAGTATTACACTCCCAACATAAATGTACATCAAATTAATGACATTATGCTCTGCTGCAGCAATAAGCACATAGAAATTACACAGACTTGCTAATAAAATCACATAATGTGACCACACATTGCTGTGTGTCACATAAACTCAAAGTTCTTGAGGTGGGCCGGTAGGCTACTGAGCAGTACCATCTGGTAGCGTCCACCTCATAGTTTGTCTTGCTGACCTAGCTCGGCAGTGGATCTCTTGGTGGCTTGGCAGCTACTTCCAGCACTATAAGCATGAAATACAGCTGTTGGATTTATAAACATGTGTTCATATGCGCATGCATCAAATGACACTGAGCTTTCCAGCGTTCCAGCAGCAACCTCTGTGGTAACCAGTCAAGATAGCCGCCTTATTTCTAGTAAATGACTCTCGACTAATGCAAAATAGAAACCAATGGACTGACACTGATTAGTTCAAGATCGTTTATTGCCATTCATCCACACACCGAGTAATGAATGAAATGCCGTTTCTCTTGGTTCAGTGTGCTAAAAACAAAGTCACAATAGCCTAATTCAACTTACATGACAAGACACAAAACAAAAACTACAACTGCAAGCAGTTATGAGCGAGGTCCAAGCCTCCCAGCACAGTTTGGTGTAGCTCGGACAATGCAAAGTTGAGATCTAACATGACATCCTGTTTTCCCCGTTTGTGCAAACATTTGTTAGATTGTAATTTGGCCGTTTTTTGTGGGATCAAAATTCCCTCTGCATAATTTCTTCGGCTCGGTCCAGAGATGGTCCGTGCCAAGGTTGGTGTCGATCAGACTTGCAGCTTCAGAGGAGTTAATTAAAATAGGTTTTCCAGTTTTTGCGATTTCGCAAAATGAAAACGTTATCACACTGAGGTGTGTCATATACCAGGGGAATCGGCAGCATCCCCCAAACAGGTAGACCTAAGGTTTATGAATGTGCGATGTAGTGGACCGTAGTTATGAGGCAAAATAGCAGTTGGTGTAAAATCCCATTGAAATGAATGGGGTATTTGAGCTTTGATTGTAGCACCACCTTTTGGCCGAAGTGCACCAAATTTTTCATGTGTCTCCAGGGCCCTATGAGGAAGAAATGACCCAAATTTGGTGATATAAAATGCATGTAAGTCAATGGGATTTTTTGTTGACGTGTTTAATCCTCAACAACAGCGCCACCTATGGGCATATTTGGGTGAACTTAAATGCCTGTGGTAAGGGGACCATGCTGAACAATTGGGCACTGGTTTCATGTCAGTGTGACTAGTGGTTATACAGGAACAATTTTCTTGGATTAAATAGCGCCACCTAGGGGATAGTTGCACCAAATTTTGCACAGGCCCTCAGAGAGGCGTCCCACATTAATGCTCGAAATTTCATGTTGATCTTGGTCATTCCAAAGTGACCACATGCCCTGACTTCCTGTTAGTAGCATTTTTTGCAAACATTTGTTAGCATATAATTGCAACATTTTTGGTCGGATCAAAATTCCCTCTACAAACTTTCTTCGGCTCGGTCCAGAGATTATCCGTGCCAAGTTTCATGGTGATCGGACTTGCGGTTTCGGAGGAGTTAGTTAAAATAGGTTTTTCAGTTTTTGCAATTTTGCGGAAAAAAACGTCAGGCGGAAATGGCAAAGCCTATACCAGGAGATTCAGATTGATCCCCCAAACGCGTGGATAGATGTTTTTTTTATATGCGCCCCCATAGGCAGGAGTTCCAAGGCCAAAAGCGTTGACCTTGCTTATAGCGCCCCCTAGAGGTAGAAGTGTGCATCTGCGGTCGCTGTCTGGAGCACTTACGGTGTAGGCTGCAGTAGTGGAATTAGCTGAGGAAGAAAAATCCTAAACCATCGGAGCGAAAACAACAGGGTTCAGAGCTCCGTTGGTACTGGGAACATCGCGGGTTACCAGCCCCACTCGCCTTGCATTCACAGGTTCCCAGCCCCACTCGGGCTTGGACCCCTAATTAGACATGCAGGCAAGCCAAAAGAAAGATTATTTCAAGATCATTTATTGTTTAATGCAGCAGTAATTAAACCAAAGTTTCTGTGAATCTTTTGGGTTTTTTAAAGCATCCATAAAGGAAAACTGGAAACTTAACTTGCCATATGGAAGCACTTCTCCAGTTGGTTATTTTATGAGCTTTTCACTATTAGTCAGGCCCGCAAAAATAAGACGGCAATTTCATTGACGAGACGGCTGATCTGTCCTGTTAGGGGAGTGAGAATGGCGGGACTGGATCATTTTAAAGTGCGTAGCCTAATAGTGCAACCCCTAGCTATCTGAAGTATGTTCAACTGTATAGCCTATCTCTAGCCTATTTAAATAATAGCAGCATCAGAAGTAGACTATTTAACATTAGCGGAGCCCTGATAGCTACTTAAATAATAAGCTTAGAAATATAAGCCAGTAGCGGGAGCAGCCCAATAACAGCTATGTAAACAGTGTGGAAGTGCCTTAGCAGCATGACAATTTTCTAGTGAGTGAACAGCCTATTGCATAATGTGAGATATGCAGCCTCCATGTGAAGTCTGACATGTAGGAAACAGTGTCCATCCTCTTTGACTGTTTAAGCACCAAGCATCACCAATGTAAACTCAGCGTCCCCCTCCTCTCATCTCACCGGTATGACAGAACAGGGTGCGCCCGCTACATGCTCCAGGACATTGATGGGGCAGGTCTGTGAAAAGATGTCGGCTTAACAATCTTCGATTTCCCGGTGTTTGGATGCATTACTCCCATTTCCTCCAGACCGGACATTTACCGGGAGCAGCCTTACGTCCAAGATGGTCCAGCATGGCTCTATTCTGGCTGTCTTCTCTCGCCGTGGTGCCTGGTCCTTTTTGATTAAAGCCTACATAAATATGTCTATTTGAGCAGTAGTAGGCTACTATATCAACACAGGAAATGCTCCATTCAAAGTAAAATTCAATAAGCTGGAGTTTAACGCTGAGAGCAGCTGAGCATACACAGCTATTGCTCGGAAGTAGGCTAACGGAAGCCTACACGGAAGGCTAACGGGAATGCAAAACACATTGCGAGGGAACGCAAAAGTATTGCAAGGGGACGCAAAGTAGTCCTCAAAAAAAAATTTGTAGTCCTCAAAAAAATATTCCTCACTGACGATCAGAGCCACAGTAAATTTTTGCTTTTTGAAAAAAATCAGATCGTTATTTGTGGTTTTACACTATTCTTTGTCATCTCAACATGACAAACACTTGTCAAACAGTGGCTCACTTAACAAATATGAGTAAGAAACATTCAAAACAATTGAGACAAAATAATTTTTTTTAAAATTAAGTAAAATCTTTTTTCAGTCCATTTTCTCAACAAAATAAATACCTTAATAGAACGAATTAAGTGCTAATTCGTTTGTGATTCAAATGAATTAAATCAAATATTTGAGGATATATTGGGTATTTGTTATATTATTATTTAGAAAACTATATTGCAATAATTCACAGCACGAAGGTCGTGGGTTCGAACCCCGATACCCGGGCCTTTCTGTGTGGAGTTTTCATGTTCTCACTGTGTCCGCGTGGGTTCTCTCCGGGTGATCCGGCTTCCTCCCACCATCCAAAAACATGCAGGCTAGGTTAATTGGTGTCTCCCAAATTGTCCTTAGGTGTAGATGTGAGTGTGACTGGTTGTTTGTCTGTGTGTGGCTCTGCGATTGACTGGCAATCTGTCCAGGGTGTACCCCGCCTTCCCCCCAATGTCAGCTGGGATTGGCTCCAGCTCAATGACTGATCTCGCGGCAATTGCAAAGAAAAATGCCGCAAGACTAGCCAACAGTGTGGTTCCAACTTTGTGCAGCCTGAGAAGAGTAACTGCGGCCGCCGGACTCGGTGCCTGCAGTGGCCTTGCTCCCACTAGTTTTTAATGTCATGTGACATGGTGACGTTTTGCAGCGCCGGTGTGACACCAAAATGTGTGACCTATCAGAGTCTTTGACCCAAATGGGAAGTTAAGCTCCAGAGGCTTTGTTGACGATGTGAAGCGGTTGTAGCTTGGTTGGGTTTAGGCACGAAAAGTACTTGGTTGGGTTTAGGTACTAAAAGTACTTGGTTATGGTTAGGAAAACATCATCATTTGGGTGTAGTCACAGAATCTGATAGGTCACAGATTTTGGTGTTACACCGGCTAAAGTCGGACACGATTTCTAACCAGCATACCTTATTTTAAGTCCAACATGCATCACTTTAAATCAGCCCTGCGCTGCATTAAGTCAAACGCACCTAATGTTTTTTTGTTTTTTTACTCCGCCCAGGCCCGGGGCATTATTATTTTGTAATAACGCAGGTTAAAATACGGGAGATTTACAGGAAAATACTAATACGGGAGGACGGCGGGAAAGAAGGGTAAAATACGGGACTTTCCCGGCCAAAATGGGATACGTGACAGGTATCGTAGAGGTAGAACATTCGTAAATAATATTCACTTTCCATTATGACACTGTTAGTACATGAAGGAATCACAAAACACAATGTAGACTACAGGGATAAATATTTCTTTATTTGCAGATTATATTGTTATCAGATATAATAAAGAGGAGACTGTTACTAGAGTTAAATGCTTGTTCCTATTAAATGAAGTTGAAATCCAGCTGCTGTGTTCTGAACTGGCCACAGAAAATAGACATTTTCACAACTGAAGCAGGAAAAGACATTTTATAAAACTCACAGTGGGCTTCCTGATATGAGATGAAATCAAGATTTGAATATTGTTGTTCAAAGTCAGACTGAAATAGAAACAGCTGAGCACAAAACACACAAACATTTCTCACACTGATAAATAAAAACAAAATTAATCAGTAATAAATAACAACCAATGATTTTATTTAACTGCAGTGGAGTCTTTTCTCTAATAAGCTGATCTTGATATGGAAGTTGTTGATCAGTGGAGTCTGACAGAGGCAGAAGGGTCTCCAAAGTTTTCATATGTCACCACACCATCATCTTCATCTTCATCATTATTCACCTGTGAAACACAAACAAACCCTCACTCTGACACACTTTAACTGACAACTTTCACATCACTGACCCACATTTAAAAGAAGTAGATAAGAAACAATCTGACAGCACCTGAACGCACCATCAGTTACTGTTACATGTTTCTGACACTGAGAGAGGAAGTGTTTCTATGGTAACTATTTAATTAAAAGTACCAAACTCTCACATGTTCCTCCAGCTGACTGACCAGAGAGGGAGTGTTTTACGTGGTACCCCAAATACAAAATATTCCTCCCAGTTTACTGCTGATGTTTTGAAACTGAAGACAGTTCACAGTTGAGTCAGCAGACCATGAACGCACCATTAGTCACTGTCTGATCTGATTTTTACCTGACTGGTGTTGTGTCAGAAACAGGAGCCGAGCTGGGCCAGTAGAGGGCCTGGACCCTACTCTACCAGTGTCATAAACTCAACAAATAATACTCCATTAGTTTTCTTCTTTAGTCAATTCTTTGTAGTCAAAAACTTCACTGGAGATGGTCAAGGTGCAACACACATTATTCCAAAAAAGGACAGATAAACCCGATTGACATCCCTGCAGGTCTCAGGGTGAAAACAAGTTGTTGTCAGCGAACACAGCTTCATACTCACCCTAAACGCTACCCCGTAGGTGGGTGTTACTCTTTAACACCACCTACAGAGTTTGCTGACCACTCCTCTTTAATGGTGAATTTCTTATCCTCTGCTGCCATCTAGTGGCCGTTCTTACGTACTAATTTAACAATTCAACCCTTTTACTAATGTTGAAGTTTCCACTTTATTGCTTTTATTTAGCATAATTTGGTCACAATTTGTTGACTCTGCGATAGACTGGCGACCTGTCCAGGGTGTACCCCGCCTTTCACCCAATGCGATTGGCTCCAGCCCCCTCGCGACCCTGTATGCAGGATAAGCGGTTGAAGATGGATGGATGGATGGATGGATGGTCACAATTTGTCCCTCTTTATATATTTTTAACAGTACTGGACTAGAAATTCATCATTATGTTTCAACTTCAGTCTTACCGTATTTTTTTAAAAGGATTAATGAGGACTAACATAATCAATAAGTGTATAGCATGATTCAACTTATCAATATGAGCAAATCAAACATGGTGTATAAAAGGCTCTGACATTTATAGGTGCCTGCCGCTTTAAGACTCTTCTTCTGTGATTACGGCAGGGCTGTTGGGGAAGAGCGTAGCTAGTGTGTTGGCTATAGTGGGAACTGAAACCCTTTCTAGTTCAACGAGCATGGTTTAGCTCACGTACCTGCAATGATTAGCATGTTTATCTCCTCCTGAATAATCCAGCTTCCAAGAGTCCGTGTGTTGAGTTAATGACGAAAAGTAAGTGACTGTAACTTTGTGTTTGTTTCTGTTGTAGAGTTAACATGCATTCACATGTGCCCAGTGTGATGAGAGAGATTTCTAATGTTAGCACAATGTTCATGCTGTAAAACACTGCAGGAAATAATAAGTTAACTGGTGTGAGCTTTCTGATGTCTAAGCTATGCAGTAACACCTATAACATTGAGTTAAGGAGTGTGAGTATCGTGTTCATGAGACCATGTGCAGACGCTATTGTGTAGTAGCTTCGGCTAGTCAGAGGGTGTCGCCATTACTCCTTATGTGAACTCCATTTAATGCAATCTGTGATGTAAACTGGTCGGTGAGCTACGTGAAGTTCCTTATGTCTTTCCAAGGAGTAATATCCTTTATTTATCCTTATTTATCCTCATCTATGTGATTGTAGATTTATGTTTAAAGGGACATAGTAATGTTTTGAGATGTTTATGTTAGATGATTTAATTACATTATGTATGTGGATTTATTATGCACGTTGCATAGTAATTTAAGTACCTAATGGTGATTCATTTGGTTTCATACAGACTGTAATGACAAAGACGGATATTGGAATGTTCTGATGAGTACTGCTGGAGCTCAATACAGTTAAAGAAAGAAATTACATCTCCTCGTCTTCATTCCTGTGTCCTGACCGACACACCATCCTGTTTACTAGCTGAAAACCTTGCTGAACTAGCCCTACCTAGTTGCCTCACTAACACATGGAATATGCTGTGTTTCATTAAAACTCAGTGCAAAGCTTGGTTTTGGAAAGTACTGTACTAGTCAGCAACTTTCCCTATAATCTCATTTTTTGACTCCGATTTGCCATGATCTCAGATGGCGCATGTGTTACTGCGTGTGCCCTCCCGTTGGTACTGTACTAGTCAGCAACTTTCCCTATGATCTAATTTTTGGCTCTGATTTGCCATGGTCTCACATGACTTGCTGCATATGCCCTGTGGGGAGGTGCCTCCCCCTCGTCAGATAAGCCGTCCCTACTCCCTTCTTGATAAGGGGATCCATTCTTATTGGCTACAACACAGTTCGCTCTCATCGGATTCAACATAGTTTGCTCTCATTGGCTACGATGTCTTGATTTTGCACATTCCACCTGAACAGCTTTCTCTTTTTTCTATATTTCTGTCTGACCAATTTCTCTGCTCGTAGGCACATTAAAGGGGCATAAGCTAATACTGAATAACATGGTAAAACACTGGTAATCACACCCTGTAATGAGAAATAAACTACTAATGATCACATATTACCATAATAACCTATCCCTACATTGGAAGAATGACATCAGTGTTCAATCCCTCTACCCTGGGAGACCACCTGTCTTTTCCTCAAAACTTAAGTAAATGCACTTCTGAGTAATACAGCACCTCTAGACAATATTAAGTAATTGCATAAACCATAATATGTGATGAACAAAAACACAGCAAAACCATCAAACCAATCAAATAAAATATTCAACATTGCATATGTGATAAACACTCCAAACTATAATATGTGATAAACAAAAAACAATCAAATAAAATATTCAACACTGGCTTCTGGACAGTGGTTAGCACTGTCGCCTCACAGCAAGAAGGTCGTGCGTTCAAACCCTGGTTGCCCTGGCCTTTCTGTGTGGAGTTTGCATGTTCTCCCCGTGTCTGCATGGGTCATCTCCGGGTACTCCGGCTTCCTCCCACCATCCAAAGACATGCAGGCTAGGTTAATTGGTGACTCTAAATTGTCCTTAGGTGTGGATGTGAGTGTGAGTGGTTGTCTGTCTATGTGTGGCCCTGCGATGGACTGGCGACCTGTCCAGGGTGTACCCTGCCTTTCTCCCAATGTCAGCTGGGATAGGCTCCAGCCCCCCCGCGACCCTATATGCAGGATAAGCGGTTGACGATGGATGGATGGATGGCTGCTGGACAGTTTGCATTGGAACTACATTTTATAGTAGTATAGTAATGTGGACGTTGTTTTTGGAAATAAAACTAAACTATCTGTGTTGCCTCTAGAGGTTAAGTGAGAAAATACTGCATGATGTGATGTAGGGATGCAAATTATCGATTAATTCATTAATCATTAGTTGATTGACCTTATTGATTTAACGATTAACTGATAAGCGGCTATTTTCCTGACAATGAAAATTTCTCACAGTTTCAATAGCGTCTTTAACATAAAAAACAAAATATTGCTTGTATACTGAATAAAAATGCATGTTATATTGCTCAATTGATGTTTTATTGTAACTGTTGGGATACGGTACAGATAATGGCATTTATATAGTTTAACAAAATAAATTATGCACAGGAAATCAAAATACATAAAAAATAATTGTGCACTGGCTCACCTGTTGCATGTGAAACATTAAGCAACATAAAATAAAATTCAAATAAAAATCTATATGGGTAGGCTTAGCCGACACTATATTAAGCATAATCTCTCTAGTAAACGACTTATATGAAAAGAGTTCCAGCTGGTTTTACAGGACTGAATGAGCCAATGAGCTGGTAGCTGCATTTGTTTTTTGTTTTGCTTCTAGCGCTTTCGTTGCTGGTGTGCTGTGGTTGAAGTGTTTGACCAACCTGCCTGCAATTACTCGGTTGACACCAGCAGCAGCGAATCTGGTGTTTACGGCCAGATTTAAAGTATGTGCAAAGCAAGAAACTGATTTCCAACTGACTCGTGCGGGCTTGTTTGCTGAGACAATGTTACGAGCGTTGTCATGCACACAGGCTATTACACGCCGAGTGAGTCCCCATGACTCCACAGCCTGGTTGAGTTTGTCAGCTAAATTATTAGCTGTATGGCAAGGACTGCTGACTTTACCTGACAGTGTACTGATAAGTGATTGTAATGTTGATTTCTGTAGTCAGTGATGTCCAACAATCCGTCGTCAGAGCCACATTAGCCGTGGCTAAATGTATTTTTAGCTCAACCTTCTTGTTTTTGTAGCGTGCTTCCAAGAAGGTAATTATGGTGGCTCAAGAAGGGATATTATATCCTGGCTGCATGAAGTGTTTTAATTCCCGAAATCCCTCACCATCAGTGGTGTTAACTGGCACCATATCTTCTTTGATCATGCCGCAAGACCTCCGAATAATGCCCTCCGCTTTCCCGTGGTCACACACTCGCCTTCCCACCACAGCAGCGATTGTAGGTTATGAAGGCAACAGACTTCCTCCCCCGCAACACGGCTGCACGCAAGTTATGAAGGTGGTATCTTAGTGAACTCGTAGAGCTGTTGTACTTTACTGTTTACTGTTGTAGTTTACATTGGGCGTCTTTGTCATCATTAATTAATTTGAAACACACTCCGTTTTGACCGCCTCATATTTGGTTTCTTTTTTTCCGCCTCAAGATTGTGTCGGGTCTCTCGCCGCCCGCGAGAATCTCGTGTCATGTTCGCAATGTTTAATTAGCCGACAATTAATTAATTAATTAATTAATTAATTAAATTTAATCGAGCAAATTCTTGTCGACAATTAATCAATAATCGATTAACCATTTACATCCCTACTGCGATGTAATTTAAGTGAACTGACCGTTTAATCTGGAACTCATAATGTTCAGTTTGTATTGACACTAAGTCAAAGACGTGTTGATTGAGCTCTATGGTGTCTTTGGAGGCTGTAGTTTGTGTTGGTGTTGTACTTAAATTGTCATGTTTACCTGATATTTGCATCGATTTATATTTTTATTGTAATGGTCTTTATTTCTGCTTTTCCCTGCAATGACTCTTAACTTTTTCTGCTACAACCACTTCGGTGCAACACAGTGATTCCTGTTTCTGTTTATCTTCTTCTATCTATCTACACTTGTGAATGAAGAACAGATGTCACAAACACTGGTTTGCTGTGTAAAGTACCAACTGTAAAAACATTTTAAACTCACTGTGTTTTCATCCATCTGTGTTTTTGTCCCTGAAAAGAAAAGAGAAAGAGTCGACTTTAGTTCCCACAGTGAAAATCCAGGTTTATCAAAACTTCCTGTTTCTGAGTTTTATCTGTGAATGTTCTCACCTTTAGTTCTTGTCCAGATGTTGACTGCCACAACAATTATTATGAGTGCTGCTAAACCCACAGACACAATGATGAACCTCCAGAACGATTCTGAAAACATTAGAAACATTTTGACTGCACAGTTCAGTTCTGTTTGAAATCCTGCAGCTAAAGTAGCAACGAATCCCAGACTTTCATCAGCTCACAGTTTTCCTGCATGTCTTTGCTAACTGTGAATGTAGTCGTCTGATTTGTGAGCAGCAGTGGATCTTGTGGATTGAGCAACAACATCTGACTGAGACCGACTGAATAAGAGAATATCATACATTCAAACTGTAGACTTCAGAAGAGGAGACAGAGGGACTGGAGTTATAAAATAAACTTTACTTACAAATGATTAGATAAAAGCGTCTAAATGCTCCACTACATCAGAGCAGAAATGCAATGTTCAGAGGAAAGAGAGGGAGAATACTTGTAAAATAACAAACCAAAAAATTATTTGTTATGACTTTCTGTTTTATACTTTGATCAATGGCCAGTTTCTTTCCAGAGAGCAAGTTAAAAAAATCAACAAACAATAAAACAGTTTGTTTTAGTTCAGTATGGTGAGAGAAAGACGCTGACAGGAAGACAGAGAGACTCTAGAGAAAGATGAGTTACTACCTTTTAGTTTTGTTAAAGTATTGTTTATTGTTGTGGCTGTAACTGATTTTGTGTTTTCAGTTGTTGTTGTTGTTGTTGTTGTTGGTTTACTTGTTGTTGTTGTTTGTGCGTCACCTGGATGAATGAAATAACACAAGCCAAGAAACTGTTCAGTTATAAATCCCTCATGTTTACCATCTGCTCTCACTAAATGAGAAAGAATGATGTCATCTTAAAAAGTCATCAAATAAACAAATGTTTTGGTGGTTTTAGTCATCTTGAACAGCTCAGCATATTCTCACCTGTTTTCTCACCTGAGGACTGAGGGCTGAAGGTGAACAGCTGCACTTTTCCAGAGTAACCATCTGTCACTTCACACTTCGAGTTAGACTTTGATTTGTAACTAAAATGAGAATCCAGGAAAGACACATCGGCATAGCAGCCAGCCTGCCATGTCCACATTTGTTTGTTATTTTCATTCACATTTTTACCCTCATACAGCCACTTCACTGTGTGTTCACAGAACTGTTCATGTGTCCACACAAAGCAGGATAACGTCACCTCATCAGCGTCCTTCTGTTCAGTCACTGGTGAAGATGGAGATATTGTGAGAGAAAAACAACAAGAGTAAAGTTAACTTCATCTCTGTGATCATAATTATTGTAATGTTTCAGTATTTTGTTCTAACAAGACAGTTTGAGCTGAAAACATTATGATGGAAATACTCACTGATAATAACAGACAGATGAACCGGAGAGTCTGAAGCTTGTTGTTGTCCAACTCTGAACTGTCTGCAGGTGTAATGTCCAACATCCTCGACTGTGACCTTCTTTATAACCAGAGAACAGTTCTCTGTAACACTCAGTCTGTCTGATTTAGCTTTGGTGTTTTCACCAATCTGCCCAAGTTGAAACAGCTCTACTGCTGCATTTCCTGAACCTTCAAAGATCCATGTAGTATTTTCACATTGTTGCTGACCGTCTATCACATTTTCACAAGGCAAAGTGACTTCATCTCCATCTCTGACAGTGAAGGAGAGGGGAAGTGTTTCAGCTGCTGCTGTTGAGAAAATGATGAAAAATAGAGTGAAATGAGAAAATGTCTGTTATGTTCATAGTTAGTGACGATTATTTCTTTATCCTTAGTTTCCAAGAGTTCACTAAACTCACCACATTAGAAACAACAGATTTGGTTTTCTTAGTTAAATCAAATGTAGCTAATAAAGAATCTTTAATAATATTGATCAAGTTATTTTTTACAATGTGCCTTCCATTTATATATGTGATATATGTATTCTTACCTGTAAACTGAAGCACCGCTGTAAGAAATAAAGAAATCCATTTGAACTCAACCATCATGATTCTCTCTGTCTCTCCTTCTTCTGTCTCTTGTTCTCGTGCTCTGAACTGTCTGAGTTTCTAAAGTAGTGTTTTAGTAGAGAGATGCTGCAGCTACTTCCTGTGGTTAGGATGATGTCACTTCCTCATAGTGACTTTTAGTCTGTTTTAGATTTCAGTCTCTCTGAATTTATTGTCGATGTCCAAACAGTTAGAAACTTTCCTTACAATTTTCACTTTTACATTTTTGAATGTAGTTTTCTCACATCCACAGTGACTGACAGAGACCCCAAATTAATGACCCATGGTGCAATATGGTGATACTGTAGCAGCTGGTGAAGAACACAGATAAGATAATATTTTGCTGGTCTGAGATCTGCCGGTTCTTTGTTTTATCTTTGTAGTTATTTTTGTTTTGGAGAGCTGAAGAGGAAGTGTTCGGTGAGAATGTGGTTAACAACATCAGCAGAGCTCTGGAGGTTTTACCCACTAATGATGACCAGATAAACATCTGAAACTCATGAGGTTTTCATCGGGCCCTGTACCTGTTACCATTGTCCTTATAGCAGGTCGGCCTTGCACTTGTAGTGAATGTTTTTCCTGCTGACGAGAGTACTGTAAACTTTCAGACAACCACTGCATCTCTCTAGTCATCTGTTTGTTGTCCATACCTCCATCTGGAATAAGGCACAGACAGCGAGGAGGGACAGAGACGTCCCAGGACGGCTGATGGTCCAGAAGTTTGAGTGAAGAGAAAAGGGAGAAGAAACTAGAGAGAGAGGTTTTTGATTTTTAAAACAGACTTTCATTAGTCACTGCTGATGTAACCGGCTTCACCCGAGAACGTACTGTACAGTCATGACTCAGACCGGCGACCTCGGGTATGGAAGTGGAGTGCTGACTAGGAGGCTAAAACCCATGGACACTAGCGTCAGTCGCCAGTGGGTCTCTTAGGCTACAGCCCAGAGCTACCATCTTGATGGTGGACACCATCGGTCCGTACCAGGACAGCTCTTTTAACAATAAGTCATATTTGAAGAACGAGATTTTTCTGGCTGGGTTAACCAGAGGGAGAACCGGAGTGAAAGTATCTTAAATAATGAATACAATTAACATAATATTAGTATAATAATATAATATAATAATTGCTCATTTTTCTACGACATTGTTCACTTTATCAGTGTGATCCAAAAATATCACAATGCATCCTTTCATACTGGAGGCAGACTTAACGCTGGTATAATCCACCACCTCTCCTACCGCTGATCACCTCCTCCGCTGAGCAGCTGACAGCCATGACGGCATGTCGGCTTCTCAAAATTCGGCACATCTACAATGTGCATACTGCCTGGCCCAGCTGAAAGAACCACCACCAACAAACACAACCACAATAGACAAAACTCTTGACTGACACTGAGAGAAAAAAACACACAAAACACAGACACTACAGAGAGAAAGAGAGAGAG
Organism: Lepomis macrochirus; assembly: GCA_024633595.2. NCBI lineage: Eukaryota > Metazoa > Chordata > Actinopteri > Centrarchiformes > Centrarchidae > Lepomis > Lepomis macrochirus. The sequence goes on along the minus strand of JALXJV020000017.1, from coordinate 8,226,522 downwards.
AGGCGCACTCCTGCTTGTGGAACAACAAACAGAAGACTAGAGATGCAGTGGTTGTCTGAGTTCAAAGTTTGTTTGTCAGCAGAACAAACATGGACAAGTACTAGGCTGACCTGCTGGAAGAACAGTGCTGACAGGTACAGGTGTTTCTGCTGTTTATCTGGTCATCGTTAGAGGGTAAAACCTCAGACCTCACTGCTGTTGTTAACCACATTCTCAGCAAAACACCTACTCTTCAGATCTACAAAACAAAAAAGAACTTGAAATTGCTTGAAGTGAAAACCAACAAGCATTTCAGTTCTCCCCATTTACATGTTGGTGTAAATGGGGGGTACCCCCACCCCCGATACTGACACACACACACACACACACACACACAATATAATATTTCTAAAGATGCAGCAGAGCAGGAAGCTGTGGTTCATGTGGAGTTAAGGGTCATGAGTCACTAATGTGTTTTCAGATGAGTTCCCAGACAGACTATACCACAGTAGCTCTCTATGATGAGCTGAATTTTCTGATGCAGTTCACTTCACCTTTGATTTTATCAAGTGGACCTGTGGTATCCCAGATCAGACCTTTTGTTTCTGCTTTAAAGGCCACATCTGGTTAATTACTGTTACCAATGCAAACCAGGTGTTGTTTGAAATCGAAGACTCATCAAGTGTAAACTGTGTCCAGCAGTGCACTGTTGTAACCTCCTTAATATAAGAAGTTGTAGTTGAATGAATGAAGATATGAAGTTAATTTGTTAACTTAGGTTTGGGGGCCACGCCTCAACCACACCTCCAATCACCGTTTAGGGTATGTATACCCGCTCTGCTCAGCCTGCCCTGCTTGTTTCAGATTGCTCGATGCAAAACAGACATTGATCCACGCTCAACAGCATGAAAACATACATGGATCCAGAGATCCAAATCAACTCATCCGTTTCAGACGACGGCTATACGACGATCTGTTTAAAACCGGCTACGTTCCAGTCATACCACAGCAGTCAGACCTCAGTGAAGTGTCTGAGGGGAACAACAAACACGACGGCTGCGTCCGAAAAATCTTTTTTGCTTAGGAAGGTTCCTAACTGAAGTGACCCGGAAGTATTTCAGTTGCAGCCATGATAAGAGCTGTTCGAATTCTCCATCCACCCTTAACAAAATCCTTGAAAAAAAAGATGCACATTATGATACTTGAATAAGACTCTCACAACTTCCTTCCTTTTTTTTGGTTTTTCTTTTGGCTTTGCTGTAATCTAATGCTGTTTCCATTCAATTAGCATTTTATGTTTCGGATTGTTGAAATATGCTATAAAGTGTTTTCTATAATAATAAAAAACAAGAAATCACCGACCATGTTGATCACCATGTAAGTTACCATTGGCTATTAAGCCTTTTCTTTCTTATGCCATAACACCCTGATATGCATATGTCTTGAAATGTAACTGTAATGATAACTGAGATCCATGTGAGCTGTTTTACTGGTCATCGTGATCAAAGTGAGGATAATGTTGCAGCGTGTAGGTTCACGTTATGTATTTCCAGCCTTCAGCAACATCATTAACAGAGTTTACTTCTGTCACAGATTCCGACACCCTCACCTTAGGCAATGATCAAGCAGGATGACCTCTACAGTAAATTTAATGTATTTTTTCAGTGTTTCCCACACACTGATTTATTAGTGGCGCCTGGCATGTTATCAACGCTGATTGTCTTTTCTCTCTTGGAGGACCCCAACTAGATAAAAGACTGCAGGATCACTCCAGCTCCAGGCTTCGCTCCCACTCTCGCTCCACCAGCTGGTGGATCAAAAAAAAATATTGGCAGTGATACCACTGAGTATTCACTACCACCCATTCAACACGCATCTGCTCCAACTGGCCCCCCTCTGGGCCTGCTGGTGACCACAACAGGACCAAGAAATCAGGTCCTCCTAAGGCTCCTCAGCCTAAGAGGAGAACGGCCTCTTCTCCTCCTCGTTCTCCTGCTCACCCAGCCTCATCTGCTGCTCCAGCTCACTCTGAAAATGGTTCACTCTCTGCCTCATCATCAGTGTCCCTCTCCACCACCCAGGCCTCCTTGTTGCAGCCTGCCTCTGTGTTCAATGAGCCCTTCACATCCACTCTGACTCGAGCTGCTCAACATTCACTGGCCTCTGCCGTTCCAGCTTGCTGGGATTGGTTGATCTCTAGTGTCCATGCAGACATGTCCTTTTGTGATTGGACGTCCTACAGTGTTTACTCAGACAGAGCATGTCAAGCACTCTGTGATTGGATGCTTTCTAGTGCGCATTCAGCCCACTCATGATCAGGTATCTTTTAATACATGTGGTTAATACATGCCTGTCCGTCTTCCTGTCTTTGAACAGAGGGCCCCGTGTATGGCTTCCTTTTGACATTCAGAAATAGCTCACATCTCACCCACATACCTGCAACGTCCTCTCTACTTAGTCTAAACTAAGTTTTAAAGTGAGCTTAGCAATAAATCATCATAAACTGATTCAGTCAATCAGTAAGCACAGCTGATCACATTATAGTACATTAGTGTTTCACAGCGGGGGCAGTTCCGAGGACGATGGGGGCGCTAGAAGCAATATTTTAGAAAGGGGGGGCGCAGAGCTGCTTTTGTGGGCGTTTGTTAGTTGGAAATTGTAAGGCGAGTTTACACTAAAGATTCACAACAATATGAGTTTAAATTTTAAACTGCTTGCAAAAAACTGTGGTCTGCTACATTAAAACCTGCCAGTTTAATCCACTGCGACTGGACGAGACGGTGTATTTTTTTTCTCTGTCAGCTACTTATGGTGCAGCTTCGTGCTGCCTTCACGGAACAGGAAGTCAAAGTATCATCTGTAAAATTGTACCCACATGGCGTTTACTGTATGATCTCTTGGTATTAGCTGTGGAAAAGTGTATATTTCTCTAAGGAATACACAGTGAACGCAGTGGTTACACATTTACAAGAGATGTTCCACTGTCGGACTTACCCTGAAAGCAACTTCGCCGTGACACCAGCCAGTGACGTGGACCCACAGACCAGCACCAGTTTGTGCCAGAGTGTCTATATAAATGTAACGTTAAAAACTGAAGCCCTGACTTGCTCTGGTGGGGAATTGTAAGCAGCACTTTAACAGAGATGCTGATGTTAACATGTGTGTGGATTTGTCTGAGATTTCTGCCTGATCACAGGTGTTATTTAATTTCGTTTTCCCCCGGCATGAGCACCTCCTCATCTCAACCAGTTCTGTGTCTGTAGTAAAATATTATGTATTCTCTTTAAATAGGCTAATGACGTTAGTCTCCTAATATTAGGAATTTTTTCTTTAGGTCAGAGCACACAGATAGTGGGAGAGATTCTGAGTGTGCAGGAAGTTTTGAACATGAGCAGATAGCCTAGTTTTTCCCATACATTTATTTATTTGTGGCGGTCCGCCACGATATCTGCGCTGACTGCCACATATTGATTTTCGATTTTTTTAACTAGGCGTGTTTAAAATCGTATTTGATTGCAGATCTGCAGGCAACACGTATTCGCGCAGCACATCCTCTCGCTCTTCGCTCTCTCTCTCCCTCTCCCTCGTGAACACCCATGCACAAATCTGTCCAACACAATGCTGTCACCGTCGGAGACCCAGCTTAAAAAATTATTTGCAAGCATGTAAGGAGCCTAACTAATAAGAGGAGCTAAATTAATATTTGAATACAGCTGGGTTTTCGAGGCAAGCACGCTGTAAGTAGCTGGTACTTAATACTGACTGCACACATGTGCACTCCCCCTGCGCCACAGTTACACTGTCATTTTGCGGGAAACACTAAGTTATGATCTAAGTTATTAACAGATGAGCTAATAAAGTCCAGCCAATAACTTAATAAAAAAGGATTTATTTATTAATGAGATGAAAAGAGGCCACAAACTCAGCAGGGATATTAAATGTCATGGCAGAAAATTGTGTCCTCTTACATTTAATCTTTTAAGTATGATCTTTTAATATTCTCATTATTATTACTATTATTGTTATAGATATGTATTGTGTTTTTATCCTTAACCTTTCCTCTCCTTTACACCTTATGTTGGTCTGTCCACATTTACTAGGGTTTAGGTCAGAGCTGTGAGATTGTTTTGGTGTTCTCCTCTCTTGTTGTTCCTCTCCTCTCATGGAATGTTCATTCAAGGCTGAGAGAGGATCTCTGTTCCCCCAAAACATAGAAACCTAGACTGTGTGAATGATGATGCATCCCTTCGCTTGGGGCCAGACGCCCGATGCCACCCTAGTAAGCAGGTCTGGGCCAGCTGTATATGTGTTTTAGTACTTCTCTGTTTATTCTCTTTTGTTAAATAAATTCTTCAAAGACAATGGTTGGTTGTAACTAAATTCTTTGCTCAGCCCCCCACCAGGAATATAATTTCCATGACATTAAATAAGTTGATCTACTGGAGAAAAATATTTAAAAGCAATAAAGAATGCCAGAGAGCCTCACTACATTATATAAAAAAAATAAAAAATAAAAAATAAAAATCCCCCTCTCACCCCTTGCGGGGTGGTATGTGTCATCCTCAAGCTCGGGTCCTCTACCAGAGGCCTGGGAGTTATATATATATATATATAATATATATATATATATATTTTTTTTTTATTTATTTTATTTTTTTTTAATTCTCACCTGCCACCTGACTTTTGTGTTTCCCTTTTATATAACACATTTCCACCATGAATTGCTGCTTTTTTGATGCAGTAGGGGACCTGGATAATGGGTCGGGGGGGGCGTTGGCCCAATTTAGGTTGAGAACCACTGCAATACATCAGTCAATCAATACATCTATTATAAGTAATACATTTGTTAGGGGCAACACACGCTGATACTGTTATATTAAAATTTTCTTGATACTTAATAAATCAATCATGTAATAAATCAGTAAATCAATCATGATTAGATATATTGGTAATTTAGCATCCTCAATTGTTTTCAATTATATAACATCCTTTATTATTCTGTCCTATTATTTAACATTTAGCACACTCTTGTGGTTAAGTAGCAGACTACTATTTGGGGGTGGTGATGGTGCAATGGACACATACCTTTAGTGTGTGAGAGAACCCGGTTTAATTCCCCACTGTGACACGTCCACCAATGTTGTTCCAGAGGAGTGCGACCTCTGACATATAAAGCAATTTTAAGTTGCTTTGGATAAAAGAAATCTTTCTTGTCATACTTTGCATCATGTCTCATCAAGTGTTAAAAGTTACGGAGCCCCCCTAGTGACATTGATGAAAAATATATTAATTTGAGGCCTCAAATTATTTTTTTGAGGCCTCAAAACTATTATTTCATAAATTTCAGGACGTCAGTTACACAATAGGGATTTTGAACACACCGGCTGTTAACCCGGTTGTAATTTTGTGATATTTCCTGAAACACTGAAGACCCATGTAGTAATAATAAGCAACAGCCCTGTGATAAGCTTTAATTATGTCACTGCTGCAGTGTACAGTGGGACTGGTTGGGAAATTGCTTTTGTCTCCCAGTTACTGATGAATGCACACACCTGACTTGCACACTTCAAGCTGCGCGGCCTAATCAAAGTAAGAGCTGAATAATTATCACCTTCATGGAGCTGTTGTAAAGTGACCTCTTGTAATACCGTCCTGATATTTAATTTCATGTTCAGACGCTTTATTGTGTTACTGTTTCTGCTTGCAGACACATGTGGCTGTGTGGAGATAAATGTTAAGTTATTAGTTTCAACATATATTGGAGTATTTATCTTTGTTAGTTAGCTCAGTTGTTAGACTCATTATTTCACGGATGTTGCTAAAATAGAGCTGCATCATTTAATGTCGTCTGTGAAGGTTCTCAGTCATCCAGGTCATAGTTATCCAAAGAAGGTTAAAGTCAAGGGCAACTGGACTTGGTTGAAGACACTAGAAGACGATTCGTCCCTCCTCTAAGAGACAGGAACGGAAGAAGTATCATTTAATGTCCCTGTTTCACCACCAGATGGTGGTCTTTACCTGTTTCAACAGGAGGGCAGGTGATGTTATTTCTCTCTGTCTGTAACAAGTGGTTATATCTTGCTTCCTTATAATCCACCAGTGTTCTGAAATATTATTACTGTATGTTTATTAAGGAAGCATTTGTAAAGGTAAAACCATTTGATTATAGGTTCATTGAGTAATTCAGCTACTTTGTTCTGTAGTGAATACTTTAACATGAGGGAACACGTGAGTATTCTGCTATGTAAGCTCTAAACTTTATTATTTATTTTTTGTTTTATTTCTGCACAACCACAAACACAAGTTCACAAATCTAGCCTAAAGTGTGTTGAAGTGTCCTGTGTTGTGCTGTGCCTCCAATCTGATTAACAAAGTGCAGAGATTAAACACTGGGGTCCTGTCAACTGCAGTCTGACCGATGTACCGGAGTGAATGATCAACATAAGAGTCAGCCAGTACAGTCCTCCTACTTCATTCAGTTTGGTAGCACTGTAACAATTATCCTGACCATCTACCACATTTTCACAAGAAAGTTTACAAGTGATTTTATCTCCAACTCTGACAGTGAAGGAGATGTGAAGCTGTCTGGTTGCTGCTGTTGAAAAACGTGAGAGAAATATAAAGAGAAATATATAAAGAATATATAAAGAAATAATATTATTTCTATTAAAGTCAGTGTAAGGATTACTGATGCAACAAAACTCTGCTTTTGTGCCTCACCTGGTTTACAAACGTTCACCATTCACCTTACTGGGATAAAAAAAGATAACTTGACTGTATTTGATTTAAAAAGGTTAAGTAATAAAATAACAATAATTTTAATAAACTTTCTTTTTTAATGTTTATGTTATCAATAAACATGTTATATGAACCCTTACCAGTAAAGTGAAGCACCAGCATGAAGAAAGACATTTTAATCCATCTGAACTCAACAATTGTGCCTCTCTGCTTCTTCAACATATACATTTCTAAACAGGTTGCATCTTAAAGAAAACTTCCTTCTCTTCTGGCTGACATGAGCTGGTATGAAGTTCACACTGACCTGAAGTATCTGGAATTAACACCAGTGAAAATTTAACCCTTGTATGTTTCCACAGTTTCCTCTCATGCAGCTGTTTAATTCAACTCTCAAAAGTGACTCAGTCAAGTTGAGCGTTTTCTCTTAGTTTGCTTTAATTACTTTCATAACAGAACATAAAAAATAAGCTGAACAGAGATATAGATGTTCAAATGACTGCATATCAAACAATAACAGGTGATACAGAAATAACAGTTAAAACTAATACATGTTTAACTACAACACAGCACTAGCACATTAAAGTGCCTGACAGCAAGTTCATCAAGCTAAATGTACCATATATTATGTTCAGTTACATTTCAAGCAGCCAGATAATGTTGTTATTGTGCTACTAGTTAACCTACTGCACCCCCTTCTGGACTAAAAGACTTTTTACAGCAATAAATCCTGAAAATGATCAGAAAATAAGTCTAATAAAAACATTTATCAGTTCTCAGTGTAAATTACCTGTAATGATATGAGCTGTAACTACACTGTGGTCTCTTATTTGTTTGGTTTGTTGACGGTGGCGTAGAGGTCGCTGGGATCAGCTGACGCTCCAGCAGAAGAAGAGGAAGCTTTCACGGTGCTGTAGGTCACTGCATCATCTTCATCATCACCATCTTTACCCAGAACCTGGAAAAGAGACAAACAGCACAACACAGAAATGACACAACATTAAATGAGAGAAGTGTTTTCATTCACTACCATCATCACTAGAACCAATCAGACAGCTTACCCGGCCTTTACTGTTGGTCTTCCTGGTGTAGCTGATGGAGGCGTAGGAAACACCATCTTCAGGATCAGCCTACACAGAGAAGACAACATAATGGCTGCTCAGTAACATGTGGACTTGATTGTGTTCTGGTCTGTTCTGGTGTAGTCCAGCTGCATCATCGGACTCCCCACTTCTTCTCTTGCAGAAAGAACTTAGATTCAAGAGTCACTGTGTGTCTCATAGAGCTACATTTTGAACAACAAATCTAAAAACAGTGAGTGTAACTTTGTCCTGGGTGTAGTTTGAGATCTCACCGTGTCCTGACTGGTTTCTTGACTCACTGCAGGGTTTAAGCTCCGTCCCTGAAAACAACAAACAAACAGAGTCTACTTACATGTGGTCAAACACTGGCTCTGTGAAGGCTGTTTAGATTTGGATGACTCTGTCAGAGAGCAGCTGATTCAGCTCTGTCATAACTGTAGAAACATTTGATTACTCAGCCGTAAAACTCACAGTGTTTTCATCCATCTGGGTTTTTTTCCTGAAGAGACAAAAGAGAGTCGACTTTAGCTTCAACAATAAAAATCCAGGTTCATCAAAACTTCTTCTTTATAATATCTGTGGTTGCTCTCACCTTTAGTTTTCTTCCATCTGATGAGAGCAACAACAATAAGAATAGTTATTAAGAGAGCTGCAACTCCCACAAACACAATGATGAGCCAACTCTGATCTGGAAAGAGAATAAAAGAGGAGAACATCTTATTTTGTTATTTTGTGTTGTGTGAACACGTCTGACTGAATAAGAGAATTTCTCCTCTTTCTCTCAGATGGTGAGAGATGCAACCAGTAATAGATCAATGAACATATTCTTGATCACTTCCTATTTTTTGTTTTATAATGGTCACTTTTGTCTTTACAGAAAGTAAAATTAATTAATTAAAGAAGCTTTTTCTTTTATGTTTTGCTATAGAATTACCAAAAAATAAAAACCTATAAAATACAAAAATGAATAAATGAAACATAACGAAGTTCAGTATGTGGAGAGAAAGAGGCTGACAGGAAGACAGAGAGACTCTAGAGAAAGATGAGTTACTACCTTGTAGTTCTGTTGAAGGATCATTGGTTGTTGTTGTGGCTGTAACTGATTTTGTGTTTTCAGTTGTTGTTGTTGTTGTTTGTGCGTCACCTGCATGAATGAAATAACACAACCCAAGAAACTGTTGAGTTAGAAAATCCCTCATGTTTACCATCTGCTGTCACTAAATGAGAAAGAATGATGTCATCTTAAAAGTCATCAAATAAACAAATGTTTTGGTGGTTTTAGTCATCTTGAACAGCTCAGCATATTCTCACCTGTTTTCTCACCTGAGGACTGAGGGCTGAAGGTGAACAGCTGCACTTTTCCAGAGTAACCATCTGTCACTTCACACTTCAAGTTAGACTTTGATTTGTGACTAAAATGAGAATCCAGGAAAGAGACAGTGGCGTAGCAGCCAGCCTGTGATGTCTTCATGTCTTTGTTATCTTTGTCCACATCTTTACCCTCATACAGCCACTTCACTGTGTGTTCACACTGTCCATATTTCAACACAGAGCAGGTTAACGTCACCTTATCAGCGTCCTTACGTTTAGTCACTGGTGAAGATGGAGATATTGTGAGAGAAAGACAACAAGAGTAAAGTTAACTTCATCACTGTGATCAAAATTATTGTAATGTTTCAGTATATTGTTCTAACAAGACAGTTTGAGCTGAAAACATTATGATGGAAATACTCACTGATAATAACAGACAGAAGAACATGAGAGTCTGGAGCTTGTTTTGGTCCATCTTTTCCTCTGAACTGTTGACAGGTGTAACGACCAGCATCCTTGACTGTGACCTTCTTTATAACCAGAGAACAGTTTTCTGTAACACTCAGTCTGTCTGATTTAGCTTTGGCGTCTTTGTGAATCTGCCCAAGCTAACCAGCTCTACTGCTGTTGTGTATCCGGAACCTTCAAAGATCCATGTAGTATATTCACATTTTCTCTGACCGTCTATCACATTTTCACAAGGCAAAGTGACTTCATCTCCAACTCTGACAGTGAAAGAGAGGGGAAGTGTTTCAGCTGCTGCTGTTGAGAAAATGATGAAAAATAGAGTGAAATGAGAAAATGTCTGTTATGTTCATAGTTAGTGACGATTATTTCTTTATCCTTAGTTTCCAAGAGTTCACTAAACTCACCACATTAGAAACAACAGATTTGGTTTTCTTAGTTAAATCAAATGTAGCTAATAAAGAATCTTTAATAATATTGATCAAGTTATTTTTTAGTGTGCCTTCCATTTATATATGTGATATATGTATTCTTACCTGTAAACTGAAGCACCGCTGTAAGAAATAAAGAAATCCATTTGAACTCAACCATAATGATTCTCTCTGTCTCTCCTTCTTCTGTCACTTGTTCTCGTGCTCTGAACTGTCTGAGTTTCTACAGTAGAGTTTTAGTAGAGAGATGCTGCAGCTACTTCCTGTGGTTAGGATGATGTCACTTCCTCATAGTGACTTTTAGTCTGTTTTAGATTTCAGTCTCTCTGAATTTCTTGTCGATGTCCAAACAGCCAAAAACTCTGTTAGAATTTTGACTTTTACATTTTTGAAATGTAGTTTTCTCTCATCCACAGTGACTGACAGAAACCCCAGATTCTTGATCAGCAATACTAGATGCAGCCGTCAGTAAAGATGTCAGAGGTCACCATCCATAAACACCATCTATAAACACATTAGACCGCTGAAACAAACAAAATATAATAAAGCTCAAGGTCACACTTTGTTCATTCAGGTGTTTTTGTGACAATGACATGTTTCACATGTTCACACAAGAAGCGGAAGTTGAAGCTCTGATGCAACTTGTTTTCTTCAGACAGTGTTTATTAGTAAACAGACAGGATCCATGGTGATGTTTGACAGCACACATGAACAGACAGGTGAAGAGTCAAACTCCTCTCCCACCAGAATCTGACTCCTGACTTTTTCGGAGAACTGAAGAGAAGTTCTATCAAGAAGATGTATTTCATGTTATATACCCTATTTATATAACCTCTCTTCCTTTTTCTCTGCTTCCAACTCTGTCATTCTTTCAGTTAAACCAAACAGAATTTGCCACAACCTCTGTGAGCCAATCATATTGTTGCTGTCAAACTTTCAAACTGTCCCTTTCTCTGTCTTTTCTCTCCTGAAGGACCCCGACCAGATAAAAGACTGCAGCATCACTCCAGCTCCAGGCCTCCCTCCCTCTCTCGCTCCACCAGCTGGTGGATCAAGCTGTTTTCAGTATTCACTACCTCCTGTTCAACACCCTTCTGCTCCAACTGGTCCCCCCTCTGGGCCTGCTCGTGACCACAATAGGACCAAGAAATCAGGTCCTCCTCAGGCTCCTCAGCCTAAGAGGAGAAAGGCCTCTTCTCCTCCTCGCTCAAGTGCTTTTTCCTTTAGTGGTGAGTCACAAACCTCCAAACATGACAGTCGCAAGTATAAAACCATTAAGGAGTCTGTTTAAACAGGTCACTAAACTACACTGAAGACTCACAAACAGAGGAAAAGAGAGGCAGCACGTCCAGCTGATCAAACCAGCTACACCTGAAGCAGCTGCAGCTGCAGCCGGAGGCTCCGTGAGTAAAATCAGCTGATGGCTGCTGCGCCTCAAAAGCATTTAATTGATTTGATGGAACGCAGCGATCGATCAGTGACAAGTACATCAAGAAGATGTACAAGTTCAACCATCACAAGTACATCTAAAGGTGCGCGAGAGACAGGGACCAAGAGAGGAAGGGGGCCCTCAGGATTTTCTACGTCCCTGGACCTGCTAACAGAATAGTTCAAGGATCTGGTCCACCTTTGTACCAAACGCTACCCCCAGGTGTCTTTGTAACCCTCCCTGATCGGAGTGGACAGCCTAATATGAGCTCCTTTTAACCAGTTATGAGTTTTAATCAGTGTGAGGTGTGGCCCTGTGCTAATGTGTAGCAGTGTGGAATTATTCACCGAGCTCAGGAGGAGGAAGAAACAAGGAAACAACAGGAGACTTTCTCTATGTACCTTTGAGCAACAGGCCCAAAGGAAATTTCTTTACTAAATTTCAGGTCACACAAAAGCTAAAAAGGTCCCAGTGAAAGAAAAAGAACAGAGGAATGTGTATTATAATACCAAAAGCTACGACTTACATAGAAAAACAGACAGGATGTGACAGTACTTCACATGATCAACGCTTGCTAGGATTGGTTGATCTCTAGTGTCCATGCAGACATGTCCTTTTGTGATTGGACGTCCTACAGTGTTCACTCAGACAAAGCATGTCAAGTACTCTGTGATTGGATGCTTTCTGGTGGGCATTCAGTCCATGTGTGATCATGAATAAATGTGGTTAATACATGCCTGTCCGTCTTCCTGTCTTTGAACAGAGGGCCCCATGTATGGCTTCCTTTTGATATTCAGAAATAGCTCACATCTCACCCACATACCTGCAACGTCCTCTCTACTTAGTCCAAACTAAGTTTTAAAGTGAGCTTAGAAATAAATCATCATAAACTGATTCAATCAATCAGTAAGCACAGCTGATCACATGACAATACATCAATCAATCAATACATCTATCATAAGTAATACGCTTCAATGACACTGTTATATTTTAACTCTCTTGATAATTAAAAATAATTTGTGTAATAAATCAGTAAATCAGTCATGATTAGGTAAATTGGTAATTTAGCATCCTCAATTTTCATCATAAGCAAAATAAACTCTGCTATCTGCAGGTTGGAGGCTCACTTCCTGTGAGGTTTTGAATGCAGGCTCTTGTGGTTAAGTAGCAGGCTACTATTTGGGGGTGGTGATGGTGCAGTGGACACGTGCCTTTAATGTGTGAGAGAAGCCGGTTCAAATCCCCATTGTGACACATCCACCATTGTGTCCCTGAGCAAGACACTTAACCCCCAGTTGCTCCAGAGGCGTGCGACCTCTGACATATAAAGCAATTAAATGTTAAAACTACAGATCATCTTTCATCATTCTAATAGTTTCTTCTCAAATAACAGTTCATAAATAATATCCATCTATGATTCTAATCACTTTCAATATCCTTCCTAGTAGTAGAGAGTAAGAAAAGAGTGAATTACATTTCTAACATTACAATATTATAATGCAGATTAAACAATGTGTTTTAGCGACACAGCAGCACAGGTTTATAAGACGACTTTAACAATGTATTCAACAATTTTACTACAAGCTGTTTTATCTTATTAAATATTTCCATTAGAGGTAAAAAAAAAAATAAAGAAATCTAGATTCTTCTGAGTGAAGCACATTTAATAACATTTCTCTGGCAATTCTACCAATTTAAAATACTTCTTCATATTTGCCAACTTTGTGATAAAACATCAGAATACTGAATTAAAGTTAATGTGTATTTTTAACTGTTTCATGTTCGTGGATATTCAACACTCACCTTCTTCTGTCTCTTGTTCTCGTGCTCAGAACTGTTAGTAGTGTTTTAGTAGAGAGATGCTGCATCTACTTCCTGTGGTTAGGATGATGTCAGTTCCTCATAGTTTTAGACAAGGCGGTAGGCCAGAGATCGAACAGCGGAGCCCACCAAAGCCTGCATGGAGGGTTCCATGTCGTCAAACGTCAAAACCCTGAGACACCTGAGAGATGTATCTAAAGAAACTATTCAGCCATCTGTGACGCTGCGTTGGTGTTTGTCAGGTGAAGCTTGTAGGTGGGCGGATTAAACAATGACAATCACATATTTTGTTTGTGCAGCCACGCAGCTACCAGAATTACAGTGTTTCTGCCTTTGCTCTACATCATTAAACCAGAGTTATGCTGCAGAGCATTCGCAGTATGAGATGCAGCAATCAGTAGAGATGTCAGAGGTCAGAGGTCAGAGGTCGCAGCAGCCTGACAAAGACCCACCATCTACAAACACATACGACAAAGTTACTGATCGCAAGACAAAGGAACATATTACTGCACTGAAGTCTGAACGCTGAAACAAACAAACTATATTAAGGGTCAAGTTCACACTTTGTCCAGTCCGGTGGGTTTGTGACAATGACGTGTTTCACCACCTGAAAAGAAGAAGAAGAGGAAGTTGAAGGTGTGAAGATTGTTAGTTAAGTAAATGTTTGCAAAAACTGCAGCTTCTTATTTAGATAGTGATATCATTGTATCTTTGCAAGTATGTGTGTTCAGAGATCAGGATGTGTTTCAGTGAGAATGTGGTTAACAGCAGCAGCAGAGCTCTGCAGGTTTAACCCTCTAATGACCAGATAAACATCAGAAACACACGAGGCTCACAGGAACTGACAGTTGACTTTTTTATTGGGACATAAGACTAAGAGGATTTTATTGAATCCTGTTGAAAACTACTTTAACTCCTGAAAGTTCGGGATCACTGTGTCTAGTTACAACAGTTAAAACCAGTGGTGTAGAGTACGTGATACGCAGGTATGCGCCGTATACCCACTAGGAATAGTCAAAGATTTACGTATACCCACTTAAAATAGCAACATGATACGTAACAACATCGTTTTGTGGCAGAACTTTCACACGTTCATTCATAAGTTCACCCTGTCTGTGTTGTGAAGCTTGAACTGACGTTTGCTGCCTCAGAGGCCTGAGACCAGGATCTGACGTCAACTACCAAACAACCACACCGCTGCGTGGCAGTCTCTCTGCGCACGTTTGAAATTAACTAACGTGAATCACTGAAGGAGATGTGAAACACTGACAAACTCAAACTCTTTCAGTGTTTTCGTAAGCCTGCAGCTGAAGCTGCTGCTGCTGCTCCGGGTGACACTGCAGCTGCAGTAGATGACACGAACGTTAAAGTTACTGAAACACAGAAAACGAGCCAGATGAGGCGATGTTATTGTAATGTTACCTGGTGAGTGAAAATAGCATATAGGCCTGTTATCATTAACGCTACCAGTAATGGAACTGTAACAGCATCGTTCCATCCATCCATCCATCCATCTTCAACCGCTTATCCGGAGTCGGGTCGCGGGGGCAGCAGCTCCAGCAGGGGACCCCAAACTTCCCTTTCCCGAGCCACATTAGCCAGCTCTGACTGGGGGATCCCGAGGCGTTCCCAGGCCAGCGTGGAGATATAATCTCTCCACCTTGTCCTGGGTCTTCCCGAGGCCTCCTCCCAGCTGGACGTGCCTGGAACACCTCCCTAGGGAGGCTCCAGGAGGCATCCTTACCAGATGCCCAAACCACCTCAACTGGCTCCTTTCAACGCAAAGGAGCAGCGGCTCTACTCTGAGCTCCTCGCGAATGGCCGAACTTCTCACCCTATCTCTAAGGGAGACACCAGCCACTCGCCTGAGGAAACCCATTTCGGCCGCTTGTACCCGCGATCTCGTTCTTTCGGTCATGACCCAGCTTTCATGACCATAGGTGAGGGTAGGAACGAAAATTGACCGGTAGATCGAGAGCTTTGCCTTCGGCTCAGCTCTCTTTCGCCACAACGGTGCGGTAAAGCGAAGTGCAATACCGTCCCCGCTGCTCGATTCTCCGGCCAATCTCCTGCTCCAGTCTCCCCTCACTTCGTGAATAAGACCCCGAGGTACCTGAACTCCTTCACTTGGGGCAAGGACTCATTCCCTACCTGGAGTTGGCACTCCATCGGTTTCCTGCTGAGAACCATGGCCACAGATTTAGAGGTGCTAATCCTCATCCCAGCCGCCGCGACTCTGCTGCTGAACCGATCCAGTGAGAGCTGAAGGCTACGGACCGATGATGCCATCAGGACCACATCATCCGCGAAAGCAGTGACGAGATCCCAAGCCCACCGAACCGCAGCCCCTCCTCGCCACGGGCTACTGCCGATATCCTGTCCATGAATATCACAAACAGGATTGGTGACAAAGCGCAGCCCTGGCGAAGGCCAACCCTCACCTGGAAAGAGTCCGACTTACTACTGAGTACTCGGACACAGCTCTCGCTTTGGATGTACAAGGATTGGATAGCCCTAAGAAGGGCCCCCCTCACCCCATACTCCCGCAGCACCTCCCACAGTGTCTCCCGGGGGATATGCCTTGTCATATGTCATATGCCTTCTCCAGATCTACAAAGCACATGTAGACCGGATGGGCATACTCCCAAGCCCACTCCAGGATCCTTGCGAGAGTAAAGAGCTGGTCAGTTGTTCCACGCACCACGCACTGAAAACCGCATTGTTCCTCTTCAATCTGAGGTTCGACAATCGGCTCGAACCCTCCGCTCCAGCACCCTGGCGTAGACTTTACCAGGGAGGCTGAGAAGTGTGATACCCCTGTAATTGGCACACACCCTCTGGTCCCCTTTTGAACAGGGGAACCACCACCCCGTCCGCCACTCCTTGGGCACTGTACCCGACTTCCACGCAATGTTGAAGAGACGTGTCATCCAAGACAGCCCCTCCACATCCAAAGCTTTTAGCATCTCCGGCGGATCTCATCAATCCCTGGGGCTTTGCCACTGTGGAGTTGTTTGACTACCTCAGTGACCTCCTCCAGGGAAATTGACAGAAACCCCCATCAGCCTCCAGCTCTGCCTCTACTAGAGAGGGCGTGTCAGTCGGATTTAGGAGTTCCTCAAAGTGTTCCTTCCACCGCCCACTACCTCCCCAGTTGAGGTCAACAGGGTCCCATCCTTACTGTACACAGCTTGGACGGTTCCCGCTTCCCCTCCTGAGATGGCGGACAGTTTTCCAGAAACACTTTGGTGCCGACCGAAAGTCCTTCTCCATGTCTTCTCCAAACTTCTCCCACACTCGCTGCTTTGCTTCTGCCACAGCAGAGGCTGCAGTCCTTCGGGCCTGTCGGTACCTTGCAACCGCCTCGAGTCCTCCGAGACAACAAATCCCGAAGGCCTCCTTCTTCAGTCGGACGGCTTCCCTGACCACCGGTGTCCACCACGGTGTTCGAGGGTTACCGCCTCTTGAGGCACCTAAGACCTTGAGACCACAGCTTTCCACTGCAGCTTCAGCAATAGAGGCTTTGAACATTGCCCACTCATGTTCAATGTCCCCAACCTCCACAGGGATGCCAGAAAAGCTCCGCCGGAGGTTTGAGTTGAAGATCTCACGGACAGGGGCCTCCTCCAGACATTCCCAGTTCACCCGCACTACCCGTTTGGGCTTACCAGGTCTGTCCAGAGTCTTCCCCCAACCCCTGACCCAACTCACAACCAGATGGTGATCAGTTGACAGCTCCGCCCCTCTCTTTACCCGAGTGTCTGAAACATGCGGCCTCAAATCAGATGAAACGATTACAAAATCGATCATCGATCTTCGGCCTAGGGGGCTCTGGTACCATGTACACTTATGAGCATCCTTATGCTCGAACATGGTGTTTGTTATAGACAATCCATGACTAGCACAGAAGTCCAACAACAAACCCCCACTCAGGTTCAGATCAGGGGGGCCGTTCCTCCCAATCACGCCTTTCCAGGTAACTCCGTCATTGCCCACATGTGCGTTGAAGTCACCCAGCAGAACTATGGAGTCCCCTACTGGAGCCCCATACAGGACTCCATTCAGGATCTCCAAGAAGGTCGAATACTCGAACTGCTGTTTGGTGCATACGCACAAACAACAGTCAGAGTTTTCCCCGCCACCGGCTAGGGAGGCGACCCTCTCGCTCACCGGAGTAAACTCCAACGTAGCGGCGCTCAGCCGGGGACTTGTGAGTATCCCCACACCCGCCTGGCACCTCACACCTTGAGCAACTCCATCGTTGGTGATTTGAATTGAATCTAGAACTAGTTAACTAACATTAATGTGGTGGATCAGTGAATGTGGGATACTGTGTGTGTGTGTGTGTGTGTGTGTGTGTGTGCACAGTAGTATCAGTTCCTGGATGCTTGCTCATATATTTAAGCTGATAAAGAACATAACCTATGTTTAACAATGTTTTTTGGAAAATAAGTGGCTTGAGAGGATGTGGACCCCTTTTGGTGTCCTCAGTGTTAATATTCTGTAATAATTCTGTAATGAATGAGTTTTGGTGACAGAACTGCACATAGTTTCCCTTCGAGGGAACCCAAACTGCGTCGGTTACGACACTATGGGAACGCCTCTAGGCGTAGCAGGGCTGAATGTGAATGAAAACTACTCCAATCCTATTGGCGTTACTAGAACGGTAGAGTGTGACGGCATGTATTTAAGCACACCGGGACACAATACTCATTAGCTTTTTTCTATTCAGCAGGCGCTGCTGGTATGTTGTGTATTAGAAAAGCTCCAGTCCTACTACGAAACCAGTATCGTCGTACCTAAGAAGAAGTCCTACAGCGGTGATCATGTCTGATGACCAATTCCGGAGAAGGTGGGTCTTATGTCTGGGTTTGGAGCATGCCCAAGCAGCTCTCGAGGGGCGATCGAGGTCCCCTCCCTCGTGGCAGCTCAGGCGGCAGGCGCTGCTATCCCGCCGCTTCGGCGCTCGGGACGTGCTAGAGCTCCCACCATTCTGCCCGCCTCGAGGGGCCGCAGTGGGAAGGAGATTGAGCTCACACACCGTGGGTTGTCGACGATTTCCCCTGGCATTCCTCCGCTTCAGGGTGTCGTCGGGGACCTGCGCACAACACCGGCATTGGCTGAGGCCCCCTTTGAACCCCTGGAGTTGGCTGAGGCCAAGCACTTGACCTTCAAGATGGCCTTTTTCCTTGCTATCACCTCTCTGAGGAGGGTGGATGATCTCCAAGAGCTTTCGGTGGCTCCTCAAAGCCTGGAGTTTGCCCCGGGGAATGTTCGGGCTATCCTGCACCCTCGTTCAGGATATGTCCCTAAGGTGCCGTCCTGTATGGCAGGGTCCACAGTGCTGCAGGCGTTTCATCCTCCACCTCATGTGACGGTGGAGGATGGGAGGCTTCATTTGCTCTGCCCTGTCAGGGCTCTGAGTATCTATACTCTGAGGTCCTCCCGGTCGAGGAATGCTGACCAGCTGCTCAGCTGGGCTCCCCGCTTCCAAACACACTATTAGCAACTGGATCGTGCAGACTATTTCCATTGCCTATCAGGTACGCGGTTCACCTTCACCTGTGGTTGTGAGAGCTCACTCTACCAGGGGTATGACAGCCTCTTCATCCGTTTTTACAGTCTTGACCTTCCTTCTGCACCTGTGTGCTCTCCCCCTAGTCGTGCCCACTGGTTGCTGCACACTGGGGCAGGTGGGGTTTCGGCGTGGTTTAGTGGGTATCTCGTTCCCATACTTTCGTAACCGACGCAGTTCGAGTTCCCTCGAAGGGGAACGTCTCAGGTTACGTATGCAACCCTAGTTCCCTGGGAAGGGGAACGAGATACTGCGTCGGTTCTCCACACCTCACCCCGCCTGGAGCGCCTGCTTCATAGTCAAAGCTAATAAGTATTGTGTGCTGGTGTGCTTATATACACCTCCGGTTATGCCGTCACACTCTAACGTTCTAGTAACGGCAATAGGATTGGAGTAGTTTTCATTCACATTCAGCCCTTCTACACCTAGAGGCGTTCCCATAGTGTCTTAACTGGCGCAGTGTCTCGTTCCCCTTCTCGGGGAACCAGGGTTACATACGTAACCCGAGACGGCCTGTGTTCATTGTTGTTGCTACTGAAAAGCCTCAGCTTTCCATTGTTGTTAATAACAGTTGCAACTTGCACTGTGAAATGTGCATTGAAAATTGCCAGATTTTAAAACCAGATTCATATAACATCTATGGCTAAATGTAGCTGAGTTAGATGGTGGTTAACTCAAAACATTAATTTTCAATTTCAATTTTATTTATTTAGCGCCATATCACAACAAGTTATCTCACAGCGCTTTTCATAAAGAGCAGGTCTAGACCGTACTCTGAAGTTATTCACTGAAGCCCAACAATTCCCACCACCATTAGACATTTCCACCATAAATTGGTGCAGAAAATGTCGCAAGAATGCAGGAAATTAAATGTTTAATGCTCAAAATCTTCTGGGGGATTGAGTACTCATCAATGAATATTTTTTAAAATACTAAAATATCTTCTAGTCTTCTCGTGACCCCAATATTCTGGATTGTCACATCTCATATGTTAAGTGTTTTGTCACAACTCTAATCTGAGCCCTAAAATGTCCCCATCACGTTTGTACACAAAGTGATTCCCTTTCCCACCTGTAACTGTCATTGGCTGTTAAAGTCTTTGCGTTGTTGATAACACACAGCCTAAGCAGTCCTTCAGAATGCTCTCAATTACATGTATATGCATACTATTAGTGAGGGTAGTGGCGCTGATGGGACGCTGGGACGGCGGAGGGAAAAATCACAGTATACTCACAAGAAAAAACTAGACTACACCACTGGTTAAAACGTTGATGAGGTATTGATACGTTGATTGGTGTATTTTGTGTTTCTCCATCTGTCTCTCTTTATCACTTTCCCTCTCAGTTTGTGGCTGTGGGCGTTTACCTCTGGCTTTCCTCTCTACCTGCCATCAAGTAATCAACACTCTTTTAACAACCCAGGTCCTGATGTCAAGCATTTTTTTGCCGTTTCTTAGAATCATACACAGTAAAACTCGTGTAGTTTTTAAGACAGTTAACTTGCCAGCAGCTAGCTGGTGTTTGCCTGCCTGCCCAGCTAATCCTGGTTTTCTCTGCCTTCAGATTAACCTGCTGCTGCCAGCCAGCTCCCTCAGTAAAGTCACTCTCTGGTCGTCAACCTCATCCCCCCTGCCCCTCTCACCAGCCAGCCACCTTTCCTTTCCAAGAGGTTAATAAAAGACTTCTAACCTCTCTGCCTCGAGTCTGAGTTTGGGTTCAAGTCTTGATCTCTGACAGTGAAGGAATCACAAAACACAGTGTAGAATTAATTGGTAAACATTTCTTTATTTGCAGTTAATATATTGTTATCAGATGTAATAAAGAGGAGACTTTTACTGACTCAATTAAGGCCGAAAACCCATTCAAGCCAAACACATACACATCCCAACAAATAAGTCAACAACAATGCCAAATGAAAGTGAGTTGAAATAAGCTCAAGCTGCTTTAGCTCCAAAACCAAACAGTAAACCTTAAAATCAGGTCTGAATTGTTCAGATGGAAGACGATTCAAGGAAGTTAGTGCAAGTTAAGTTAAGTTAAATGGTCGTTCCTGTTAAATTAAGTTAAAATCCAGCTGCTGTGTTCTGAACTGGCTGCAGAAAATAAAGATTTTCACAACTGATGCATGAAAAGACATTTTATAAAACTCACAATGGGCTTCCTGATATGAGATGAAATGAAGACTTGAACATTGTTGTTCAAAGTCAGACTGAAACAGAAACAGCTGAGCACAAAACACAAACATTTCTCACACTGATAAATAAAAACAAAAACAATCAGTAATAAAAATGATCTTATGAGAGTTTTGTTCTCTAAAAGCTTTAACTCCTCGTGTAAATGTGCTGTTATTTAACTGCAGTGGAGTCTTTTCTCTGATGAGCTGATGTTGATATGGAAGTTGTTGATCAGTGGAGTCTGACAGAGGCAGAAGGGTCTTCAACATTTTCATAGTTCACCACACCATCATCTTCATCTTCATCATTATTCACCTGTGAAACACAAACAAACCCTCACTCTGACACACTTTAACTACAACTTTCACATCACTGACCCACATTTAACACAAGGAGATAAGAAATAACCTGACAGCACCTGAACGCACCATCAGTTACTGTTACATGTTTCTGACACTGAGAGAGGAAGTGTTTCTATGGTAACGAAGGACATGCAGAAGGAAATTAACTAATTAATTAAAGTAAAAAAAATAAATATATTAAACCAAAAGTAGGTTACAACAAACTGTCACATGTTCCTCCAGCTGAATGACCACAGAGGGAGTGTTTATGTGGTACCCCAAATACAAAATGTTCCTCCCAGTTTACTGCTGATGTTTTGAAACTGAACACAGTTCACAGTTGAGTCAGCAGACCCTGAACGCACCGTTAGTTACTGTCTGATCTGATCTTTATCTGACTGGCTGCTGGACAGTTTGCATTGGAACAACATTTTATAGTAGTATAGTAATGTGGACGTTGTTTTTTAAAATAAAAATAATCTATCTGTGTTGTTTAAAGCCACTAGAGGTTAAATGAGAGAATTCTGCATGATGTGATGTAATTTAGGTGAACTAACCCTTTCTTTAATCTGGAACTCATAATGTTGGGTTTGTATTGACACTGTGTCAAAGACGTGTTGATTCAGATCTATGGTGTCTTTGGAGGCTGTTGTTTGTGTTGGTGTTGTAATTAAATTGTCATGATTATGTAATGTTTGCATCCATTTTATTTTTTTTGGTAATATTCCTTTATTTTATTTTCCTCTGCAATGAATCCTTTGAACTTTGCTGCTACGACCCCCTCAGTACAACCCAGTGAGTCCTGTTTCTGTTTGTCTTCTTCTATCTATAGGCTTTCACATGTGTCAAACTCAAGGCCCGCGGGCCGCATCCGGCCCGCCACGTCATTTTATGTGGCCCGCATAAGCTTAAAAGATTCATGTTTGTCCTAAAATAAAAGTTTACGTTGCTTTAAAGCATTCATGAACAATAAACTACATCTCCCACAATGCATGGCGATTTTGGGACCTGCAAATTGACGGCATCCCGCCACTAGATTGCGGTCTTTCCACACCCGCGTTTAATTAAGGTTTTTTAACAAGCGGAGATGAGAAATGTATAGAAACGATCCCAAAATGTCCAATAAAAATTACGCAGAAGGAAGGCAGTTTCAAGAACGAAGGGAAAGTGAACATCTTTGTGTTTCAAGGACATAAATCCGTGTCTTTCGTGTTTTGAGCAGTGCTTGACGCGGGCCGGTGTCGTGCCGAAAAGTGATCGTCTGCCGAAAAATGATTTTTGATAGGCCTATGTGTAATATCTTGTTTAAATTTTGAAAACAGGCTGTAGCCAAATTAACATGACTTACTGCAAAGTTAGATAGGCCTATAAAATGAAGACCGGCACCTCGACATTTTACTCTTTGGCGTACCGGGACATTTTGTCGCGTACCAGGACTTCTCCCGAGCTGCCGGTCCTCTCCTCTGCCCTCTCCAGATCAGGTTCTCTGGGCGCTTCGTGACGCTCACCTGTTCCCGTTTTCTCTGCCTGCTAAACTCTGTCGGCGCAGAGAGACGAGGGAGAAGAGAAGCTCTGTGCCTCTCAAGCCGCCGTGTGCTGAATGAAGCTCGTCAATGTCACTTGTCGAACTGACCAATCACACCCCGGATGGGGCGGGACAGGTGTCATTTACACTGGGGACGCTGGGGACAGAATCAGAATGTCTCCATCACTTTACTCTGGCACCTAATTTTGTCCACTTCAAGCGCTGGTTTTGAGCCAGTGTCTGCGATGAAGGAGTAGCTACAATACACGTCGGCATTTTTCCAGGTAATAAAACTACCTGTCATTAGTTGGATGTTTGCCCTCTGTTTGTTTTAGCAAATGCCACATCTGTCACACGTTATTAGCAGCTCACAATTATTTGTTTTACAATGGTTCTGCCCCTCTCTTCTGTGGAAAAGTTCATGTATTTTTTGTTATACTTTTCAAGAACATAAAGATTGATGGAGTATTATGGGTTTCTAAACCTGATGAATTAATTAATGTATGTTATAATAACACAGATACAGTAAATGTGCTTGCTTATATGTTTGCATCTGATGGGTTAAATGTCCTTAACTAAATAATCAAATAAAGAGACAGTTATTTTACAATATGTGAAGAGTTTATGCAGTAAAGTATCTTTATACAGTCTGACAGTTCCAATTGGCCCTTTGAGGGGAACCAAAATGCTTATGTGGAAAATGTGTTTTTGCACCCCTGATCTATCTATAATGAAGAACAGATGTCACAAACACTGGTTTGCTGTGTAAAGTACCAACTGTAAAAACATTATAAACTCACTGTGTTTTCATCCATCTGTGTTTTTGTCCCTGAAAAGAAAAGAGAAAGAGTCGACTTTAGTTTCCACAGTGAAAATCCAGGTTTATCAAAACTTCCTGTTTCTGAGTTTCATCTGTGAATGTTCTCACCTTTAGTTCCTGTCCAGATGTTGACTGCCACAACAATTATTATGAGTGCTGCTAAACCCACAGACACAATGATGAACCTCCAGAACGATTCTGAAAACATTAGAAACATTTTGACTGCACAGTTCAGTTCTGTTTGAAATCCTGCAGCTAAAGTAGCAACGAATCCCAGACTTTCATCAGCTCACAGTTTTCCTGCATGTCTTTGCTAACTGTGAATGTAGTCGTCTGATTTGTGAGCAGCAGTGGATCTTGTGGATTGAGCAACAACAACTGACTGAGACTGACTGAATAAGAGAATATCTCCACCCACAGCCGAGTGTCGCTCTGACATTAAGAAGAGGAGAGAGGGGCTGGAGTTGTAACTTTACTTACAAATGATTAGATAAAGCGTCTAAATTCTTCATTACATCAGAGCAGAAATGCAATGTTCAGAGGAAAGAGAGGGAGAATACATGTAAAATAACATAAACCAAAAAATTGTTATGACTTTGTTTTATACTTTGATCAATGGCCAGTTTTGTCTTTCTAGAAAGAAAGTTAAAAAATCAACAAACAAACAATAAAAAAGTTTCTTTTAGTTCGGTATGTGGAGAGAAAGAGGCTGACAGGAAGACAGAGAGACTCTAGAGAAAGATGAGTTACTACCTTGTAGTTTTGTTGAAGGATCATTGGTTGTTGTGGCTGTAACTGATTTTGTGTTTTCAGTTGTTCTTTTCGATTGACTTGTTGTTTTTGTTGATTTAGTGTTTTTTTGTGTTCTTGTTGATTTAGTTGTTGTTGTTGTTTGTGCGTCACCTGCATGAATGAAATAACACAACCCAAGAAACTGTTGAGTTAGAAAATCCCTCATGTTTACCATCTGCTGTCACTAAATGAGAAAGAATGATGTCATCTTACAAAGTCATCAGATAAACAAATGTTTTGGTGGTTTTAGTCATCTTGAACAGCTCAGCATATTCTCACCTGTGCTGACGCCTAAGAGCTGAGGGCTGAAGGTGAACAGCTGCACTTTTCCAGAGTAACCATCTGTCACTTCACACTTCAAGTTAGACTTTGATTTATGACTAAAATGAGAATCCAGGAAAGACACAGTGTCGTAGCAGCCAGCCTGTGATGTCTTCATGTCTTTGTTATCTTTGTCCACATCATTACCCTCATACAGCCACTTCACTGTGTGTCTACAGTGTTCATATTTCAACACAGAGCAGTTTAACGTCACCTCATCAGCGTCCTTCTGTTCAGTCACTGGTGAAGATGGAGATATTGTGAGAGAAAGACAACAAGAGTAAAGTTAACTTCATCACTGTGATCATAATTATTGTAATGTTTCAGTATATTGTTCTAACAAGACAGTTTGAGCTGAAAACATTATGATGGAAATACTCACTGATAATAACAGACAGAGGAACCTGAGAGCCTAGAACTTGTTTACCTCCAGATATGTACTGTTGACACTGATAACGACCAACATCCTCCTCTGTGACCTTCTTTATAACCAGAGAACATTTCTCTGTAACACTCAGTCTGTCTGATTTAGCTTTGGCGTTTTTACCAATCTGCCCAAGTTCAACCAGCTCTACTGTTGCTGTGTATCCTGAACCTTCAAAGAGCCATGTAGTATATTCACATTTTCTCTGACCGTCTATCACATTTTCACAAGGCAAAGTGACTTCATCTCCAACTCTGACAGTGAAAGAGAGGGGAAGTGTTTCAGCTGCTGCTGTTGAGAAAATGATGAAAAATAAAGTGAAATGAGAAAATGTCTGTTATGTTCATAGTTAGTGACGATTATTTCTTTATCCTTAGTTTCCAAGAGTTCACTAAACTCACCACATTAGAAACAACAGATTTGGTTTTCTTAGTTAAATCAAATGTAGCTAATAAAGAATCTTTAATAATATTGATCAAGTTATTTTTTAGTGTGCCTTCCATTTATATATGTGATATATGTATTCTTACCTGTAAACTGAAGCACCGCTGTAAGAAATAAAGAAATCCATTTGAACTCAACCATAATGATTCTCTCTGTCTCTCCTTCTTCTGTCACTTGTTCTCGTGCTCTGAACTGTCTGAGTTTCTACAGTAGAGTTTTAGTAGAGAGATGCTGCAGCTACTTCCTGTGGTTAGGATGATGTCACTTCCTCATAGTGACTTTTAGTCTGTTTTAGATTTCAGTCTCTCTGAATTTCTTGTCGATGTCCAAACAGCCAAAAACAATTTTTCACTTTTACGTTTTTGAAATGTAGTTTTCTCTCGTCCACAGTGACTGACAGAGACCCCAAATTCTTGATCAGCAACATGAGATGCAGCCATCACTAAAGATGTCAGAGGTCACAGCAGCCTGATGAAGATCCACCATCTACAAACACATACGACAAACTCACTGATCTACCGCTGAAACAAACAAACTATATTAAGGCTCAAGTTCACACTTTGTTCGTTCCTGTGTATTTGTGACAATGACGTGTTTCACCAACTGAAAAGAAGAAGAAGAGGTAGCTGTAGGTGTGAAGATAGTTACTTAAAATAAACTTGTTTTCTTCAGATAGTGTTTCTTAGAAAACAGACAGGATCCATGGTGATGTTTGAAAGCACACATGAACAGACAGGTGAAGAGTCAAACTCCTCTCCCACCAGAATCTGACTCCTGATGTCCATGGTGCAATATGGTGATACTGTAGCAGCTGCTGAAGAACACAGATACGATGATGTTTTAACAACAGAGCTCTGGAGGTGTTACCCTCCTAATGATGACCAGATGAACATCAGAAACACATGAGCTCACAGGAACAGATACTCAACTCTTTATTAGGACACAAGACAAAGAGGCTCTTACTGAATTCTGTATAAAACTACTTCTGTACTTTTTTTTTTCGCTTCACGAGCTGATGGATCAACCAGTCGTCTGTGATCCCTCTGAGTATTTCCTTCCTACTACTCTTCTCCCAGGCTTTCTTTTTGGCTGTGTGCCTTTTGTCTGTAACAGGAGATCATTTCCTGAGGTGAGAGTTTCATCATCACAGTAAGAAATAATAAAAGTGAAATTGATCTCAAATGTAGCCTGCAGCCCCAATTGCACCTGTCGTCACATGATTATGCTTATGGAATGACATTTGCAGACTAAATACTGTTATTACTGTATGACAACATGAAATACAGCAAATTAGTGATGAATGAAAGAGGATGCGTTTGATGATATTACAGCTTCATTTGACATCAGCAGCTGTTTGCACTCATCACTTCATGAGTTAAATGGGTGTGATGTGCAAATCTGAATCATCCACAGGCCAAACACCTGCTATTAATCAGAACAATCATTTTAAAACCCTACATTCAACAACATAAACAGTAAGGTCAATGTGGAAAGTCCTATTTAAGTAATGCAGTTACAACAAAGGTGTCAATATGGTAACCCAGGTTCTATAAGTTCAGGTGGAGCCCTCTACTGGACTCTTTGGCCATTAACACCTGAGCTGAACATCAGGCACATAAAGAAACCAGATGATTAATTGTGGTTTTACTAAAATAATGTTCTGCATATAATGAGTTTAGCAGTCAAATTTGCTGAGAATAATATCCTAATCCAATCCTACAGTGTCATGCACCGCAAGTATTAACTTTGCTTTCAGTGTGAACACACCTTTAGGGTCAGATTTGTATTTTGTGTCGTTAGGTGTGATCAAATTTATTTGTTTTACATTTATTCATTTAGCCTGAGCCAGTCTGTCCTCGTCCAGCATCCTGCGTCCATCCTGCCTGGTGGTCTTTGTGTTAGCAACTGTCTTCTCACTCTTCCGGCTCATGCTCCCTTCAAAGTCCCAGTGGTTGTAACAAATGAGTCAGAGCAGGACCTCTACATTCCACCACTGAGTGTCATCGCAGAGCTCGGAACATACCAATGTATTCTGTCACAGCATCAGGTGAAAAGTCATCAATCAGAACCTGCACTTACCTCTCTCAACTTTGACTTTGGTGACTCTCCCATACCACCGAGTGGTCTTCTCACATCATGATCTTGACTTTGGATGCACGAGCAAGGTAAAGCATCACATCACGCTTCATGATGAAACTCGTGCTAGACCAATCCATCCCAACGACCTTGAAGCCGTTCGTAGACATCTGAGCGAGCTTCTGGAGGCCGGTGTCATCCGTGAGTCCACATCACCCTTCTCTTCTCCTATTGTCGTGGTACGGAAGAAGAATGGGGATGTCCGATTGTGCATTGACTATAGGAAGCTTAATCTCCAGACCATCAAAGACGCCTACGCTCTTCCAAATTTAGAAGAATCCTTTACAGCACTCACCGGTTCAAAATGGTTTTCAGTCCTGGACTTGAAGTCAGGCTATTACCAGATTGAAATACACAAAGCAGATAAGCCCAAGACTGCTTTCGTGACACCCCTGGGGTTTTGGGAATTCAACAGAATGCCCCAGGGGGTCACTAATGCTCCCAGTACGTTCCAGCGGTTGATGGAACGATGCATGAGTGACCTCCATCTTCGTGAAGTGTTGGTGTTTTTGGACGATTTAATAATATTCTCCAATCCCTTGAAGAACACGAGAGGAGACTGATGCGAGTGCTGAATCATTTGAGAGAATACGGATTAAAACTGTCACCAGAAAAGTGCAAGTTTTTCCAAACATCCGTTCGCTACTTGGGTCACATTGTGTCAGAGAAAGGAGTAGAAACGGATCCAGAAAAGATAAAAACCATCAAATCCTGGCCAATTCCCACCAACTTAAAGGAACTACGCTCTTTTCTGGGATTTGCGGGTTATTACCGCCGTTTCATCAAAGACTATTCCACCATTGCCAAACCTCTGAACGACCTCACGCGTGGGTACTTACCTGCACGAAAGTCCAGAACCAAGCCATCCAACGCTCAACACCAAAGTCCAAATGAGCTTTCCACATACTCGTTCAAACTCCTGTACCGGGCTGGGAAACAAAATACAGATGCAGACGTCCCGACGTCCTCACCAGTGTCCTGATGAATCACCTAAAGATCATGAGCTCATACAACAGTTCCTGGAAAACCGTCTTGCCGATTCAAACCTGATCTCTCCAGAAATCGTTGACGCTAATATGTCAAGGTTGTCTTGAGATGATTGACATCCGAGCTGCTCAGCCTGTCAGTCCTGGTCCTGAGGGCATTACGCTTGTTGAGTCCCTCTCTATCGCAGCAAAGGCAGTCCCTGACAGCTACATCACTGAGGAGGATCAGCTACCTCCAGCCCTGTCTCATCTCAGCATCAAGGAGGAACAGAGGGCCGACGCAACCATCCGAGAGCTGGTTCATCAGATGGAGACTGGAGAAAAGATCCCTCCAATGGCAAGGACAGAGCTGCCTGAATTACCTCTCTTGTTGAGGGAGTGGGCACGATTGAAGCTGATTGATGGAGTCCTATAAAGGAAACGTCAAGACAATGAAGATATTACTTACCAACTTGTTCTTCCAGAGTGTCTTCGTCCGGCTGTGCTAAAGAGTCTCCTTGATGAAATGGGCCACATGGGGATTGAGCGCACCTTAGACCTTGTTCGCACCAGATTTTTCTGGCCTAAGATGGCTAAGGATGTTGAGCACAAGATCAAAACGTGCGGTCGCTGTGTGCGACGGAAAGCTCTTCCTGAACGAGCTGCTCCCTTGATCAGTATCAAAACATCTCGTCCTCTTGAATTAATCTGCTTGGATTTCCTGAGTCTTGAACCAGACACAAGCAACACCCGTGATATCCTCGCTTTGACCGATCATTTCACCAAGTTCGCTGTAGCCATTCCAACGCCAAACCAAAAAGCAAGAACGGTAGCAAAGTGTTTATGGGACAACTTCATCGTTTATTATGGAATTCCCGAACGTTTGCATACAGATCAAGGTCAAGACTTCAAGTCAAAACTGATCAAAGAGTTGTGTGAAGTTGCTGGTATCCAAAAGTGTCGGACGACGCCATACCACCCAAGAGGAAATCCAGTGGAAAGATTTAATCGGACATTACTGGGGATGCTGGGTACTCTGGAAGACAAACAAAAATCAAAATGGAAAGACTTTGTGAAGCCTTTTGTTCATGCATATAACTGCACAAGAAACGAAGTCACCGGTTTCACCCCATATGAACTAATGTTTGGCAGAACACCATGTCTTCCTGTCGATCTGGCTTTTGGCCTACCTCTGCGTGAACCACAACACAAAACTCATTCTCAGTACATGCAAGGGCTTAAAACACGCTTGGAGGAAAGTTTCAAGATTGCTTCCAAAAATGCTCTAAAAACAGCTGAGCGGAATAAAACACGGTTTGACAAGAGAGTCATTTCGTCAGCGTTGGAAGTGGGAGACAGAGTGCTTGTGAGAAATGTACGTCTCCGAGGAAAGTACAAGCTCTCAGATAAGTGGGAGCGGGACAACTATGTTGTGGTCAGAAGGGCTGGTGACCTTCCAGTTTACACTGTAAAGCCAGAGAATAGAGATGGACCACTGCGCACATTACATAGAGATCTCCTCCTGCCATGTAGCTTTCTACCAGCAGCTGAGAATCTCCCATCGCCAGAGTGTGCCCATGTTGCCAAGCCGCGAACCCGTCAGCAAAACCAAAACTCAGACAACTTGCAGATATGGAGCCACTTACCTTCGATCCATCCGTATCTCGATTCACTGCGGAAAGATACTGCAGAGTCCCCAATGCCGTGCTTCCCAGTGATGCTGCTGACTGCAGTTCTTCTATACCACCTCCTGTCAGTCCTCCAGCCCCTGTTGCGCCATCTGTGTTGGAATCCAGCAGCGAGCAGTCTGAGTCCTGTGAGGAAGAGGAAGCTGTGGAAGAGAACAATGTTGTAGAACATGTAACTGAGACCTTACCTGAATACTCACCTGAACCTGAAGAGACATTTACCGAAATCCAGTTGAATGAAGATCCTCCTGAAGAATCCAGTCCATTGCCTGCTGTTCCTGTTGAGCCTTCAGTTAACAATGACATAGTTGACAATGACTTGACTTTCAGACGTTCAACACGGCAGAGAGCACCGCCAGAGCGATTACAATACTCAACCTTAGGTAATCCTCTAATCTCGGTAGTTCGGTCTTTACTCCATAGTCTGTCCGATTCTTTAAGTATTTTATTTGCGTCTGACACCGTTTCACCGGTTCAGGTCATCTAGTGCTCTGACATGCAACGGGACGTGCATGGGTTTAAAGGGGGGAGTGTGTAACCCAGGTTAAAATTCCATGGTCCCAATTTTTTCCCCAGTCACCTGAACACACCACAAGACACACCCTTGAGTCTAACCAATCAGAGAGCTCAAGCGGTTTACAAGCTGAGGTGAGTTTCCCAATCATTAGTGTGAGGGGAAGCCACCGAGCAGCTGCACTCGATATGTCTCTACACAAACAAATACTAATTTTGCTTATTTTCCATCTTAAATGCTTATTGACTTTAGCATGCGATTGTGTATTTGTAATGTCCACTATCGTGGTCTTTAGAAGCCAACTGGTGCCGCGGTGTGTCGAATATCTGCGGGAATTGGTGAGTCTGTTTGTTGGGTCCACATGCATGTTGCTATTAGCATTAGCATCCCTATGTGTTTTGATGCTCTACTAGCTAATGCTAATAGCATTAGTCATACTATCTATCTATTGTTGCAATGTTCCACTGGCTCAATGCTAACAGCATTAGCCCTCTCAGTATAACTAGCACCTTGTTGTTAATGCTATACTTTTGGTATTTGAGAATTAAGTATTTAAATGGTTTATTTACTTACTGAATGACAAGATAATGGAATGTCATGTTGTAGATACTCCTAATAATTATGGGTGTTTATTTACATGCATGGAAGTACTTTTGTACAAGTTGTTATTGTCATTTAAAACTTAATTATGCCATATCTTGAATATTATTGTGTACACATAGAACATAGAATATAGAAGTTAAACTAGCTAGTTGATAAATTAAATAATGAGTAGTGGTTAACCCATGGCTCCTGTTATTTAATACAGGCCAGGTGCGGCCAGTTGTGGGTCAATTGATGGCGAGCTACTACCTGGAACAGAACCTGCCCTATAACATCCTCGCCCCCAGTGGGTCTGGTAGGAGGCTGCTGCAGCTTGGCTCACCCTCTCCACTCTCATTCACACACACACATGGCCATTTACTAAAGACTTGGCTTATGGACTATTTGCATCCCGCACATCATTCTCGTCATTTGGACATTCATCCTTCATGAACAAAAGAGAATTTGCTATGGTGTGTTGTGACTGTCAATATATCTGAGTACTCCTGAATTTGTTGCTATATTTTTTTTATTTCTGTGAACTACTGAGTCTACGGAACTGAATTCTCCCAAGTGCACTATATCAAAACCAACTTTCTGCAGATTGTAAATATTTGGGTATTGTTATTGTTTGTTGGTTTTTTTTGTCTTGTTTTCACATAATATATGGTACCAACACCAAATATAATTATCGATTGTCATTTTTTACTTTTTCAACACCTCCTTATCCCGAAACCTTGTCTTCTGTGACCCCACGTATATGCTACACCAATCATCAAAAGTGCTCAGAGGAATAGTAATTTGAACAGTGGGTATTTAACATGCAGTACATTTTTCACAACACTGGAGCTCAATAAGAAAGATAAAGAGTACCCCCGGCCTAATGCTTTTAACTCAAGCTTAAATATATTCCAACAATTTCTAAATTCTCTAAACTTCATGACAGAGATGCATTTGTGATGAAAATACAAGGGGTTTAGTGAAAGCTAATGGTACACTAATTTTGGTTGCTGATTCCCTAATTTGCATATTAGTTCCATGCTTTGCTTTGATGTGTTCTGTGAAGGAACCTTCACCATTATGACGGCGCTGATGTCACCTAGTTCTATATTCCGTGTACTGTGAATTTGAGGTGCGTTTGTAGATTCTCCCTCACTTGGTATCTGAAAGCTCAGCTATCCAGTCCCTCTGAACAGACAGTTGTTCCCTTGCAAACCTGTTTATTGAAACCTGATCAAAACTTTAAAATTGAAATAACTCTCTTTTTTTTTTTTTAAACATATATTTATTGATTTTTTTCTCATATGAATACAACCTCCAAAACAACACGAAAAAAGAAAAAAAAACAGAACAACAACAAAAAAGAAACCACAGCATCATAAACATATGGCAATAATTCAATCATAATTAAAATATGCATAAATAATAAATAGATACATAAATAAAAATAAAGCCAAACAAGATGTGAATAGCAAAAAAAAAAAACATAATAAATACAAACAAATAATTAAATTAAACTGGTCATTAATGGTTAGTTAGCCAATTATTGTACACTCCCAGCACCAGATCAGATATTCTTCATTCTCTTATTTGTACTTCCACTGTTTCCTCCAAATCGCCAATCTTCACCAGTTCCAGAAACAACTTCCAAATGTCGTAAAATTCAGAAGTTCTCTTTCTAACAATATAGGTCAGTTTCTCAAGAGCTAAAGTCGATATTAAGTTATTTAACCAATGACTAAAAGAGGGGCAACCAACATTTTTCCAACATAATGCAATACATCGTTTGGCCTGTAGTAAACAAAGGTCAACCATTTGTTTTTCCTTACAAGATAAAGTACAGTCTTCTGGGTAAATGCCTAAAATACATAGCTTAGGGGAAAAAGGTACAGGAGAGGTTGTGATCTGTGAGATATACTTTAACACTGAACTCCAAAATTTTTGAATCTCTTCACATTTCCATAAACAATGATATAATGTACCTTGGTGACTGTTACATTTATAACATAGATCAGGTATATTAGGGTCAAATTTATTTACTTGTACAGGGGAAATATATGTTCGCATTATCCAATTAAATTGTATCATTCTCAGTCGAGTGTTGATGGTTTGCCTGTGCGCTTTTAAGCATATTTTACTCCAATCACTAAGTGAAATATCTTCTTGTATGTCTTGTATCCACTCCCGTCTTTTACTATCAGAGTTTTCTTTATGGTTTTCAGCCAACATGTTGTAAAACTGGGAGATCAGTCTTTTACCAAAACAGTTTTTTGTGACAAGTGTTTCTAGGATGGAGAATGGAGGTTGTTGCACTGAGTTGTTTAAGTGTGTCAGAATAAAACTCCTAAGTTGTAAATACTTAAAGAAGTGTTTTGCTGTAAATTAAACTTTGCCTTTAGCTCATTGAATGACATTAAAGTATTATCCTCATATACATCCTGCAGTTTTACTATGCCCTTGTTCCACCACACTTTGAAACCCATGTCGGTGCCTTGCTGGGCTGAAGTGATCGTTACCCCAAATTGGGGAGAAACAGGACAATCTTGGGGAGTCATCCAACATTTTTTGTACTACATGCCAAACAACAATAGTGTTCTTTACAAAAGGATTAGTAGTACGTTTTTTTAACGTTTTAAAAGTTGCAGAGTATAGGTAGGTATTCAATGTCAAACCCTTTGAGGACAGTTTCTCCATTTCTAACCAGGGCATATAAATTTCTTTCGAAAACCAAAACATCATGGTCCTCAACTGAGCAGCCCAGTAATACCATTCCAGATTGGGCAATTGAAGCCCTCCCCTATCATAAGGTAAATATAAAAGGGAGAGTCTAAGTCTTGGCTTCCTATTGTTCCAGATGAAATTGGATAGAAGTTTTCTGGTCTTAGGAAAAAACGAAAGAGGAGGGGCCAGTGGAATCGACTGAAAAATATATAAAAATTTACGTAATATAATCATCTTTACTATGTTTATTCTTCCCAGCATAGATAGAGGTAATGTTGACCATCTAGTGCATTCCTTTGACACGTCTTCTACCATTGGCTCATAATTGGCTGCACTGAGAGTACTCAACTTTGGGGTTATTCTGATGCCCAAGTAAAGAAATCCCTCAGTAGCATTGACAAATGGGTGGGATATTTCTGGTTTCTCCCTCTCG
Organism: Lepomis macrochirus; assembly: GCA_024633595.2. Lineage (NCBI taxonomy): Eukaryota > Metazoa > Chordata > Actinopteri > Centrarchiformes > Centrarchidae > Lepomis > Lepomis macrochirus. The sequence goes on along the minus strand of JALXJV020000017.1, from coordinate 8,191,815 downwards.
CTTACATTTAAAAACATAATAGATGACTTGTTCACTTTAAACCCAGAAATATTACCAAATTGGGTAAACAATTCTAAGAGAGATGGTATCGATTTTACAAGATGTGATAAAACACAATAGTATCATCAGCGTACATTGCTATGTTAGTGTACCGTGGTCTCGATCCTAATACCATGAATCGAGAGATGAGATCTAATTGCTATTGCTAATGGTTCCATGGTTATTACAAAAGGAGAGGTGAGAGTGGTGACCCTTGTCTTGTGCTTCGACCTAAATTAAAAGGCTGAGATATGATATTATTAGTGGATACCATTGCAGAAGAGTCCAAAAGCAAAATTTCGACCCATCTACGAAAGTAATCACCAAATCCAAAACGCCTAAGCACCTCGAGTAGATAGGGCCATTCGACACGATCGAATGCCTTTTCCGCATCTAATGATAGTATTGCGGTATCAGGGGATTCTTCACACTCATGGATTATATTAAGAACTCTCCTTACATTGTGGAACCCCTGCCGATTTTGCACAAAACCATTCTGGTCTCCATGTATAATGACTGGTAGAACCTTCTCTAGTCTCATAGCTAGAACCTTAGCTATAATCTTTGCATCAGTGTTTAAAAGTGATATGGGTCTGTAAGAGCCGCGTCGAGTTGACGCTTTACCTGGTTTTAGAATAAGAGTTATGAGGGCACTCCGTAATGATGCGGGAGGCAACCTGTTTTAAAGGATTCCATATAAACATCTAATAGTGGGGCTACTAATTTCTCTTTAAATATTTTATAAATATCTATCGGAAGCCCATCTGGACCCAAGTCTTACCTCCTCATGTTTACAATGGCGCTACAGATTTCATTTAAATTTAATTCCTTCTCCAATTCAGTTTTTGTATCCTCTGAAATACAGGGAATGTCCAATCCATCCAGAAAAGTGTTTTGGTTCACCAGGTCCAATAGGCTGTCAGAATTATAAAGAGTTTTATAAAATGAGACAAAGCGCTATTGATTTCTGTGGGATCTGTAGACAAATCTCCTTGTTCATTTCTAATTTTATTAATGGCTCTGTCAGATTCCAGTTTTTTTATTTGCCAAGCTAATAATTTACCTGGCTTTTCACCTTGATCATAAAAAATTTGCTTCAGTCTTATTAGACCATCTTCAGCTTTAAGCAAGGAAAGCTCCTCATATTTTGCTTTAAGGGTCAGTAGTTCTGAAATAACTCTCTTAAAAATGGAAACACACGCCATTTTTAAACAAGTCCAAAAGATGAGACCATCGTGCTTCTCTGTAGAAGAGCAATGTCGCTACAAAGCAGGGGTAAGTTTCTGTAAATGTAAAAAGTGCACTGTTCATTATTTATGTTACATTGCATAATATGGTGTTTCTGTGAGCTGTTAAACTGCACCGAATCCGTATTGCAGAAAATGATGCTGAGGCTGTTTATGCTCATGAAGCAGCAGGGTCAAGTTCCTCAGTCTTCCACCCAGCAGCAGAGGAGGCTGTACAAACCTTCCTTCCATGTCTGCACAGCAACCTGCTGAGAATCTTTGGTGGCATTCAGATCACCAGCCGTCTCTCTGAAGGGGCAAAACCAGCAGAGCTCTTGGAGCTTCAACAGAGTACTGTGTCCCTGGTGTCAGAGGTGGTGGACACTGCTCTGAAGTTCCTCCTGGAGGAACCAGAGCTAAAAGACAAGTGTAAACTTGCCAGTGCTAAGATTGGTAGACTGCTGACTAACTCAGCAGCTCCTTGCCTTTCTAAGTTTGGATCTGTGCTTTGCATTTATAATGTAGAACTCAGAAATGTAAGCCGGTCCTTCTTCTCTGACATCATCACCAAAAACTCTTATAATGCACGTGCCCTGTTTGCTGCTGTCAACAGGCGAACCAACCCTCCTGTGTCTGTAGCCTCTGACCTTCTATCCACCAGGGCCTGCAATGAATTTGCCTCCTTCTTTACAGACAAAATTCAACAATTAGACAAGCAATCAGTGCCTCCATGTCAGGTACAGGATATGTCTTGTCCCTGTGTCCACTTAAAAAAAATTCATATAGCATGAGACAATTTGGCTCTATTACACCAATACAAATTTTACTCCCCTCCAGCTCTCTCTGTAGCTCAGACAATCTCTGCTACCTGCATGTGCTAATCCTTTCTTTCTCCCAGATTCTTTGTCTTCATAATAACAAACAGCTGTTTGTCTGTAGGTTTGCGTCATTTCCCGTTTGACATGTCACGTGTTTTCTTGACAAAACATGGTTTGGAGACCAGCGTTGGGTGACACAGTCGCTGTCAGCTCGTGTAGTGTGTGACCCCCTGTCACCGATCAGTCACATAGTGTGAACGCCACAATGACTTAAAGAATCACGTCACACGACGGCAAGTTGTGCAGCTTGAACGGCACGCCCATCAGCCGACGCTGAAAGTCGTGTAGTCTGCACGAGCCTTTACGCTGATCCTTCATCACTGATACTGCCTCATAACACAAAAGACATCTCTCTCCTCTTGTGTCTTTCTCTTGTTTTCTCTCTTTTGTGTGCATGTTGTCCTCGTCTCTCTCTCTCTCTCTCCCTCTGTTTTTATTTATGCTATTTGTCTGAATGGTATGCTTGAGTTCTACCTCTTTCCAGATCTGCATGGTGGAGATGATGTTGTGTGGCTCAGGTCTGTTAGGGGAAACCTGAAGGCGGACTCAGTCGGAGCGCTACATGAAAGCACACATGATTGGGGGACTTCCTTGTTTTCTCCCTTCTGTGTGTGTGTGTGGTTTGGACTCTCATCTTAGGCACCTGGCTGAGCAACACACCTGATTCAAATCACCTCATCTGCTGCTGGTTAAATACACCTTGTCTCCTTCTACTCATTACCAGGTTGTGTCATCTCCCCTGTGATACAGTTACTCTCAGTCAAACTAGTCTCTAGCTGCACATCTATCAGGTCATCAAATATAACTAAGAGGAGACTGTTAATGACTCATTTAAGGCTGAAGACCAATTCAAGCTGAACATCCCAACAAATATGTCAACAACGATGCGTCAGACAACGGACTTGTCTCTGTAGCCTACTTGTAAGATATTAGTGTGGCATTTAACTCCACTGGCCATCATATCCTATCACAGAGACTTGAATGTGTATTTGGCATTAAAGGAACTACTTTTTAAGTATTTTAGGTTTAAACAGATCATTTTCCGTTTTTACATGTAAACTATGAATTCTCCATGCATGCTAAAGTTAGCCACTGAGTTTCACAAGGTTAAGTACACTGTAACTGATTTTTGTAATTTGAACAGTATATATACCTCAGTTTATTACTGTAAATAGGATAGTGGGAATCAGTTTACAGTAATGAACCTGCCCGCAACAACAACTGACTGAGACTGACTGAATAAGAGAATATCTCTGACTCAGGGCTCAGTTCTTGGACCACCACTGTTCTCCTTGTGCCTTATCCCTCTCAGAAACATTTTTTAAAAATATGGTATTTCCTACCACTGTCATTCGGACGACTTGCAAATCTACTTGCCCCTGAGAAGAAATGCAAACTGTTCCCTGACTCCTCTACTTGAATGTCTCAAAGATATTAAAGGCCTGGATGTCTTTTAATTTTTTAAATTTGAACGAAGAAAAAACTAAGGTCATTGTGTTTGGACCAAGCCGGATTTGTGATTCCAATCCCCTAAACCTTGCTTCCCTGCAGCAATACGTAAAGCCAGTAGTCACCAATTTAGGCATCAAAATTGACAGTGATTTTAAACTTGACAAGAAGATAAACACTGTGGTTAAATCCAGTTTTTATCATTTGAGGCTTTTATCTAAAATTAAACCATCTTTTTATCTTTTGATCTTCTTGAACATGTGATTCATGCTTTTATCTCAACCTGTTTGGACAAGTAATGCACTTTAGATCAGCGTGAACCAAACCTCCCTCTCACGCCTACAGTTAGTCCAAAACGAACACATTACCCCATTCTGGCCTCGCTCCACTGGCTCCCTGTACATTTTAGAATACATTTTAAGATTTTAATATTTGTTTTTAAGTCACTTATTGGGTTGGCACCTCAGTACATCTCTGAGCTCCTGCACACTAACACCCCCGTCAAGCTCAATGAGGTCTGCTGAACAGCTGTGGCTGAACCTGCCCAGGACCAGACTGAGGACCAGGGGCGACCGCTGTTTTTCAGCAATTGTCCCCAAACTGTGGAATGACTTACCTCCACGCGTTAAAGTGGCGGCCACCCTCCACACCTTTAAATGTCGTTTAACAACATATTTTTATTCCCTGGCTTTGAATTCACCATGAGAGGTGCTGTGGATACTAAAATAGAGCTGCATCATTTAATGTCGTCTGTGAAGGTTCTCAGTCATCCAGGTCATAGTTATCCAAAGAAGGTTAAAGTCAAGGGCAACTGGACTTGGTTGAAGACACTAGAAGACGTTTTGTCCCTCATCTAAGAGACAAGAACTGAAGAAGTATCATTGAATGTCCCTGTTTCACCACCAGATGGTGGTCTTTACCTGTTTTAACAGGAGGTCAAGTGATGTGAATGTTATTTCTCTCTGTCTGTAACCACCAGTGTTCAGAAAATGGAATTGCTGTTTGTTCATTATGGATGCATTTGTAAATCTATAACCATTTGATTATTCAAGTTCATTGAGTAATTCAGCTACTTTGTTCTTTTAACCTGAGGGAACATGTGAGTATTCTGCTACAGTATCAGTGTTGGGAACGTTACTTGAAAAAAGTAATTAGTTATAGTTACTCACTACTTGTTCCAAAAAGTAACTGAGTTAGTAACTGAATTACTCAGTAATAAAAGTAATTCGTTACCAGGGAAAGTGAATATTTGCGTTACTGTTAAAAAAAAAATCTCTGCTGCTACATCGAATCTCTGTTTAGCTGGTGTGTGTGTGTGTGTGTGTGTGTGTGTGTGTGTGTGTGTGTGTGTGTGTGTGTGTGTGTGTGTGTGTGTGTGTGTGTGTGTGTGCGCGTTCGGATTACACAGTTTATTACATAGTAACGCACCGCATGACCGCACGACCAGTAACGTTAACGGCGTTGTAACGACGGGAAAAGTAATTAGTTAGATTACTCCGTTACTGAAAAAATAACGCCGTTACGTAACGCCGTTCTTTTAAACGCCGTTATTCCAAACACTGTAGTATGTAAGCTCTAAACTTTATTTGTTTCTGTTTTATTTCTACACAACCACAAACACAAATTCACAAATCTAGTCTAAAGTGTGTTTAAGTGCCCTGTGTTGTGCTGCGCCTCCATTCTTATTAATAAAGTGCAGAGATTAAACACTGGGGTCCTGTCAACTGCAGTCTGACCGATGTACCGGAGTGAATGATCAACATAAGAGTCAGCCAGTACAGTCCTCCTACTTCATTCAGTTTGGTAGCACTGTAACAATTATCCTGATCATCTACCACATTTTCACAAGACAGTTCACAAGTGACTCTATGTCCAACTCTGACAGTGAAGGAGATGTGAAGCTGTCTGGTTGCTGCTGTTGAAGAAAACGAGAGAGAAATATAAAGAGAAATAATATTATTTCTATTAATGTCAGTGTAAGGATTACTGATGCAACAAAACTCTGCTTTTGTGCCTCAAACCTGGTTTGCAAGAGTTCACCATTCACCTTGCTGGGATAAAAACAGATTACTTGACTGTATTTGATTAAAAAAGGTTAAGTAATAAAATAACAATCATTTTAATAAACTTTCTTTTTTAATGTTTATGTTATCAATAAACATGTTGTATGAACCCTTAACAGTAAAGTGAAGCACCAGCATGAATAAAGACATTTTAATGCATCTGAACTCAACTATCGTGCCTCTCTCTCTCTCTTTCCTCTCTGCTTCTTCCACGTTTACATGTTTAAACAAGTTGCATCTTGAAGAAAACCTCCTTCTCTTCTGACTGACATGAGCTGGTATGAAGTTCAACCTGAACTGAAGTATCTGGAATTAACATCAGTGAAAATTTAACCCTTGTGTGTTTCCACAGTTTCCTCTCATGCAGCTGTTTAATTCAACTCTCAAAAGTGACTCAGTCAAGATGAGCGTTGTCCCACTTCCTCTGAGTTTACTTTAATTACTTTCATACCAGAACATAAAAAATAACCTGAACAGAGATATAGATGTTAAAATGACTGCATATCAAACAATAACAGGTGATACAGAAATAACAGTAAAAACTAATACATGTTTAACTACAACACAGCACTAGCACATTAAAGTGCCTGACAGCAAGTTCATCAAGCTAAATGTTCCATATATTATGTTCAGTTACATTTCAAGCAGACAGATAATGTTGTTATGGTAACACAACACAAAACAGTGAGTCAGTACAATCAGTTCAGTTTGAAGATGTGCTGTTAAAGATCTGTTTGTACTGAGCTGCTCTGGACGCGTCATAACTGTAGAAACATTTGATTACTCAGCCGTAAAACTCACAGTGTTTTCATCCATCTGGGTTTTTTTTTCCTGAAGAGACAAGAGAGTCGACTTTTTTTAAATTGGTGCAAAGAACCCTTTTTAGACTTAAATGTTACAAAGACAAAGGACATGTGCATTGATTTTAGACGTCAACACCCAACTCCTGATAAGACGATTATAGATGGTAAAGAGGTTAAAATGGTTGAGTCGTATAAATATCTGGGAATCATCATTGATAATAAGTTGACCTTTGAACTAAACACAGACATGCTGAGTAAGAAAAGTCAGGAACATCTTTTCTGTTTGAGAAAGCTAGCCAAGTTTCAAGTGGGCAGATCCCTGATGACTTTTGCAGGGTTCACTGGGTGAAAGGTTATTTTACAAATCTTTTATTGAGTCCGTCTTTACTTTTTCATGTATTTGCTGGTATGCTTCTCTTAGTTTAAAACGGAAAAACACAATAGCAATGGTAAATAAAGTTAGCAGCAAAATCACTGTGATTCAGCAGATAAAACTAACTGAACTGTACAATAGACACATGCTTAAAAAGGCAGAATCCATCATGTCTGACAGTTCTCAGCCCCTGCATGCAGAATTTAAGATGCTGCCTTCTGGGTCCTGCTAAAACATAGGTAACGTCTGCACATAAGGCTCACTTGAACTTAAAAACTTTTAATGTTGTGGTATTCATTTACCTATTGGTCTGATTTTTAATCGATGTTGTCGTCTTTGTTGTTATGTACTGTATGTCAATTTCTTTACTACTGCAGCAAAACCAAAAGCCCCTCGGGGACAAATAAAGGTCTTGAACTTGAACTTGAACTTTAGCTTCAAAAATAAAAACCCAGGTTCATATAAACTTCTTCTTGTTTATAATATCTGTGTTTGTTCTCACCTTTAGTTTTCTTCCAAGAGTGCTGCAACTCCCACAAACACAATGATGAACCACAATCCTGGAAAGATAATAAAAGAGGACATCTTAATTTTTTAAAATTTGTTATTTTGTGTTGTGTAAACATGTCTGACTGAATCAGAGACCACAGCCAAGTGCCACTCACTTCTCTCAGAAGAGGAGAGATTCAATCAGTAATCAATAAATCAATTATCATTTTCTCGATCACTTCCTATTTTTAATTTTATAATCACTGTTGTCTTTCCAGAAAAGTAATAAATTAAAGAAGTATTTTATGTTTTGCCATAAAAATACCAAAAAATAAAACCTGTAAAATGAAAAAATAAAAAGTAAAATAATGAAGTTCAGTATGTGGAGAGAAAGAGGCTGACAGGAAGACAGAGAGACTCTAGAGAAGGATGAGTTACTACCTTGTAGTTTTGTTGAAGTATCATTGGTTGTTGTTGTTGTTGTTTGTGCGTCACCTGCATGAATGAAATAACACAACCCAAGAAACTGTTGAGTTAGAAAATCCCTCATGTTTACCATCTGCTGTCACTAAATGAGAAAGAATGATGTCATCTTAAAAAGTCATCAAATAAACAAATGTTTTGGTGGTTTTAGTCATCTTGAACAGCTCAGCATATTCTCACCTGTTTTCTCACCTGAGGACTGAGGGCTGAAGGTGAACAGCTGCACTTTTCCAGAGTCAACATCTGTCACTTCACACTTCAAGTTAGACTTTGATTTGTGACTAAAATGAGAATCCAGGAAAGACACAGCGACCGAGCAGCCAACCTGCCATGTCTTCATGTCTTTGTTATCTTTGTCCACATCTTTACCCTCATACAGCCACTTCACTGTGTGACTACAGAACTGTCTCTGTTTCAACACAGAGCAGGTTAACGTCACCTCATCAGCGTCCTTCTGTTCAGTCACTGGTGAAGATGGAGATATTGTGAGAGAAAGACAACAAGAGTAAAGTTAACTTCATCACTGTGATCATAATTATTGTAATGTTTCAGTATATTGTTCTAACAAGACAGTTTGAGCTGAAAACATTATGATGGAAATACTCACTGATAATAACAGACAGAGGAACCTGAGAGCCTAGAACTTGTTTACCTCCAGATATGTACTGTTGACACTGATAACGACCAACATCCTCCTCTGTGACCTTCTTTATAACCAGAGAACATTTCTCTGTAACACTCAGTCTGTCTGATTTAGCTTTGGCGTTTTTACCAATCTGCCCAAGTTCAACCAGCTCTACTGTTGCTGTGTATCCTGAACCTTCAAAGAGCCATGTAGTATATTCACATTTTCTCTGACCGTCTATCACATTTTCACAAGGCAAAGTGACTTCATCTCCAAATCTGACAGTGAAGGAGGGGGGAAGTGTTTCAGCTGCTGCTGTTGAGAAAATGATGAAAAATAAAGTGAAATGAGAAAATGTCTGTTATGTTCATAGTTAGTGACGATTATTTCTTTATCCTTAGTTTCCAAGAGTTCACTAAACTCACCACATTAGAAACAACTAGGGTGACCAGATGAGGGCGGCTGCCTGTATATTAGTTTGTTTCACAGTACGCTCAGTACTTTTATTCAGTCTGTTCTCGTCTCAGGGCGCTTTCAGAAAAAACGACAAAACGTATGCTAGTGTGTGTGAGAGATCTGGGGCGTCCCGTACAGACCAGAGCGCTAGTTCGTGATAAAGGTGACAGCCCCGGAAGCCGCTATACACTTACCACAACCGCCAGAAATGTTAGTACCTAAACCTAAGTCACTGACTTTATGCATGTCGACATCGTAGCAAACGGTGGCGTTGCATACATTATGCTGGATAGTACCTTTAGCGTAAAATCCTTACGCTTTGTCACGCTGTCTGAAACATAAACATCTGAAAGCGTCAGTTATGACACACTGAGATGAGAATGCGTTGATGGTTAATTATCAGTGGATGTTAAAATCAAAACTCAAGGCTGAAATTAATTATTTTTGTTCATGAAGTCGCCTGTCTGTCATTAGGAAAAACACAACAACGGTGGGAATGTAACATTGGGTAAGTCATGATGATCTGTTATACAATTAATTTAATTCTGTTCATGTTGTCAGTGCGCGTTGTGCAGACATCTGTCCGCGCAACGCTCAGACCTCTTCTTCGGCTGCCTGCAGCTACACTCTCCTGTCCTCCCGGCTGTAACTTCATCTACGTTAATCAAAACTCATGTTTAGTCTAATTTTCGGGACAAACAGAAGGAGTCGGGAAACTCTAATTCGGGACCATCCCGAGTTTTTCTGGTCACCCAAATTTGTTTTTCTTAGTTAAATCAAATGTAGCTAATAAAGAATCTTTAATAATATTGATCAAGTTATTTTTTACAATGTGCCTTCCATTTATATATGTGATATATGTATTCTTACCTGTAAACTGAAGCACCGCTGTAAGAAATAAAGAAATCCATTTGAACTCAACCATCATGATTCTCTCTGTCTCTCCTTCTTCTGTCTCTTGTTCTCGTGCTCTGAACTGTCTGAGTTTCTAAAGTAGTGTTTTAGTAGAGAGATGCTGCAGCTACTTCCTGTGGTTAGGATGATGTCACTTCCTCTTAGTCAGAGGTCGCAGCAGCCTGATGAAAATCATGTAAAATTGGAATGAGCATGTAAAGATGACAAAGTCACTGATTACAAGGCAGAAGATTATCTTTGAATTGTTTCTGCGTTCACTGCGCCAATCTAATGTTGTAAAAAACAATCTAGCCTATAGTATTAAGCTTCGCTCAAGTCTCAAGTTCACATGCCGTCCAATCCCACTGCGTATTTGTGACAGTAACATGTTTGAAGGTGTGAAGATTGAAAGTTTGCAATAATCCAACTTGTTTTCTTTCGAATCAGAATCAGATTTATTGCCAGGTACATTTTCACATATATGAGGAATTTGCCTTGGTATTGGTGCTTAAGAAACTGCATTGCACAGATCCATATATAATATAAAAAACAGCATTCATATAACAATTAACATCATCATAAAACAAAGGCAGTCTGTGATAATAATTATTGTATTGCACAGTTTTGAGTAAATTCTACAAATCAGTAAAATACAATAAAAAAAAGTGAAATATGTTGCGGAGTCATTATGTGTGTAGATTTAGAGCATGCATGGCTTTTGGAAAGAAACTGTTCTGTGTTCTGATCTGTAGCGTCTCCCTCAAGAAAAGAAGGTCCCAGGTTCGAACCCCGATTGTCCCAGACTCACTGTTTTGTGTTGTGTTACCAGTTTGCATGTTCTCCTCCTGTCTGTGTGGGTTCCCCACCATAAAAAAACATGTAAGGTTCTCCAGTCAGTGCCATTGATCGGGAGTTGGTCCCCAGATGCTGTACAGTGGCTGCTGTTCCCTTGATGGGCTAATGTAGATAATGAAATCAAGTACAAGTGACAATAAAGTACCTTTACCTAAGGTCAAAAAAATGGGGGTCAGGGGTCAACACTTTTGCTCTAGTAAGGCTGCAGTGTCCTGGAGGGAGGGTGGTGGGCAGCCAGTGTTTTTTTTTTTGCAGTGTTGATGACTCTGAAGTGTTTTTTTCGTCTGCTGCTGAGCAGCCAGCGCACCACACTGTGAGGTAGTTATGTTGCTTTCTATTGCAGAGTGGTAGATGCCAGCATCTTTATGTATAAGTAGTTTCTCCTCAGAACCCGCAGGAAGTGCAGGACGCTGCTGTGCCTCTTTGACTACAACGTAAGTTGTCAATATACCTCTTCATGTGAGAAGCAAATTGAATGTTGGTCCACCACAAATTTATGCAGAAAAGCAAGAAATCTGGGCAGAAGTTTTCACCAGAATCCAGGAAACGAAGTCTTTAATCTCAAATTGTCTGGAGGACAACCCCCTCTTAATAATAGTCCCCTCTAGTGCTGAAACAAAACCTATGCTCTTGTATTCCAACAAAAACAATTACGCCAGAAATTCACTACAATGCAAGTCTCTGGGTTGACTCACACTGGGCTCCAACACCGTGAGGGCCGGCCCTGCCCGTACGCACCCACGGACAAGTCTTTCCCTTAAGGATCTTTCTGTTGTCAAAAATACAGAAAAAGAGTGAACCGGGCTAAATGCCCAGGCTTTCTGAGTAACTGACACTCCTTACTTATTCCAACAAGAAACCTCCTTTCCCTGAAGGGCTGAAGCACAGATGGGGACCAGCTGCACATGTAAACATTATATTAAAATGACTAAATATTCAGTGTGATATATGGACACAAACCCATAGCTGCAACAAATATTTAACGTAGATCTTAAACTTGCTCTCCTGACCCTATTTAAGGCTGACTGGATGCTTTATGGCCTCCGATCAGAATCCAGACTTTAACACTGCAAACATACTAGTGCTTTCCAACAGGTTATATCAAACAATACTATAGCAAACTCAAATACTTAAACACAAACACATATATGGTCTTCATGAAAATGATGAAATTTACCGTGGGTACGGAAAGTATTCAGACCCCTTTAAATTTTTTCACTCTTTGTTTCATTGCAGCCATTTTCCAAAAAATCAAAAAAGTTCATTTTATTTCTCAGTAATGTACACTCAGCACCCCATCTTGACAGAAAAAAACAGAAATGTAAAAATTTTTTGCAAATTTATTAAAAAAGAAAACTAAAATATCACATGGTCATAAGTATTCAGACCATTTGCTGTGACACTCATATTTAACTCAGGTGCTGTCTATTTCTTCTGATCATCCTTGAGATGGTTCTACACCTTCATTTGAGTCCAGCTGTGTTTGATTATACTGACTGGACTTGATTAGGAAAGCCACACACCTGTCTATATAAGACCTTACAGCTCACAGTGCATGTCAGAGCAAATGAGAATCATGAGGTCAAAGGAACTGCCTGAAGAGCTCAGAGACAGAATTGTGGCAAGGCACAGATCTGGCCAAGGTTACAAAAAAATTTCTGCTGCACTTAAGGTTCCTAAGAGCACAGTGGCCTCCGTAATCCTTAAATGGAAGACGTTTGGGACGACCAGAACCCTTCTGGCCGTCCGGCCAAACTGAGCTATCGGGGAGAAGAGCCTTGGTGAGAGAGGTAAAGAAGAACCCAAAGATCACTGTGGCTGAGCTCCAGAGATGCAGTCGGGAGATGGGAGAAAGTTGTAGTAAGTCAACCATCACTGCAGCAATCCACCAGTCGGGGCTTTATGGCAGAGTGGCCCGACGGAAGCCTCTCCTCAGTGCAAGACACATGAAAGCCCGCATGGAGTTTGCTAAAAAACACCTGAAGGACTCCAAGATGGTGATAAATAAGATCCTCTGGTCTGATCATAGACCAAGATAGAACTTTTTGGCCTTAATTCTAAGCGGTATGTGTGGAGACAACCAGGCACTGCTCATCACCTGTCTAATACAGTCTCAACAGTGAAGCATGGTGGTGGCAGCATCATGCTGTGGGGGTGTTTTTCAGCTGCAGGGACAGGACGACTGGTTGCAATCGAGGGAAAGATGAATGCAGCCAAGTACAGGGATATCCTGGACGAAAACCTTTTCCAGAGTGCTCTGGACCTCAGACTGGGCCGAAGGTTTACCTTCCAACAAGACAATGAACCTAAGCACACCGCTAAAATAACGAAGGAGTGGCTTCACAACAACTCCGTGGCTGTTCTTGAATGGCCCATCCAGAGCCCTGACTTAAACCCAATTGAGCATCTCTGGAGAGACCTGAAAATGGCTGTCCACCAACGTTTACCATCCAACCTGACAGAACTGGAGAGGATCTGCAAGGAGGAATGGCAGAGTATACCCAAATCCAGATGTGAAAAACTTGTTGCATCTTTCCCAAAACGACTCATGGCTGTATTAGATCAAAAGGGTGCTTCTACTAAATACTGAGCAAAGGGTCTGAATACTTATGACCATGTGATATTTCAGTTTTTCTTTTTTAATAAATTTGCATAAAATTCTACATTTCTGTTTTTTTGATGGGGTGCTGAGTGTACATTACTGAGAAATAAAATGAACTTTTTGATTTTTGGAAAATGGCTGCAATGAAACAAAGAGTGAAAAATTTAAAGGGGTCTGAATACTTTCCGTACCCACAGTAACTATGAACTTATCAACTGTGTTGTCGACACTGTAAACCCCCACACATCTCAACATTTTTCTGTACTCTAGTGATCAGCCAAATTGGTCATTGCTGTTCAGTTTCACCTGTTTCTTAGGACTGTTCACACTTACTGTATGAGAGATCTTTTCAAGACAAACAACAGTTTTTTAACACTCGTAACTTTTCTTCATTTTCCTCTGATTTTTGTTCTCTAAAAGCTTCAACTCCTCGTGTAAATGTGCTGTTATTTAACTGCAGTGGAGTCTTTTTTCTGATGAGCTGATGTTGATATGGAAGTTGTTGATCAGTGGAGTCTGACAGAGGCAGAAGGGTCTCCATCGTTTTCATAGTTCACCACACCATCATCTTCATCTTCATCATTATTCACCTGTGAAACACAAACAAACCCTCACTCTGACACACTTTAACTGATAACTTTCACATCACTGACCCACATTTAACACAAGGAGATAAGATATAACCTGACAGCACCTGAACGCACCATCAGTTACCGTTACATGTTTCTGTCACTGAGAGAGGAAGTGTTTCTATGGTAACGAAGGACATGAAGAAGGAATTAACTAATTAATTTTAAAAAAGTATCAAACTGTCACATGTTCCTCCAGCTGACTGACCAGAGAGGGAGTGTTTATGTGGTACCACAAATCCAAAATGTTCCTCCCAGTTTACTGCTGATGTTTTGAAACTGAACACAGTTCACAGTTGAGTCAGCAGACCCTGAACGCACCATTAGTTACTGACTGATCTGATCTTTATCTGACTGACTGCTGGACAGTTTTGCACTGGAACTAGATTTTATAGTAGTATAGTAACGTGGATGTTTTTTGAAATAAAACTAAACTATCTGTGTTGTTTAAAGTCACTAGAGTGAGTCCTGTTTCTGTTTGTCTATATCTACACTTCAGGATGAAGAACAGATGTCACAAACACTGGTTTGCTGTGTAAAGTACCAACTGTAAAAACATTATAAACTCACTGTGTTTTCATCCATCTGTGTTTTTGTCCCTGAAAAGAAAAGAGAAAGAGTCGACTTTAGTTTCCACAGTGAAAATCCAGGTTTATCAAAACTTCCTGTTTCTGAGTTTCATCTGTGAATGTTCTCACCTTTAGTTCTTGTCCAGATGTTGACTGCCACAACAATTATTATGAGTGCTGCTAAACCCACAGACACAATGATGAGCCTCCAGAACGATTCTGAAAACATTAGAAACATTTTGACTGCACAGTTCAGTTCTGTTTGAAAGTGTCTTTGGTTGACATGAAAGCACTTATGAATAATTATTATCGAAAAAAATATCATGTCTACATTGACTGTATCTTACTTTGTATTCTAGTTTTCTATAATATTTTTTTTGTTCCAGATTTAATCTCACATGTGTATAGGAGTACCAAACATGAGATGAGTGACAATCATTCATACTTTGGACTTCACAAGGAAAGAGAGAGAAAGATGTAAGATGTTTAGTCACTACCTGGTTTTGTTTCATCCTCTCCAGATGGTGTTTTGTTTCTCCCCTCTAATGTGATTAATTTAGATTTTGTTGAATCCGATGATATGAAAGAACACGAGAAAATGTGAAAAAATGCCTCATGTTAACAATCTGAAGAGACTAAATGAGAAAGAATAATGTTCAAATCCTAAACCTTAAAATTCATCAAATAAAATCAAATGTACCTGTTTTCTCACACGAGGACTGGAGGCCGGCGTCACACAGCAGCATCTGTCCACTCTTATTATCTGTTACGTTACACTTCAGGAACTCATGATAGTTTGACTTCTGGCTAAGAGGACGAGTTGGAAAACCCACATAGGCTGAACAGGAACTCTGTGATGTCACCATGTCGCTCTTATTATCCTCATACAACCACTCGACTGTGTGTCCACAGCCTTCATATGACAACACAGAGCAGATGAAGCTCGACTGTCTCTGTCTCACTGTTCAGATGTTCTTCCACTGGTGAAGATGGAGATATTGTGAGAGAAAGACAACAAGAGTAAAGTTAACTTCATCACTGTGATCATAATTATTGTAATGTTTCAGTATATTGTTCTAACAAGACAGTTTGAGCTGAAACATTATGATGGAAATACTCACTGGTAATAACAGAGAGAAGAACCAGAGAGTCTTCACCTTGTTGTTGTCCTGAATTGTTAAACTGTCTGCAGGTGTAACGACCAACATCCCCGACTGTGACGTTCTTTATAACCAGAGAACAGTTCTCTGTAACACTCAGTCTGTCTGATTTAGCTTTGGCAATCTCATTTTTACTGATCTTCCCAAGTGTAACCAGCTCTGTTGCCTCTATCCCTTTCTCACGACTGGCCAACCAGGAAGTACCGCCACACTTGTCCTGATTTTGTATCACATTTCCACAAGGCAAAGTGACTTCATCTCCAGCTCTGACAGTGAAGGAGTTGAAGTTCTGTCCAGTTACTGCTGTTCAAGATGAGAGATAAAAATTAAAAATAAACTGCAATAAGAAATAGGGCTTTTATATTTTCAGTCATCAGTGAGATTAACATTAAATACAACAAACTGCAGCATACAGTATGATCCTTATAAATGAATCCACTCAACACACCAGGTTCAAAACAAACAGTAAACTTGGCTGTCTTACTTAAATCACTGTTAATTGCATAAATACTGTTAGTAATGTTTTGTAATGTTTATTTTATGCATGTATGTGTTTTGTGAATCCTTACCTGTAAACTGAAGCACCAGCATCACAAATAAAGGCACGTTAATCCATCTGAATCGAACCATCTTGCTTCTCTCTCTCTTCTTCTCACGCTCTCAACTGTCTCTGAACTTCTTGAAGAGAGATGCAGCATTTACTTCCCGTTATCAGTAAAGTGTCACTTCCTCATAGTGACTTTTTTTCATTCTTTGTTGTTGAGTCCATCAGCTTTTCTCTCGTTTTCTTTCTTATAAATATTTTAACAGCCAGAAGAGCCACTGATGTCTTCAAGTTTTCAGCAAAACCAATAATGTGGAGTGAATCAGAGGCTCGTGGTCCAAAATCATGATGCTGGGGAAAACAAATGTGACGTGGTGATGTAATGGTTTATGAATTGTTGGTTCCTCTTTGTAGCTTTCTAATGTTTTCTGAGAACTGAATAAGAAGTATTTTTTGTAGTGTTGGGGAAGCTACTTGGGAAATGTAGTGAGCTAAGCTACTAGCTACTCTAAATTAAATGAAGCTTCACTACACAAAAGCTACCCCCCAGTGAAATGTAGCAAGCTAAGCTACAGCTACGTGGCAAAAGTAGCTTAGTAACATCTAAGCTTCTTTTAATTTTTTAATATGTTAGTAGCAACAGCAGAAAGACTAAAAACCTGCTCCAAACAGTGTGAGAGAGAGAGAAAGTAAACTCAATCGCGCGTGTCTTTATTCCCCTGCAGCAAAGTCGCAGACGCCAGCCCAAGGATCGGTAATGCGATGTCACCGTCTTCTGCCTTCTGCCGGCTGCACATACAGGTCCGTGTGTTTCGGTGGGGTCACTAACTGATCCTTCAGAAATGCTTGGGAAAATGTAGCGTGTGTGGAAGCTACCGCGCTACTCGGTCAATAAAAGAGCTTCGTTACTGAAAAGCTGTTTGATTCTGAAAATAGCGACGCTGCCACCAAGCTACTGAGAAATGTAGTTAAACTAGTAAATAGCCTACTGTCGCAAATAGGGTTCAAGAACTAGAGTCCTAGAACTGCGGTCCCAGGATTGGGGGGTCCTGAAACTGCAGCCTCCGGTACCGCAGCTTTACACTATTGGCCCTGACTATTGGTTGCTGAAGCTCGCGGCCATTATAATCCATGCCCGTTAGTCCACCAGCTGCGGCCGCAGCGCATCACAGAAGCGGTTCTCTGCTCTGCTCCGCAAAGAACAGGTCAAGCACAGAGTTGTACCAGGCAGGAAGTCAGAGACAAAACGGCAGATAGAATCCGGTAAATTTAAAATAATAAAAAATAACAAAATAAAACACCCTTTGCAGACTCCCGATAGTAAAATAAACACGGTTAAAACAAACACAAAAACGAAATCATTTAACTGCGTAGCCCACTTCATCATAGTAGAAGCACAAAAAGCAAACACTGATGAACAAATCAGCAAAATCTAAACTTGTCAGCAAAATCAGGCAGGCAAAATGCTCTGATTCTGATGCGCATCGTGGGAAATGCAGCCTGAAGTTGATGGAACGAAACAGGGTCACGCAGATCAGCCGGACCAGGCATCACAGCGATCACCCAGAGGAAAGAATAGAGAGCTATGGAGGCCCGGCTTGGACTTAAAGCTGCTCCTGAACGTCCTGTCTGCTCAAAATGGGAGTCATTTAGGCCAAACAACAGAAATCAGAGACTGACTGGGACCTGTCCCATCCAGGGTTCGAGTACGTGGGGGTCTCTAATATAGCTCAGGTCTAAGCAGTAAAATTATTAATTTGATGGCTGCACTTCTCCACCAGGCAGCCACCTAACTGTAATGCAGGATGAGACCTACTATGTTAGACTCTGTTTGACTGCTGCTTCTTTGTTATGTATTATTGGCTTTATGATGCATCCTCCAGTTAGTACAGCACTAATATGCTTGCTACTGTGTGCTAGTGGCTAGCAGTGTGTAAAATAATAACACTATGATACCTTGAAAGGTGGAATTGCAGTCTCTCCTTGAACGATCTGTCTTGATCTGTCTAAAATTTTGTCGTAATATCGCAACATTGTGGGAAAGTAAAGGGCTGCTGTGAGGGAGAGAGAAAGTGTTAGACCACGCAATGAGCCATGTCTCTCTTGCTTATCTCTGGGCTTATTATTTATTTATCTCTGCCAGTAACATTAGTTATATTAGAGACCACCACGAAGCTCGGATCATAACTAACCCTGCCCCATCAACGTCCCTGATCGGTCCGTGTCCCAAGCTGTCAGGACAAGACTCTGCTAAGATGAGAGGATATGGACTGTGTCTTACATCACTGTATTATAAGTTTATATGTTTTTATACAAATTTAATCTGTTAAGTTCTGCATGTGTAGCATGAAGGGACTACACACTCTCTTTTCATTTTACAACCTTGTGTAGAGCAAGGTTGTAAACAGCTGCAAAAAGCAGCAGAGCTCTGCAGGTTTTATCCTCTAATGATGAAAAGATAAACATCAGAAACAAACGAGGCTCACAGGAACAGACAGTCGACACTTTAATAGGACATAAAACAAAGACTCGCTTATCGAATCCTGTTGAAAACTACTTTAACTCCTGGAATTTTTGGGGTCACTGAGACTAGTTGCAACAAACTGTTCAGACATTAATGAACGTCCTGACCGAACTGTGTTTTCACTGTCTGGACGTACAGAGCATAGTACGAGGCTAGAGCATAACTTATAAATTAAACTTTATGACATTTTAATTATTTAACTTTTAGGCCTACATGCCTTTAAACAAAGTTACACTGTTGGACATATAATATAGATTAAATGCTACTGAAATTATAAATGACCATGTAAATGCTTTAGTTTATTTTAAAGCTGATTTTGTTTTTCTCCTTGTTTCTGCAAATGAAACATGACTCATGCCTTTTATTACAGTGTGCAGTACAGGAAGCATTTTCTCAATGTAGGCTTATGACAACTTAGATGGTATTTTATCAGCTTTCTCTTGCACCTTGGGCGTCATGAATGCTTGAATACACATAAAGATTTCTCTGCACAGACATCACAAATCACAGATTATTATTTCTCAGTGTCATTTACACTGGTAACATGTTCCCACCACATTTTGAAATGGCTGATTACATGCCATCACTTTTTAAAAACATTTCTTAAAAATGTTCTGAAAAATAGCTTACACTGAGGAATGTTAACTAACAAATGAAAAGGCTTTGACAAACTTTTATTTGCACAATAAGAAAACTTGCAATGCAAATATAGAAGAAACAAATATACATTGTCCAGTAGAAGTAACTTAAACTAAAAATAAAGAAGCTGCTGATTACTGCACTATATTTTGTTATGTTTTTATATTCATGAATTTTTACCTGCAAGCTGAATTTATTGGTTCTCTTTATATAAATAAAAACACTTCCACTGTAAATTGGAGCAGAAAACGTCTCCGTGTTAGTGGTGAGTCACAAACCAACAAAAATTACAGTCACAAGTATAAAACCATTAAGGAGTCTGTTTAAACAGGTCATTAAACTACACTGAAGACTCACAGAGGAAAAGAGAGGCTGCACGTCCAGCCGATCAAACCAGCTACACCTGAAGCAGCTTCAGCTGCAGCCGGAGGCTCTGTGAGTAAAATCAGCTGATCGCTGCTGCGCCTCAAAAGCGTTTAATTGATTTCATGGAACGCAACGATCGATCAGTGACAAGTGTCACGAGAGACAGAGACCAAGAGAGGAAGGGGGCCCCCAGGATTTTCTACGCCCCTGGACCTGCTAACAGAATAGTTTAAGGATCTGGTCCACCTTTGTACCAAACGCTACACCCAGGTGTCTTTGTAACCCTCCCTGGTCGGAGTGGACAGCCTGATATGAACTCCTTTTAACCAGTTATGAGTTTTAATCAGTGTGAGATGTGACAGTACTTCACATGATCAAGGCTTGCTGGGATTGGTTGATCTCTAGTGTCCATGCAGACATGTCCTTTTGTGATTGGACGTCCTACAGTGTTTACTCAGACAAAGCTTGTCAAGTACTCTGTGATTGGATGCTTTCTGGTGGGCATTCAGTCCATGTGAGATCATGTATCTTTTAATACATGTGGTTAATACACGCCTGTCCGTCTTCCTGTCTTTGAACAGAGGGCCCCATGTATGGCTTCCTTTTGACATTCAGAAATAGCTCACATCTCACCCACATACCTGCAACGTCCTCTCTGCTTAGTCCAAACTAAGTTTTAATGTGAGCTTAGTAATAAATCATCATAAACTGATTCAATCAATCAGTAAGCACAGCTGATCACATGGCAATATATCAATCAATCAATACATCTTTCATAAGTAAAACACTTGTTAGGGGCAACAACATTGATACTGTTATATTTTAACTCTCTTGATAATTAAAAAAAATTTGTGTAATAAATCAGTAAATCAGTCATGATTAGATAAATTGGTAATTTAGCATCCTCAATTTTCATCATAAGCAAAATAAACTCTGCTCTCTGCAGGTTGGAGGCTCACTTCCTGTGAGTCTTTGAATGCAGGCTCTTGTGGTTAAGTAGCAGGCTACTATTTGGGGGTGGTGATGGTACAGTGGACACATGCCTTTAATGTGTGAGAGAACCCGGTTCAAATCCCCATTGTGACACATCCACCATTGTGTCCCTGAACAAGGCACTTAACCTCCAGAGGCGTGCGACCTCTGACATATAAAGCAATTAAATGTTAAAGTAGGTGGGCGGATTAAACAGTGACAATCACACACTTTTGTTTGTGCAGCCATGCAGCTACCAGAATTACAGTGTTTCTGTCGTTACTCTACATCATTAAACCAGAGTTATGCTGCAGATCATGCGCAGTAAGATCAAGTTCATGCTTTGTCATGTCCGGTGGGTTTGTGACAATGACGTATTTCATCTCCTGAAAAGAAGAAGATGAGGAAGTTGAAGGTGTGAAGATTGTTAGTTAAGAAAATGTTTGCAAAACTGCAACTTGTTATTTAGATAGTGATCTCATTGTATCTTTGCAGGTAGTTTTGTTCAGAGATCTGAAGAGGATGTGTTTCAGTGAGAATGTGGTTAACAGCAGCAGCAGAGCTCTGCAGGTTTAACCCTCTAATGATGACCAGATAAACATCAGAAACACACGAGGCTCACAGGAACTGACAGTTGACACTTTATTGGGACATAAGACAAAGAGGATTTTACTCAATCCCATTGAAAACTACTTTAACTACTGAAAGGTTTGGGGTCACTGAGTCTAGTTACAACAGTAAAAAACGTTGATGAGCGTCCTGACTGAACTGTCTTTTACTGTCTGGACGTAGAGCATCAAGCAATATGTAGCATTACAACAAGTAATCAACACTCCTTTAACAACCCAGGTCCTGATATCAAGTATTTTCTTGCCGTATCTTAGAATCACACACAGTAAATCTCATGTAGTGTTTAAGACAGTTAGCTTGCCAGCAGCTAGCTGGTGTTTGCCTGCCTGCCCAGCTGATCCTGGTTTTCTCTGCCTTCAGATTAACCTGCTGCTGCCAGCCAGCTCCCTCAGTAAAGTCACTCTCTAGTCTTCACCCTCATCCCCCCTGCCCCTCTCACCAGCCAGCCACCCTCTCACCTTAGTTGTTAATAAAAGACTTTAATTCTAACCTCTCTGCCTCTCTGCCTCTCTGCCTCGAGTTTGGGTTCAAGTCTTGATCTCTGACAGTGAAGGAAAACACAAAACATTAAGTGGTAGAATTAAGTGGTAAACATTTCTTTATTTAATATGTAATATGTGTATAGTATGTATATGTATATAGAAAAAAAAAGGCTCGGGCCTGGGAGTTTGAGCATTCTGCGCAGTATCTTAGCTGTTCCTAGGACTGTACTCTTCAATCTCCAACTCTGACAGTGAAGGAGTTGAAGTTCTGTCCAGTTACTGCTGTTCAAGATGAGAGATAAATATAAAAAAGTGAACTGCAATAAGAGATAGGGCTTTTATATTTATAGTTATCCGTGAGATTAACATTAAATACACCAAATTGCAGCATACATGATCCTTACATACATGAATCCACTCAACACACCAGGTTCAAAACAAACAGTAAACTTGCCTGTCTTTCTTAAACACTATTAGTTTATTTTTTGCATGTATGTGTTTTGTGAATCCTTACCTGTAAACTGAAGCACCAGCATCACAATTAAAGACACGTTAATCCATCTGAATCTAACCATCTTGCTTCTCTCTCTCTTCTTCTCACGCTCTCAACTGTCTCTGAACTTGTGCTTCTTGAAGACAGATGCAGCATTTACTTCCCGTTCTTAGGAAAGTGTCACTTCCTCATAGTGACCTGAATCTTTTTTTCATTCTTTGTCGCTGAGTCCATCAGCTTTTCTCTCTCATAAAACCAACAATGTGGAGTGAATCAGAGGCTCGTGGTCCAAAATCATGATACTGGGGAAAACAAATGTGACGTGGTGATGTAGTGGTTTATGAATTGTTGGTTCCTCTTTGTAGCTTTGTAATGTTTTCTGAGAACTGAATGAGAAGTATTTTTTGCAGTGTTGGGCA
Source organism: Lepomis macrochirus (assembly GCA_024633595.2). Lineage (NCBI taxonomy): Eukaryota > Metazoa > Chordata > Actinopteri > Centrarchiformes > Centrarchidae > Lepomis > Lepomis macrochirus. The sequence goes on along the minus strand of JALXJV020000017.1, from coordinate 8,169,153 downwards.
AGCTACTACCTACTCTAAATTGAATGAAGCTTCACTACACAGAAGTTACCCCCCAGTGAAATGTAGCAAGCTAAACTACAACAATGTGGCAAATGTAGCTGAGTAACATCTAAGCTATTTTTTATTTTTTAAATTTTATAATTCATATACACACACACACACACACACACACACACACACACACACACACATCACACATATATATATATATATATATATATATATATATATATATATATATATATATATATATATATATATATATATATATATAGAGAGAGAGAGAGAGAGAGAGAGAGAGCATATATAATATATATATATATAAATATATATATATGCTCTAGTCCATGTGAGAGATAGAACAGATAGATCTCTGTCCAGAAGAGTGCAGTCATAGGAACAGCTAAGATACTATGCAGAACCCTCAAACTCCCAGGCCTCTGGTAGAGGGCCCGAGCTTGAGGATGACACAAACCACCCGCAAGGGGTGAGACGGGAGTGGGTTTTTTTTATATATACATATATATACACATCATATATATATCACACACAAACACACACACAGTGTAGGCCTAGTTTATATTGAACTATCTTCATTCCACAGTAGCAATAGAAGAAAGACTAAAAACCTGCTCCAAACAGTGAGAGAGAGAGAGAGCTAAATCAGACACAGAGACACTCTCCTACTTAGTGCCATATTATTGCAGCTAAATCTATTTCCTCATGCAACAAACTGAGAACCATTTCTTGTTGTATAAAGTAACGTAATTATCACGTTATTATTATTCTTTATTCCGCTGCAGCAAAGTCGCAGACATCAGCCCAAGGATCGGTACGTGATGTCACCGTCACACAGAAGCGCTTCTGCGCCCAGTGCCCAACACTGATTTTTGTTGCAGCTCTGGAGGTTTTTACCCTTTTTAAAAAGACAGAGGAGAAGTGGACAGATTTAGAGAATGGAGAGTGCAAGTGTAAGCTAGCCTATGTACAGTCTGAACAGCATCTATGCATTTGGTAAAGTACGCAGAGTTTAACACACAGTTGTTACAGTTGTTTCTATGTACAATAATTAACAGTATAGGGGTTCAATTTGTGCAAAAAGTATGAACAGTGCAATAACATGTAGGGGAGAGTGGGATGATTTGTGCCAAGGGGGACGTAGATCCACCGACTGTTTCTGGAAAACCATAGAAGAAATTGGTCACGTGACCACATCATTTTGAAAAGCCATCCATTTTACTCATCCTCCAAAAAAAGAGACACATGACATGAGAGATAAGCACATTTTACTCATCCTACGTTTGAAAACATTTCCCACATGTTTTAGTGCTTTACCAGGCTACACAATGGGTCTATAGAGTTAGCATGATGTGAGCTCTCAACTGCTGGATCATGCTAGTTTTTCAAACTTGTGGGTCTGGGGTGATTTGTGCCAAAGGGCCTGCTATAACTACGTTGGATTGGTGCAGAAGGTTGAGGGTGCAGACATCAGCGCAAAGTTTCTAAGGCAAAGTTGTAAGAAGTCGGTGGATGGAAAGCCGTCTTTACATTTAAAAAGAATGATGAAGGAGTCATCCTTAGTGGTGATGTGCTCAAGAGATTACCCCCACTCCAAAAACTTGGTGGTGCAGCCAGAAGGGAGCAGAAGTTATATTCCCCAGCAGCATTAACAAGTGGGATGTAGAAGGCCAGATCCAAACCACCTAGACCTACATTCTCACAGGGGATAATCTGAAGAAGTGAGGAGATGGGCATGGCTCATCAGTGTTTGACTTAGGCCTCCCTGCCATTTGTTTAATTTAGCTAACACTGATTTCAGTTTTAGTTTGCACTAAGAGAAGTTTTAATTAAGTATTTAAGTGGCCTAAGTCCCAATAGGATGTTTACAAATTAGCCAAGTCACTTTATTCTTACATATTACATAATTGACAGACAGAGTTCTATGTATGTCAACAGGCAGTTTTAAGAAAAGTCCATGGTTAGGGTGGGAGGCATCCTGGATGATGTTTCTTGTCCTGCCCGGGCATCACTTGTGATAAATGTTCTCAGTGGTGGGTAACTGGGTGCCGCTGGTCTGTTGGGCAGTTTTCACCACCTGCTGAAGTGCTTTATGGTCACATGGAAAACTGATTTCATCCTTGGGTTTGGGGTCTCTGTCTGAGGCCTTTTCAGTGTATGCTGAGAGACAACGGTGAGCTGTAACTAAACTGTGGTCTCTTATTCGTTTGGTTTGTTGACGGTGGCGTAGAGGTCGCTGGGATCAGCTGAGGCTCCAGCAGAAGAAGAGGAAGCTTTCACGGTGCTGTAGGTCACTGCATCATCTTCATCATCACCATCTTTACCCAGAACCTGGAAAAGAGACAAACAGCACAACACAGAAATGACACAACATTAAATGAGAGAAGTGTTTTCATTCACTACCATCATCACTAGAACCAATCAGACAGCTTACCCGGCCTTTACTGTTGGTCTTCCTGGTGTAGCTGATGGAGGCGTAGGAAACACCATCTTCAGGATCAGCCTACACAGAGAAGACAACATAATGGCTGCTCAGTAACATGTGGACTTGATTGTGTCCTGGTCTGTTCTGGTGTCGTCCAGCTGCATCATCAGACTCCCCACTTCTTCTCTTGCAGAAAGAACTTAGATTCAAGAGTCACTGTGTGTCTCATAGAGCTACATTTTGAACAACAAATCTAAAAACAGTGAGTGTAACTTTGTCCTGGGTGTAGTGTGAGATCTCACCGTGTCCTGACTGGTTTCTGGACTCACTGCAGGGTTTAAGCTCCGTCCCTGAAAACAACAAACAAACAGAGTCTACTTACATGTGGTCAAACACTGGCTCTGTGAAGGCTGTTTAGATTTGGATGACTCTGTCAGAGAGCAGCTGATTCAGCTCTGTCATAACTGTAGAAACATTTGATTACTCAGCCGTAAAACTCACAGTGTTTTCATCCATCTGGGTTTTTTTTCCTGAAGAGACAAAAGAGAGTCGACTTTAGCTTCAACAATAAAAATCCAGGTTCATCAAAACTTCTTCTTTATAATATCTGTGGTTGCTCTCACCTTTAGTTTTCTTCCATATGATGAGAGCAACAACAGTAAGAATAGTTATTAAGAGAGCTGCAACTCCCACAAACCACCACCAACCTGGAAAGAGAATTAAAGACGGCAACATCTTAAATTGTTATTTTTGTATTGTGTGAACACGTCTCACTGAATAAGAGAAAATCTCCACCCACAGCCGAGTATCGCTCTCGCATTCAGTCTTCAGAATTCATAAGAGGAGAGATACAATTAATAATCAATAAATGATTCTCAGGTTCTTGTTGATGCGTTCTGTGATGTGTGATGTCCTTTGTGAATTTTATTTTATTTTATGAAGCAACTGTGCACTGTGCCCAAGCAGAATTTCCCCTTGGGGACAATAAAGTTATCCTAACCTAAATAATTAACAATTTTCTTGATCACTTCCTATTTTCATTTTTATACAATGGTCAGTTTTGTCTTTCCAGAAAGTGACTTAATCAAAGAGGCTTTGATTATTTTATGTTTTGCCAGAACAATGCCAGAAAGTATCAACATGTGAAACAAAAAAATAGACAATGAATAAAATAAAAAGTAAAATAAAGAAATTCAGTATGTGGAGAGAAAGAGGCTGACAGGAAGACAGAGAGACTCTAGAGAAAGATGAGTTACTACCTTGTGGTTTTGTTGAAGGATCATTGGTTGTTGTTGTTGTTGTTGTTTGTGCGTCACCTGCATGAATGAAATAACACAACCCAAGAAACTGTTGAGTTAGAAAATCCCTCATGTTTACCATCTGCTGTCACTAAATGAGAAAGAATGATGTCATCTTAAAAAGTCATCAAATAAACAAATGTTTTGGTGGTTTTAGTCATCTTGAACAGCTCAGCATATTCTCACCTGTTTTCTCACCTGAGGACTGAGGGCTGAAGGTGAACAGCTGCACTTTTCCAGAGGAACCATCTGTCACTTCACACTTCAAGTTAGACTTTGATTTGTGACTAAAATGAGAATCCAAGAAAGACACAGTGGCGTAGCAGCCAGCCTGTGATGTCTTCATGTCTTTGTTATCTTTGTCCACATCTTTACCCTCATACAGCCACTTCACTGTGCGTTCACAGGACTGTTCATATCTCAACACAGAGCAGGTTAATGTCACCTCATCAGCGTCCTTCTGTTCAGCCACTGGTGAAGATGGAGATATTGTGAGAGAAAGACAACAAGAGTAAAGTTAACTTCATCACTGTGATCATAATTATTGTAATGTTTCAGTATATTGTTCTAACAAGACAGTTTGAGCTGAAAACATTAAGATGGAAATACTCACTGTTAATAACAGACAGATGAACCACAGAGTTTTGAAAATGTTGTGTTAAACTGAACTGTCTGCAGCTGTAACGACCAACATCCTCGTCTGTGACCTTCTTTATAAACAGAGAACATTTCTCTGTAACACTCAGTCTGTCTGATTTAGCTTTGGCGTTTTCACCAATCTGCCCAAGATCAATCAGCTCTACTGCTACTGTGTTTCCTGAACCTTCAAAGATCCATATAGTATATTCACATTCTTGCTGACCGTCTATCACATTTTCACAAGGCAAAGTGACTTCATCTCCAAATCTGACAGTGAAGGAGGGGGGGGAAGTGTTTCAGCTGCTGCTGTTGAGAAAATGATGAAAAATAAAGTGAAATGAGAAAATGTCTGTTATGTTCATAGTTAGTGACGATTATTTCTTTATCCTTAGTTTCCAAGAGTTCACTAAACTCACCACATTAGAAACAACTAGGGTGACCAGATGAGGGCGGCTGCCTGTATATTAGTTTGTTTCACAGTACGCTCAGTACTTTTATTCAGTCTGTTCTCGTCTCAGGGCGCTTTCAGAAAAAACGACAAAACGTATGCTAGTGTGTGTGAGAGATCTGGGGCGTCCCGTACAGACCAGAGCGCTAGTTCGTGATAAAGGTGACAGCCCCGGAAGCCGCTATACACTTACCACAACCGCCAGAAATGTTAGTACCTAAACCTAAGTCACTGACTTTATGCATGTCGACATCGTAGCAAACGGTGGCGTTGCATACATTATGCTGGATAGTACCTTTAGCGTAAAATCCTTACGCTTTGTCACGCTGTCTGAAACATAAACATCTGAAAGCGTCAGTTATGACACACTGAGATGAGAATGCGTTGATGGTTAATTATCAGTGGATGTTAAAATCAAAACTCAAGGCTGAAATTAATTATTTTTGTTCATGAAGTCGCCTGTCTGTCATTAGGAAAAACACAACAACGGTGGGAATGTAACATTGGGTAAGTCATGATGATCTGTTATACAATTAATTTAATTCTGTTCATGTTGTCAGTGCGCGTTGTGCAGACATCTGTCCGCGCAACGCTCAGACCTCTTCTTCGGCTGCCTGCAGCTACACTCTCCTGTCCTCCCGGCTGTAACTTCATCTACGTTAATCAAAACTCATGTTTAGTCTAATTTTCGGGACAAACAGAAGGAGTCGGGAAACTCTAATTCGGGACCATCCCGAGTTTTTCTGGTCACCCAAATTTGTTTTTCTTAGTTAAATCAAATGTAGCTAATAAAGAATCTTTAATAATATTGATCAAGTTATTTTTTACAATGTGCCTTCCATTTATATATGTGATATATGTATTCTTACCTGTAAACTGAAGCACCGCTGTAAGAAATAAAGAAATCCATTTGAACTCAACCATCATGATTCTCTCTGTCTCTCCTTCTTCTGTCTCTTGTTCTCGTGCTCTGAACTGTCTGAGTTTCTAAAGTAGTGTTTTAGTAGAGAGATGCTGCAGCTACTTCCTGTGGTTAGGATGATGTCACTTCCTCATAGTGACTTTTAGCCTGTTTTAGATTTCAGTCTCTCTGAATTTCTTGTCGATGTCCAAACAGCCAAAAACTCTGTCACAGTTTTTACATTTACATTTTTGAAATGTAGTTTTCTCTCGTCCACAGTGACTGACAGAGACCCCAAATTCTTGATCAGCAACATGAGATGCAGCCATCAGTAAAGAGGTCAGAGGTCACAGCAGCCTGACGAAGATCCACCATCTACAAACACATACGACAAAGTCACTGATCTACCGCTGAAACAAACTATATGAAAGGCTCAAGTTCACACTGTATCCAGTCACATGGTGTTGTAGTAGGAGATGAAGTTGATGGTGTGAAGACGATTAGTTAAGATAAATGTTTGCAATAACACAACTTGTTTTCTTCAGACAGTGTTTCTTAGAAAACAGACAGGATCCATGGTGATGTTTGACAGCACACATGAACAGACAGGTGAAGAGTCAAACTCCTCTCCCACCAGAATCTGACTCCTGATGTCCATGGTGCAATATGGTGATACTGTAGCAGCTGCTGAAGAACACAGATAAGATGATGTGTTACTGCTCTGAGATCTGCTGGTTCCTCATTTTATCTAATTTTGTTTTCCAGAGAATTGAATCTTAGCAGAAGTTCAATCAGGAAGACATGCTTGTTCTCTTTGCATCATCATCCCGCCCCCTCTCTTCCTTTATTCTGCTTAGAACTCAGTGAGCTGATTGAGGACGTTGAGTATTTCATTTAAACTAGTCAGATCCTCTGTGAGCCAATCATATTGTTGCTGTCAACCTATAAACTGTTCCTTGTTTTGTTCCTGCGTTGTTGCTGAAACATTACATACAGTTATTTACATCAGTGAGGTCTTCAGTAGGCCTTCTGTATTATGAGTTTATATGTTTATATACACATTTAATTATCTGTTAAGTTCTTTGTGTGTAGCATGAAGGGACTACAGACTTTATTTTCATTATACAACCATATGAATGAAAAATAAATAAACTACCTTGTACCCTGTAACAGCAGCAGAGCTCTGCAGGTTTTATCTTCTAATGATGACCAGTTAAGTCAGAAACACATGAGGCTCACAGGAACTGACAGTTGACAGTTTAATAGGACATAAAACAAAGACTCGCTTATTGAATCCTGTTGAAAACTACTTTATCTCCTTGAAGGTTTGGGGTCACTGAAACTAGTTGCAACAAACTGTTCAAACATTGATATAACGACCTGACTGAACTGTCTTTAACTGTCTGGACGTATAGAGCATAGTACGAGGCTAGAGCATAACTTATTATCAGTGTAACGTGGGGGGTTCGATGTCTGGTGTAGGGAACACTCTTTATGAATAGAAGCAACAGGATGGAGACGGATAACTTTCTTACACAGCACTTTACTCTTCACACTTCGTCAGCTCCATAACAACAACAACAGCACTTCCTTATTCTACCTGTCACATGACTGAACTAACCAATCGGAAGCTAGCAGGGGTTAGACTGAAGTAAATGCAGCGAAAACACAGAGGTAGATTCTGCTCAACATCGTAGCTGATTTACAGATTCAATTGTAAGGATTTAAACATGTAAATATGTAAATACCAACTTTGTAATACAAATAAAAATGTAGTGAACTGAGTAAATACTGTAAATATATTTTTAGCAAATTACCTCAAAAATATGAATTAACTCCACTTCTTTTACATTAACTCTTACATCAGCATCATAAATTAAACTTTATGAAGCTTGACTTATTTAGCTTTTACGCCTACATGCCTTTAAACAACTAACTTACATTGTTGGGCATAAATATAGATTATTATTTTTTATTTATTTAACCAGATTAAAATTAAAAATCTTTTTTACAAGAGTCTCCTGGCAAGTGGAAGCAGCGCAGTTACAAATAGATACAGACACTTACAGGTAAATATTTAGACACACTTTCACTCATCACATTCAAACAACAATGGCATCAAAAAAACAGTGACAGACAGAGTGCCTTTCTGCAAGGTCCTTTAAAAAGCCTTTAAAAGAATAAAGTGAGCCCAACTCCTTCAACTGTAGTTCATTCTGAAGCTGATTCCATGCAGATGGTGCTGCAAAATCAAACCCTTTTTGCCAAAGTCAGTGCGGTCTTTAGGGACAGTCAATAAAAACAGATCCTGTGAGCGCAGGTGATATGTCCCTGCAGGCCTCGGGAGGATGTATGAAATAAAAAGATGCCAATGCATCCAACGCCGAATGGAGAGGGAGAACCACCGTCCCGAGAAAACAGCAAACAGATGAATGAATGAACAGTGAGGAATCTCAAGGCTCCATGAAACACGACACTGGGAGGTTGAATGCATGCATAAAATATCACCATAGTCCAAGACAGACAAGAATGTTGCATTTACAAGTTGTTTTTTTGCTTCACAAGATAAACAGGACTTGATTCTAAAAATGAAATGAAATGGTTGAGCTGACAGTGACTGACATACAATGAGAGAGTTGGAAATTGGATTGTGTAATGTTTCATGAAGGGAGCAAGCAGCAATGAAAAGCTTATTAAAACTACTGAGAATTTCATTTTTGTCAATGATTTTTTTGTCATCAACAACAATACAAGACGGTACTTCTGTATCTGTTTTTGCTTCAGTTAAACCAGCTACACCTGAAGCAGCTGGAGGCTCCGTGAGTAAAATCAGCTGATCGCTGCCGCGCCACAAAAGCGTTTAATTGATTTGATGGAAGGCAGCGATCGATCAGTGACAAGTGTCAAAAGACGCAGAAGAGAAAGAGACCAAGAGAGGAAGGGGGCCCCCAGAATTCTCTTCTACGCCCCTGGACCTGCTAACAGAATAGTTCAAGGATCTGGTCCACCTTTGTACCAAACGCTACCCCCAGGTGTCTTTGTAACCCTCCCTGATCGGAGTGGACAGCCTGATGTGAACTCCTTTTAACCAGTTATGAGTTTTAATCAGTGTGAGGTGTGGCCCTGTGCTAATGTGTAGCAGTGTGGAATTACTCACCGAGCTCAGGAGGAGGAAGAAACAAGGAAACAACAGGAGACTTTCTCTATGTACCTTTGAGCAACAGGCCCAAAGGAAATTTCTTTACTAAATTTCAGGTCACACAAAAGCTAAAAAGGTCCCAGTGAAAGAAAAAGAACAGAGGAATGTGTATTATAATACCAAAAGCTACGACTTACATAGAAAAACAGACAGGATGTGACAGTACTTCGCATGATCAACGCTTGCTGGGATTGGTTGATCTCTAGTGTCCATGCAGACATGTCCTTTTGTGATTGGACGTCCTACAGTGTTTACTCAGAAAAAGCATGTCAAGTACTCTGTGATTGGATGCCTACTTTCTGGTGCGCATTCAGTCCATGTGAGATCATGTATCTTTTAATACTTGTGGTTAATACATGCCTGTCCGTCTTCCTGTCTTTGAACAGAGGGCCCCATGTATGGCTTCCTTTTGACATTCAGAAATAGCTCACATCTCACCCACATACCTGCAACGTCCTCTCTGCTTAGTCCAAACTAAGTTTTAAAGTGAGCTTAGCAATAAATCATCATAAACTGATTCAATCAATCAGTAAGCACAGCTGATCACATGACAATACATCAATCAATCAGTACATCTATCATAAGTAATACACTTGTTAGGGGCAACACACGTTGATACTGTTATATTTTAACTCTCTTGATACTTAATAAATCAGTCATCTAATAAATCAGTAAATCAATTATTATTAGGGAAATTGGTAATTTAGCATCCTCAATTTTCATCATAAATTAAAAAAACTATCTCTATCTCAATAGCTATCTGCAGGTTGGAGGCTCACTTCCTGTGAGTCTTTGTCTTGTGGTTAAGTAGCAAACTACTATTTGGGGGTGATGATGGTGCAGTGGACACATGCCTTTAGTGTGTCCCTGAGCAAGGCATTAACCCCTAGTTTCTCCAGAGGTGTGCAACCTCTATAAAGTAACTGTAAGTCACTTTGGATAAAAAGTCGACAAAGTCACTGATCACAAGACAAAGGAACATGTTTCTGCATTGAGCCAATCTAACGCTGAAACACACAAACTATATTAAGGCTCAAGTTCATAATTTGTTTGTGACAATGACGTTTCACCACCTAAAAAGAAGAAAAAGAAAAGGACGTTGAAGGTTTGAAGATTGTTAGTGAAGAAAAAAGTTTGCAATGATGCAACTTGTTTTCTTTAGACAGTTTTTACTAGAAAACAGACAGGATCCATGGTGATGTTTGACTGCACACATGAACAGACAGGAGAAGAGTCAAACTATGTTGCAGCTGATGTGTTTAGGACGTGTGAAATTTGTTAAAATTCATAGCTGGACAGAGTGGGCGGTCATGGGCATCCAGAACTTACAACAAGTAGCCTCAGTTATTATTTTTTTGTGAATTCTTAGGTCACTTTAGGTGTATTTCTGTCTTTGTAAAGACACATTTGTGTTGTTTCTTTTGATGCGATTGGGGGGAATCCGCATAATTACATTAAGAGATTTTGCTGCTGAGCTAGTGTGAGAATATAGAGTTAAAAAAGAAGAGACCCAGGATTGACCCGTGGGGAACTCCACATCCTTTTTCTGAGCTTTTTGGTTACCAGTGGGCACAAAGTATTCTCTATATTGCCATTTGGATTTGAACAAAATTTTGAATGTGGCAAAAACTTTCTGCCATGCAGCAGGACCACTAGTAAGAACAATGTTACATCCTAAGCGATTCAGTTTGATAGAATTTAAGAAAGAAAGTGTATAAAATATATAGCAGAGAAAATTACCCTTGCACTGGAAAAGATGTGGTACATTTAGACAAAACACAATGCTTGACTGGTTTTTCGGCCCTTTTTTATTTGCAGATTACACTTTTCTCATTGGTAATGAATAGACTCTGGTACGGCAGAAATCTCATTTAAAAACACACAACAAATTGCACAAAACATGTTTTATATCAGTGCTATAAATGAAAATCAATTAACCTCTAATTTTCACAAGCAGACAGAGCACAATTTTAAAGCCTAAATTATTATACATGGAAACAATTTAGATGTGCGTTTTTCAGCACCTGAGAAAGTGCTTAAAATTATGTTACAAGGTTTTCCTTCTCGTTTTTTGAGTTGATGTTGACGTAGAAGTTGTTGATCAGTGGAGTCTAAGAGAGGGAACAGGGGCTCCAAGATGCACCATCTGCATCTTCTTGCTCCTGAGAAAAGCAACAGGACACACTTGAAATTCTGAAAAAAATAAATGTTGAATCAGAATACAGAGCAGTCCCTTAGATTTTTTTACAGCCCCAAAGGAGACCAAAATGATTTCCCTCCCAGCTGACAGTTGACATTTTGAAACTGAACAACAGTTGAGTCAGCAAAACCTGAATTCACATCAGTGACTGTCTGTTCTGATCTTAAACTTAACTAACTTTAGCTGGCTGCAGGACCTAAACACTTCACTGTTGGCCTTCTTAGTTAAAATCCTACGCAGACACAAACAGTGAGACATTTACAGTCATGTATCACTGTAACATGGACAGTTAGCATCAACATGTTGTTTGTTAGTTGTTTATGTTTGTTTCATCACTTTTTTTGATCAGGTAGTATCTGATTACTTGGTAAATAAATCCTGGACATTTTTCATGGTTTAATCAGTGTGAACAAATGTTGGTGTGAAGTTTCTCACCTCGAGCTCTGATGAGAAGAACAGTAATCACGGTAATTAGGAGGAGTTCAGCCACACACATAACCAACATTATGTAGTCCAGAGCAGAAAAATCTGTACAAGCTTTATTGCCAAGATTTACAATTTGCTTTGGTAAGAAGGTGCTACACGCAGACAGATATACAGATGACATAAATCCATGCTTCAAAGTCATCATGTTAAAGTGACGTCAATTAAATAAAACATGTGGCACAGGTGCCTGACACGTTTCTCTGATGAGCTGATGTTGATATGGAAGTTGTTGATCAGCGGAGTCTGACAGAGGCAGAAGGGTCTCCAACGTTTTCATAGTTCACCACACCATCATCTTCATCTTCATCATTATTCACCTGTGAAACACAAACAAACCCTCACTCTGACACACTTTAACTGACAACTTTCACATCACTGACTCACATTTAACACAAGGAGATAAGAAATAACCTGACAGCACCTGAACGCACCATCAGTTACTGTTACATGTTTCTGTCACTGAGAGAGGAAGTGTTTCTATGGTAACAAAGGACATGGAGAAGGGAAATTAGGTAATTAATTAAAGTGAAATAAATAAATATATTAAACCAAAAGTAGTCTACCCCAAACTATCACATGTTCCTCCAGCTGACTGACCAGAGAGGGAGAGTTTATGTGGTATCCCAAATCCAAAATATCACCATCTCTCTGTTTTCCCCTGCTGTCTCTCTGCTTGCCTGTGTCTCTGTCACCTGTGTGGCTCCCGCCCTGATCATTAGTCCCTGGTGTGTTTCTGTTCAGTCTCCGCTGGTTAATGTCGTGGTTGGAGCGTTCTGCCTGTCTCTGTGTTGCCTGATCCCCAGTTTGGATGTTTTACACCCAAACTGCATGTAAGCCTGAGTTTTTGTGTTTTTTGGATTAAAACCTGTGCTCCTTCAGTCATCTCCAGCATCTTGCATTTGTGCTCTCTCCTGTTTGCACTTCCTGTAACTCGTAACAGATCTGATCTTTATCTGACTGGCTGCTGGACAGTTTGCACTGGAACTAGATTTTATAGTAGTATAGTAATGTGGACGTTGTTTTTGGAAATAAAACTAAACTATGTGTGTTGTTTAAAGCCTCTAGAAGTGTATTAAGAAAATACAGCATGATGTGATGTAATTTAGGTGAACTGACCCTTTAACTTGGTACTTGTAATGTTCAGTTTGTAGCGACACTGTGTCAAAGACGTGTTGATTCAGATCTAAGGTGTCTTTGGAGGCTGTTTGTGTTGGTGTTGTAATTAAATTGCCATGTTTATCTAATACTTCCATCCATTTTATTTTTATTGTAATATTCTTTTATTTTGATTTTCCCTGCAATGAATCTTTGACTTTGCTGCTACGACCACTTCAGACCAACCCAGTGATTCCTGTTTGTGTTTGTCTTCTTCTATCTATATCTACACTTCAGAATGAAGAACAGATGTCACAAACGCTGGTTTGCTGTGTAAAGTACCAACTGTAAAAACATTATAAACTCACTGTGTTTTCATCCATCTGTGTTTTTGTCCCTGAAAAGAAAAGAGAAAGAGTCGACTTTAGTTTCCACAGTGAAAATCCAGGTTTATCAAAACTTCCTGTTTCTGAGTTTCATCTGTGAATGTTCTCACCTTTAGTTCTTGTCCAGATGTTGACTGCCACAACAATTATTATGAGTGCTGCTAAACCCACAGACACAATGATGAACCTCCAGAACGATTCTGAAAACATTAGAAACATTTTGACTGCACAGTTCAGTTCTGTTTGAAATCCTGCAGCTAAAGTAGCAACGAATCCCAGACTTTCATCAGCTCACAGTTTTCCTGCATGTCTTTGCTAACTGTGAATGTAGTCGTCTGATTTGTGAGCAGCAGTGGATCTTGTGGATTGAGCAACAACAACTGACTGAGACTGACTGAATAAGAGAATATCTCCACCCACAGCCGAGTGTCGCTCTGACATTCAGACTTTAGACTCCAGAAGAGGAGAGAGAGAGAATACATGAAAAGTAAAATAAGCCAAATAATTGTTTTCTGAATGACTTTTTATTTTATATTTTATACTTTGATGAATGGCCAATTTTGTCTTTCCAGAAAGCAAGTTAAAAAATCAACTAACAAATAATAAAAAAGTTTGTTTTTGTTCAGTATGTGAATAGAAAGAGGCTGACAGGAAGACAGAGAGACTCTAGAGAAAGATGAGTTACTACCTTGTTGTTTTGATGAAGGATCATTGGTTGTTGTTGTTGTTGTTTGTGCGTCACCTGCATGAATGAAATAACACAACCCAAGAAACTGTTGAGTTAGAAAATCCCTCATGTTTACCATCTGCTGTCACTAAATGAGAAAGAATGATGTCATCTTAAAAAGTCATCAAATAAACAAATGTTTTGGTGGTTTTAGTCATCTTGAACAGCTCAGCATATTCTCACCTGTTTTCTCACCTGAGGACTGAGGGCTGAAGGTGAACAGCTGCACTTTTCCAGAGTAACCATCTGTCACTTCACACTTCAAGTTAGACTTTGATTTGTGACTAAAATGAGAATCCAGGAAAGACACAGTGGCGTAGCAGCCAGCCTGTGATGTATTCATGTCTTTGTTATCTTTGTCCACATCTTTACCCTCATACAGCCACTTCACTGTGTGTCTACAGTGATCATATGACAACACAGAGCAGTTTAACGTCACCTTATCAGCGTCCTTCTGTTCAGTCACTGGTGAAGATGGAGATATTGTGAGAGAAAGACAACAAGAGTAAAGTTAACTTCATCACTGTGATCATAATTATTGTAATGTTTCAGTATATTGTTCTAACAAGACAGTTTGAGCTGAAAACATTATGATGGAAATACTCACTGTTAATAACAGACAGATGAACCAGAGAGTTTTGAAAATGTTGTGTTAAACTGAACTGTCTGCAGCTGTAACGACCAACATCCTCGTCTGTGACCTTCTTTATAAACAGAGAACATTTCTCTGTAACACTCAGTCTGTCTGATTTAGCTTTGGCGTTTTCACCAATCTGCCCAAGATCAATCAGCTCTACTGCTACTGTGTTTCCTGAACCTTCAAAGATCCATATAGTATATTCACATTGTTGCTGACCGTCTATCACATTTTCACAAGGCAAAGTGACTTCATCTCCAAATCTGACAGTGAAGGAGGGGGGAAGTGTTTCAGCTGCTGCTGTTGAGAAAATGATGAAAAATAAAGTGAAATGAGAAAATGTCTGTTATGTTCATAGTTAGTGACGATTATTTCTTTATCCTTAGTTTCCAAGAGTTCACTAAACTCACCACATTAGAAACAACAGATTTGGTTTTCTTAGTTAAATCAAATGTAGCTAATAAAGAATCTTTAATAATATTGATCAAGTTATTTTTTACAATGTGCCTTCCATTTATATATGTGATATATGTATTCTTACCTGTAAACTGAAGCACCGCTGTAAGAAATAAAGAAATCCATTTGAACTCAACCATCATGATTCTCTCTGTCTCTCCTTCTTCTGTCTCTTGTTCTCGTGCTCTGAACTGTCTGAGTTTCTAAACTAGTGTTTTAGTAGAGAGATGCTGCAGCTACTTCCTGTGGTTAGGATGATGTCACTTGCTCATAGTGACTTTTAGTCTGTTTTAGATTTCAGTCTCTCTTAATTTATTGTCGATGTCCAAACAGCCAAAAACTCTGTCACAGTTTTTACATTTACATTTTTGAAATGTAGTTTTCTCTCATCCACAGTGACTGACAGAGACCCCAAACTCTTGATCAGCAATCTGAGATACAGCCGTCAGTAAAGAGGTCAGAGGTCACAGCAGCCTGACGAAGATCCACCATCTACAAACACATAGACAAAGTCACTGATCTAACGCTGAAACAAACTATATGAAAGGCTCAAGTTCACACTGTATCCAGTCACATGGTGTTGTAGTAGGAGATGAAGTTGATGGTGTGAAGACGATTAGTTAAGATAAATGTTTGCAATAACACAACTTGTTTTCTTCAGACAGTGTTTATTAATAAACAGACAGGATCCATGGTGATGTTTGACAGCACACATGAACAGACAGGTGAAGAGTCAAACTCCTCTCCCACCAGAATCTGACTCCTGATGTCCATGGTGCAATATGGTGATACTGTAGCAGCTGCTAAAAAATAAAGATAATATTTTACTGGTCTGAGATCTGCTGGTTCCTCTTTTTATCTAATTTTGTTTTCCAGAGAATTGAATCTTAGCAGAAGTTCAATCAGGAAGACATGCTTGTTCTCTTTGCATCATCATCCCGCCCCCTCTCTTCCTTTATTCTGCTTAGAACTCAGTCAGCTGATTGAGGACGTTGAGTATTTCATTTAAACTAGTCAGATCCTCTGTGAGCCAATCATATTGTTGCTGTCAACCTATAAACTGTTCCTTGTTTTGTTCCTGCGTTGTTGCTGAAACATTACATACAGTTATTTACATCAGTGAGGTCTTCAGTAGGCCTTCTGTATTATGAGTTTATATGTTTATATACACATTTAATTATCTGTTAAGTTCTTTGTGTGTAGCATGACGGGACTACAGACTTTATTTTCATTATACAACCATATAAATGAAAAATAAATAAACTACCTTGTACCCTGTAACAGCAGCAGAGCTCTGCAGGTTTTATCTTCTAATGATGACCAGTTAAGTCAGAAACACATGAGGCTCACAGGAACTGACAGTTGACAGTTTAATAGGACATAAAACAAAGACTCGCTTATTGAATCCTGTTGAAAACTACTTTATCTCCTTGAAGGTTTGGGGTCACTGAAACTAGTTGCAACAAACTGTTCAAACATTGATATA
The DNA here is from genome assembly GCA_024633595.2 of Lepomis macrochirus. Taxonomy (NCBI): domain Eukaryota; kingdom Metazoa; phylum Chordata; class Actinopteri; order Centrarchiformes; family Centrarchidae; genus Lepomis; species Lepomis macrochirus. The sequence continues at coordinate 8,152,752 of JALXJV020000017.1, read as the reverse complement.
ACGACCTGACTGAACTGTCTTTAACTGTCTGGACGTATAGAGCATAGTACGAGGCTAGAGCATAACTTATTATCAGTGTAGCGTGGGGGGTTCGATGTCTGGTGTAGGGAACACTCTTTATGAATAGAAGCAACAGGATGGAGACGGATAACTTTCTTACACAGCACTTTACTCTTCACACTTCGTCAGCTCCATAACAACAACAACAGCACTTCCTTATTCTACCTGTCACATGACTGAACTAACCAATCGGAAGCTAGCAGGGGGTTAGACTGAAGTAAATGCAGCGAAAACACAGAGGTAGATTCTGCTCAACATCAGTAGCTGATTTACAGATTCAATTGTAAGGATTTAAACATGTAAATATGTAAATACCAACTTTGTAATACAAATAAAAATGTAGTGAACTGAGTAAATACTGTAAATATATTTTTAGCAAATTACCTCAAAATATGAATTAACTCCACTTCTTTTACATTAACTCTTACATCAGCATCATAAATTAAACTTTATGAAGCTTGACTTATTTAGCTTTTACGCCTACATGCCTTTAAACAACTAACTTACATTGTTGGGCATAAATATAGATTATTATTTTTTATTTATTTAACCAGATTAAAATTAAAAATCTTTTTTACAAGAGTCTCCTGGCAAGTGGAAGCAGCGCGGTTACAAATAGATACAGAGACACTTACAGGTAAATATTTAGACACACTTTCACTCATCACATTCAAACAACAATGGCATCAAAAAAACAGTGACAGACAGAGTGCCTTTCTGCAAGGTCCTTTAAAAAGCCTTTAAAAGAATAAAGTGAGCCCAACTCCTTCAACTGTAGTTCATTCTGAAGCTGATTCCATGCAGATGGTGCTGCAAAATCAAACCCTTTTTGCCAAAGTCAGTGCGGTCTTTAGGGACAGTCAATAAAAACAGATCCTGTGAGCGCAGGTGATATGTCCCTGCAGGCCTCGGGAGGATGTATGAAATAAAAAGATGCCAATGCATCCAACGCCGAATGGAGAGGGAGAACCACCCGTCCCGAGAAAACAGCAAACAGATGAATGAATGAACAGTGAGGAATCTCAAGGCTCCATGACACACGACACTGGGAGGTTAAATGCATGCATAAAATATCACCATAGTCCAAGACAGACAAGAATGTTGCATTTACAAGTTGTTTTTTGCTTCACAAGATAAACAGGACTTGATTCTAAAATGAAATGAAATGGTTGAGCTGACAGTGACTGACATACAATGAGAGAGTTGGAAATTGGATTGTGTAATGTTTCATGAAGGGAGCAAGCAGCAATGAAAAGCTTATTAAAACTACTGAGAATTTCATTTTTGTCAATGATTTTTTTGTCATCAACAACAATACAAGACGGTACTTCTGTATCTGTTTTTGCTTCAGTTAAACCAGCTACACCTGAAGCAGCTGGAGGCTCCGTGAGTAAAATCAGCTGATCGCTGCCGCGCCACAAAAGCGTTTAATTGATTTGATGGAAGGCAGCGATCGATCAGTGACAAGTGTCAAAAGACGCGGAAGAGAAAGACACCAAGAGAGGAAGGGGGCCCCCAGAATTCTCTTCTACGTCCCTGGACCTGCTAACAGAATAGTTCAAGGATCTGGTCCACCTTTGTACCAAACGCTACCCCCAGGTGTCTTTGTAACCCTCCCTGGTCGGAGTGGGCAGCCTGATATGAGCTCCTTTTAACCAGTTCTGAGTTTTAATCAGTGTGAGGTGTGGCCCTGTGCTAATGTGTAGCAGTGTAGAATTACTCACCGAGCTCAGGAGGAGGAAGAAACAAGGAAACATTGGAGACTTTCTCTATGTACCTTTGAGCAACAGGCCCAAAGGAAATTTCTTTACTAAATTTCAGGTTACACAAAAGCTAAAAAGGTCCCAGTGAAAGACAAAGAACAGAGGAATGTGTATTATAATACCAAAAGCTACGACTTACATAGAAAAACAGACAGGATGTGACAGTACTTCGCATGATCAACGCTTGCTGGGATTGGTTGATCTCTTGTGTCCATGCAGACATGTCCTTTTGTGATTGGACGTCCTACAGTGTTCACTCAGACAAAGCATGTCATGTACTCTGTGATTGGATGCTTTCTGGTGGGCATTCAGTCCATGTGTGATCATGTATCTTTTAATACTTGTGGTTAATACATGCCTGTCCATCTTCCTGTCTTTGAACAGAGGGCCCCATGTATGGCTTCCTTTTGACATTCAGAAATAGCTCACATCTCACCCACATACCTGCAACGTCCTCTCTACTTAGTCCAAACTAAGTTTTAAAGTGAGCTTAGCAATAAATCATCATAAACTGATTCAATCAATCAGTAAGCACAGCTGATCACATGACAATACATCAATCAATCAGTACATCTATCATAAGTAATACACTTGTTAGGGGCAACACACGTTGATACTGTTATATTTTAACTCTCTTGATACTTAATAAATCAGTCATCTAATAAATCAGTAAATCAATTATTATTAGGGAAATTTGTAATTTAGCATCCTCAATTTTCATCATAAATTAAAAAAACTATCTCTATCTCAATAGCTATCTGCAGGTTGGAGGCTCACTTCCTGTGAGTCTTTGTGTTGTGGTTAAGTAGCAAACTACTATTTGGGGATGGTGATGGTGTAGTGGACACATGCCTTTAGTGTGTCCCTGAGCAAGGCATTAACCCCTAGTTTCTCCAGAGGTGTGCAACCTCTATAAAGTAACTGTAAGTCACTGTTACGACCCTAAGGGTCATGTGTTTGAGTTGGGTGTGTCTTCTTTTTCTCTCTCCCTTGTAGTGGCTTTTTCCCTCCAATACCTTGGCTGCATGAGTGAGTGGCAGCAGGTGTGCCTGATCTCCATTCAGTGCTGGAGGATAAGAAGGCTGTTTTTTTTTCTCAGCACTCTTTGTGATTCTTCCTTGCTACCTGTGAGCAGCCTACCGTCAGCCCAGTGAACAGTGCCAGCCAGTTTAACCAGTGGGTTAAACACCAGAGAGAGTCTGTGAGTCCAGAACTGTGTCTGGCTAAGTCCTCAGTGGATGAGGACTTTAGTGAGTTTGTTTAGTTTTATTTAGCATTAGACATTGTTCCCTCAGTTACTCACCTTGTGTTGATTTTTTGTATTGCCTTGTGGGCTCGCTCTCCCTTATTTTTTTGAGAGAGTAGTTTTTCGTTGCTTCTTTTTTTTCATTATTGAATAAATATACTTTTAGTTGACAAACAATTCCTGACTTCCTGTTCTCTGTTGCCCGGTTTTCATTCAATTACTGTTGCTCCTCCTCCCCCTGGACTTACCACCTGGAGGAACGTAACAGTCACTTTGGATAAAAAGTCGACAAAGTCACTAAACACAAGACAAAGGAACATGTTTCTGCATTGAGCCAATCTAACGCTGAAACACACAAACTATATTAAGGCTCAAGTTCATAATTTGTTCAGTCCGGTGGGTTTGTGACAATGACGTTTCACCACCTAAAAAGAAGAAAAAGAAAAGGAAGTTGAAGGTTTGAAGATTGTTAGTGAAGAAAAAAGTTTGCAATGATGCAACTTGTTTTCTTTAGACAGTTTTTACTAGAAAACAGACAGGATCCATGGTGATGTTTGACTGCACACATGAACAGACAGGAGAAGAGTCAAACTATGTTGCAGCTGATGTGTTTAGGACGTGTGAAATTTGTTAAAATTCATAGCTGGACAGAGTGGGCGGTCATGGGCATCCAGAACTTACAACGAGTAGCCTCAGTTATTTTTTTTTTTTGTGAATTCTTAGGTCACTTTAGGTGTATTTCTGTCTTTGTAAAGACACATTTGTGTTGTTTCATTTGATGCGATTGGGGGAAATCCGCATAATTACATTAAGAGATTTTGCTGCTGAGCTAGTGTGAGAATGTAGAGTTAAAAAAGAAGAGACCCAGGATTGACCCGTGGGGAACTCCACATCCTTTTTCTGAGCTTTTTGGTTACCAGTGGGCACAAAGTATTCTCTATGTTGCCATTTGGATTTGAACCAAATTGTGAATGTGGCAAAAACTTCTTCAGGAAACATTCTGCCGTGCAGCAAGACCACTAGTAAGAACAATGTTACATCCTAAGCGATTCAGTTTAATAGAATTTAAGAAAGAAAGTGTATAAAATATATAGCAGAGAAAATTACCCTTGCACAGGAAAAGATGTGGTACATTTAGACAAAACACAATGCTTGATTCGTTTTTCGGCCCTTTTTTATTTGCAGATTACACTTTTCTCATTGGTAATGAATAGATTCTGGTACGGCAGAGATCTCATTTAAAAACACACAACAAATTGCACAAAACGTGTTTTATATCAGTGCTATAAATGAACATCAATTAACCTCTCATTTTCACAAACAGACAGAGCACAATTTTAAAGCCTAAATTATTATACATGGAAACAATTTAGATGTGCGTTTTTCAGCACCTGAGAAAGTGCTTAAAATTATGTTACAAGGTTTTCCTTCTCGTTTTTTGAGTTGATGTTGACGTAGAAGTTGTTGATCAGTGGAGTCTAAGAGAGGGAACAGGGGCTCCAAGGGCACCATCATCTGCATCTTCTTGCTCCTGAGAAAAGCAACAGGACACACTTGAAATTCTGAAAAAAATAAATGTTGAATCAGAATACAGAGCAGTCCCTTAGATTTTTTTACAACCCCAAAGGAGACCAAAATGATTTCCTTCCCAGCTGACAGTTGACATTTTGAAACTGAACCAGTTGAGTCAGCAGAACCTGAATTCACATCAGTGACTGTCTGTTCTGATCTTAAACTTAACTAACTTTAACTGGCTGCAGGACCTAAACACTTCACTGTTGGCCTTCTTAGTTAAAATCCTACGCAGACACAAACAGTGAGACATTTACAGTCATGTATCACTGTAACATGGACAGTTAGCATCAACATGTTGTTTGTTAGTTGTTTATGTTTGTTTCATCACTTTTTTTGATCAGGTAGTATCTGATTACTTGGTAAATAAATCCTGGACATTTTTCATGGTTTAATCAGTGTGAACAAATGTTGGTGTGAAGTTTCTCACCTCGAGCTCTGATGAGAAGAACAGTAATCACGGTAATTAGGAGGAGTTCAGCCACACACATAACCAACATTATGTAGTCCAGAGCAGAAAAATCTGTACAAGCTTTATTGCCAAGATTTACAATTTGCTTTGGTAAGAAGGTGCTACACGCAGACAGATATACAGATGACATAAATCCATGCTTCAGAGTCATCATGTTAAAGTGACGTCAATTAAATAAAACATGTGGCACAGGTGCCTGACACGTTTCTCTGATGAGCTGATGTTGATATGGAAGTTGTTGATCAGCGGAGTCTGACAGAGGCAGAAGGGTCTCCAACGTTTTCATAGTTCACCACACCATCATCTTCATCTTCATCATTATTCACCTGTGAAACACAAACAAACCCTCACTCTGACACACTTTAACTGACAACTTTCACATCACTGACTCACATTTAACACAAGGAGATAAGAAATAACCTGACAGCACCTGAACGCACCATCAGTTACTGTTACATGTTTCTGTCACTGAGAGAGGAAGTGTTTCTATGGTAACAAAGGACATGGAGAAGGGAAATTAGGTAATTAATTAAAGTGAAATAAATAAATATATTAAACCAAAAAGTAGTCTACCCCAAACTATCACATGTTCCTCCAGCTGACTGACCAGAGAGGGAGAGTTTATGTGGTATCCCAAATCCAAAATATCACCATCTCTCTGTTTTCCCCTGCTGTCTCTCTGCTTGCCTGTGTCTCTGTCACCTGTGTGGCTCCCGCCCTGATCATTAGTCCCTGGTGTGTTTCTGTTCAGTCTCCGCTGGTTAATGTCGTGGTTGGAGCGTTCTGCCTGTCTCTGTGTTGCCTGATCCCCAGTTTGGATGTTTTACACCCAAACTGCATGTAAGCCTGAGTTTTTGTGTTTTTTGGATTAAAACCTGTGCTCCTTCAGTCATCTCCAGCATCTTGCATTTGGGCTCTCTCCTGTTTGCACTTCCTGTAACTCGTAACAGATCTGATCTTTATCTGACTGGCTGCTGGACAGTTTGCACTGGAACTAGATTTTATAGTAGTATAGTAATGTGGACGTTGTTTTTGGAAATAAAACTAAACTATGTGTGTTGTTTAAAGCCTCTAGAAGTGTATTAAGAAAATACAGCATGATGTGATGTAATTTAGGTGAACTGACCCTTTAACTTGGTACTTGTAATGTTCAGTTTGTAGCGACACTGTGTCAAAGACGTGTTGATTCAGATCTAAGGTGTCTTTGGAGGCTATTTGTGTTGGTGTTGTAATTAAATTGCCATGTTTATCTAATACTTCCATCCATTTTATTTTTTATTGTAATATTCTTTTATTTTGATTTTCCCTGCAATGAATCTTTGACTTTGCTGCTACGACCACTTCAGACCAACCCAGTGATTCCTGTTTCTGTTTGTCTTCTTCTATCTATATCTACACTTCAGAATGAAGAACAGATGTCACAAACGCTGGTTTGCTGTGTAAAGTACCAACTGTAAAAACATTATAAACTCACTGTGTTTTCATCCATCTGTGTTTTTGTCCCTGAAAAGAAAAGAGAAAGAGTCGACTTTAGTTTCCACAGTGAAAATCCAGGTTTATCAAAACTTCCTGTTTCTGAGTTTCATCTGTGAATGTTCTCACCTTTAGTTCTTGTCCAGATGTTGACTGCCACAACAATTATTATGAGTGCTGCTAAACCCACAGACACAATGATGAACCTCCAGAACGATTCTGAAAACATTAGAAACATTTTGACTGCACAGTTCAGTTCTGTTTGAAATCCTGCAGCTAAAGTAGCAACGAATCCCAGACTTTCATCAGCTCACAGTTTTCCTGCATGTCTTTGCTAACTGTGAATGTAGTCGTCTGATTTGTGAGCAGCAGTGGATCTTGTGGATTGAGCAACAACAACTGACTGAGAATGACTGAATAAGAGAATATCTCCACACACAGCCGAGTGTCGCTCTGACATTAAGAAGAGGAGAGAGGGGCTGAAGTTGTACTTTACTTACAAATGATTAGATAAAAGCGTCTAAATGCTCCACTACATCAGAGCAGAAATGCAATGTTCAGAGGAAAGAGAGGGAGAATACATGTAAAATAACATAAACCAAAAAATTGTAATGACCTTCTGTTTTATAGTTTGATCAAAGGCCAGTTTTGTCTTTCCAGAAAGTAAGTTAAAAAATCAACAAACAAACAATGAAAAAGTTTCTTTTAGTTCAGTATGTGGAGAGAAAGAGGCTGACAGGAAGACAGAGAGACTCTAGAGAAAGATGAGTTACTACCTTGTACTTTTGTTGAAGGATCATTGGTTGTTGTGGCTGTAACTGATTTTGTGTTTTCAGTTGTTCTTTTCGATTGACTTGTTGTTTTTGTTGATTTAGTGTTTTTTTGTGTTCTTGTTGATTTAGTTGTTGTTGTTGTTTGTGCGTCACCTGCATGAATGAAATAACACAACCCAAGAAACTGTTGAGTTAGAAAATCCCTCATGTTTACCATCTGCTGTCACTAAATGAGAAAGAATGATGTCATCTTAAAAAGTCATCAAATAAACAAATGTTTTGGTGGTTTTAGTCATCTTGAACAGCTCAGCATATTCTCACCTGTTTTCTCACCTGAGGACTGAGGGCTGAAGGTGAACAGCTGCACTTTTCCAGAGTAACCATCTGTCACTTCACACTTCAAGTTAGACTTTGATTTGTGACTAAAATGAGAATCCAGGAAAGACACAGCAGCGTAGCAGCCAGCCTGTGATGTCGTCATGTCTTTGTTATCTTTGTCCACATCTTTACCCTCATACAGCCACTTCACTGTGTGACTACAGGACTGTCTATATGACAACACAGAGCAGGTTAATGTCACCTCATCAGCGTCCTTCTGTTCAGTCACTGGTGAAGATGGAGATATTGTGAGAGAAAGACAACAAGAGTAAAGTTAACTTCATCACTGTGATCATAATTATTGTAATGTTTCAGTATATTGTTCTAAAAAGACAGTTTGAGCTGAAAACATTAAGATGGAAATACTCACTGTTAATAACAGACAGATGAACCTGAGAGTCTGCACCTTGTTGTTTGTCTGATATGAACTGTTGACAGCTGTAACGACCAACATCCTCGTCTGTGACGTTCTTTATAATGAGAGAACATTTCTCTGTAACACTCAGTCTGTCTGATTTAGCTCTGGCATATTCACCAATCTGCCCAAGTTCAACCAGCTCTACTGCTGCTGTGTATCCTGAACCTTCAAAGATCCATGTAGTATATTCACATTTTCTCTGACCCTCTATCACATTTTCACAAGGCAAAGTGACTTCATCTCCAACTCTGACAGTGAAGTAGAGGGGAAGTGTTTCAGCTGCTGCTGCTGAGAAAATGATGAAAAATAAAGTGAAATGAGAAAATGTCTGTTATGTTCATAGTTAGTGACGATTATTTCTTTATCCTTAGTTTCCAAGAGTTCACTAAACTCACCACATTAGAAACAACAGATTTGGTTTTCTTAGTTAAATCAAATGTAGCTAATAAAGAATCTTTAATAATATTGATCAAGTTATTTTTTACAATGTGCCTTCCATTTATATATGTGATATATGTATTCTTACCTGTAAACTGAAGCACCGCTGTAAGAAATAAAGAAATCCATTTGAACTCAACCATCATGATTCTCTCTGTCTCTCCTTCTTCTGTCTCTTGTTCTCGTGCTCTGAACTGTCTGAGTTTCTAAACTAGTGTTTTAGTAGAGAGATGCTGCAGCTACTTCCTGTGGTTAGGATGATGTCACTTCCTCATACTGACTTTTAGTCTGTTTTAGATTTCAGTCTCTCTGAATTTCTTGTCGATGTCCAAACAGCCAAAAACTCTGTTACAATTTTCACTTTTACATTTTTGAAATGTACTTTTCTCTCATCCACAGTGACTGACAGAGACCCCAAATTATTGATCAGCAATATGAGATGCAGCCATCACTAAAGATGTCAGAGGTCAGAGGTCACAGCAGCCTGATGAAGATCCACCATCTACAAACACATACGACAAAGTCACTGATCTACCGCTGAAACAAACTATATTAAGGCTCAAGTTCACACTTTGTTCATTCCTGTCTATTTGTAACAATGACGTGTTTCACCAACTGAAAAGAAGAAGAGGTAGCTGTAGGTGTGAAGATAGTTACTTTAAATAAACTTGCTAACCTTACATAGTTAACAGACAGGATCCATGGTGATGTTTGACAGCACACATGAACAGACAGGTGAAGAGTCAAACTCCTCTCCCACCAGAATCTGACTCCTGATGTCCATGGTGCAATATGGTGATACTGTAGCAGCTGCTGAAGAACACAGATAAGATGATATTTTACT
>JALXJV020000017.1:8126068-8142815 GCA_024633595.2 Lepomis macrochirus | reverse complement strand
GGTATTTCAGAGCTCTGTTTGTTTGTCCCCAAACTTTCATGCTAGTCCTTCTTTTACATTAAAAAAAATCCACCAACACAACTACGTTGATAAGAACACTATCTGGCTTACTCAGCGCAGATTCGACCCCCCGAAATGCCGCTTTCTAACAAGACGAAGAAAGCTGATGCAGCAACAGCACTTTTCCCTCATGACTACTGCACTGATGCCAACGGTAACAACATGGAAACCTCCTCCACGAAGGTGAGCCGTCCTCTTCCGACACCCCTACTAAAAAATACCGGTCTCATTTAAGAAATCTAAAAACGAAGCAGAAGTATCCAATGCTACAATTCTCGAAGCTGTTAACAACCTCTCCGCTATGTTACAAGAACTCAATGTGCAAATGAAAAACAACAGCGCCATGATTGCACAAGTGGCCAAAAGCGTGGAGTTTAATTCCAAAGAAATAAAAGACTGCCAATCCAAAACTCACGCTTTGGAAAAGGAAATGAAAAGGTTCGGGACAGAGAACGTTGCTTTACAAGAGAGAGTCCTGGAACTAGAGCGTTACAAACGGCGCTGGAATCTGAAACTCCGCGGGATGAAAGAGCAAGAAAACAAAACACGAGAGAGAGGGTGTTACAGATCCTACTTAAAATCGCGCCGCATTGGGCTAACAAAATAGACAGTATCGTCGACTCCGTGCACCGCCTGGGCAAAAGAGAGGAAGCTAAGCATCGGCAAGTGATAATGCAGTTCACCATGAGGCACTACCGAGATGAGCTCTGGCGTCTGACCAAGAGATCTGCAGTGTGCAAGGAGCTGAATGTAAGTTTCGCCGAGCACATTCTACCAGCTGACCAGGAGGCAAGAGCAGCGGTGTGGCCTCAGATTAAGCAGGCCAGAGAAGCAGGTCAGCAGGCCTACTTCAAGGGCCCTATTGGATACATAAATGGGAAAAGAATTGTGGCTCCCTAGCCACACTCTCGCACCGGCTCACTAACTCTCCACTGTCTAACGTGAAGACACTTGCTTAATTTTCTATGAAGGACTCCCAAGTTGACTGTTTTCAAGGGGACGTTGCCTTTTGTTCATATTCAAAAGCAGTTTTTCCTCTGCTGATATACCTCCGGTTGTTATTCCTAAGTGGTAAGTTATTGTCTAATGTTAACTGTTGACTCTAATTTATGTTTCATTTCGTTCAATGCAAGGGGCCTTAGAGACAGTATCAAAGCGAAAGGCAATTTTTCTCTTCTGTAAAAGTAAGAAACCACACTGTGTCCTGTTACAAGAGACTCACTTTCGACTAATACTGGATGAAAAATTTTGGACCAGTCAGTGGGGTGATAATTTATTTTGTCATGGAACTAATCGTTCTGCAGGTACTGCTGTCCTTCTGAACAACTTCCCTGGGAAGGTAGTGACATCCAAAAGAGCACAGATGGTCACTGGATTCTTTGCGTTCTTTCAATTAAAGACTCTTTTATTATCCTGGGAAATGTCTATGGTTATAACAACACAAACCAAAACAAAAATCTTCTTTCTGAAATGGATGGTCTCATTAAAAGTTTGATATTAAATTATCCAACAACTAATATTATCTTGGGAGGAGACTTCAATATGGTATTTAATGAATGGTTAGACCGCTCACCCTCCAAGTTTCATAACCATCACTATAACCCTCATCTAGTCAGTTTCTGTAGCACTCATAATCTGTCTGACCCATGGCTTTATACACCCCAACTTAAAAACTTCTCTTGGTTTAAACCGGATGGTTCAGTCAAATCAAGGCTTGACTTTTGGCTAGTCTCTGACAGTGTAAAAGACCTAATATCTGACTGCTCTATATCTTCAGCTCCTCTATCTGACCACTGCTTTATTAATCTCACCTTAAAACCCAGTAATAATCACAAAAGAAACAAGGGTTACTGGAAACTCAATGCCAGCTTCTTACAGTCCCAAGCGTATTGCCAAGGGATTAAAGACATAATTTATGAAACTATTCAAGACCCCAACCTTCTGTCTTATAGCTCTAAATGGGAATATTTAAAATTTAAAATAAGAAACTTTTCAATCTCCTTCAGTAAACAATTGCAACAATCTGCCCTTTTAGAAGAAACTAATTTGACAAGAGAGATAAGTCTCTGCTGTAATAAACCCACACTTACGGATACTGACAAAAGGAAACTACTTATACTACAAACCAAATTAGATAATATATATACAAGAAAAGCAAATGGAGCCTTCATCAGATCTAGAGCAAAGTGGATCGAAGATGGAGAGAAAACTGTCGGGTCAGAAATAAGGCCAGGCTGGGCCAGTAAAGGCCTGGACCCTACCTCCGCCAACGTAATAAACCTAACAATTAATACTCTATTAGTTTTCTTCTTTAGCTGATTCATCGTGGTTAAAAAAACTTCACTGGAGGCGATCAAGAGTCGGTGCAAAGAGTTTATTCCAAAAAGGACGAATAAACCCGAGTGACATCCTAGCAGGTCAGGATGAAACACTGAGCAGCGATCAGCGTGCATCGCCTTATATTCACCTTTCGCTCCACCCATAAAGTGGGTGTCCCACCATCTGGAAAGTACCTAACAGTCCTCCCTTCACACTTTTGGCAGCCGGCCGTGGCAGCAAGCCGCTCGTGCTGTGCTTGGTACCTTTGTCTCCTGTCTGTTTTATATCATCCTCACATGTCCAGCTCACTCTAGTACACATGTTGAAAGATATGAGAAACCATACAATACCATACAATATCCACATTCGATGACAATATGTGGCTACAGTAAATGCATGTGTGATTGATACACATCCTAATTGATCATAGTTGATCATAAGGTGCCTAACTTAAGTTCCAGTGGTTTCACTAATTAATAAGTATGTGCAAACACAGCAACCAATAATATGTGAGGATATTATAACCAATAATATGAGTACATGATACATGATAGATTAAAATAATATGAGTACATGATAGATTAAAATAATATGAGTACATGAGTATGCATCAAAAATGAGATGGACTATATAGATGCATGTTCCGCAACACAACCCTCCAAAACTCCCCAGTAGGTGTTTTGATGCTGCCTTTGCTATCCCATGCTGCCTTTGCCATCCCATGCTGCCTTTGCCATCCCATGCTGCCTTTGCTATCCCATGCTGCCTTTGCTATCTTATGCTGCTCCCTCCCTTTGCTCCCAAAGCACACGAACCTGCTCACTCACACAACATGTGCAACTTGTTGAGCCTGGGCAGTTAGATACAGAAAGGAGCACACACACCCAGAACTATAGGGTTTTAACACTGTGATCCTAACTTTACACTATAAATTAACACTTTAAATAATGACTATGTGGACCACCCTTACTCTAGCAATTAATGACAACAATTTAGGCTATAATGCTCCAAAATAATACACAACAAAACTCTTCTTATTTCTGTAGATTAGAAAAAACCCGCCAGGAAAGAAATAACATAGAAACACTGGTCATTAATAAAAACGAATGCTCTGATCCTAAAACTATAACTAATGAAGTTTATTCCTTCTACAGCAAATTATATTCTTCTAGATTCTCAGCTGATGCAACAGATGCCTTCTTCAGCCAAATCAAAGGTTTTATTCCCCAAATAAATGAGGACTTCCAAATTACATGTGAGTCAGAGATAGCGTTATAATGAGCTTGAAAAGGCATTGCATTGTTTGACTTCGGACCGCCCCTGGCCCAGATGGCCTCACAGCCAACTTTTATAAACATTTCTGGGAGCATATTAAAATACTTTTATTTGAAACGCTTAAAGAAGCTTTAAACAACTGCTCACTTCCACAGACGATGAGGCAAGGTGTAATTGTTCTAATTCCAAAACCAAATAAAGATCCCAAATTCTTGGACAATTGGAGACCGATTACACTATTAAACAATGATTATAAATTACTAACACACATATTTTCAAATCGTCTTAAAAAGGGTCTCCCTCAAATAATAAGTGACACTCAATCAGGATTTATGAGAGGTAGAACAATTCACAATAATGTTCGCCTTGTCCTTGATTTACTTGAATATAATGAACATATAAAGGATGACTGCTTTATTCTCTTTTTGGATTTTTATATAAGCTTTGACACGGTAGAACACCCCTTTATTTTTAAAGCTCTGAACTTTGTGGTTTTGGGGAAAAATTTAGAAATACTATAAAATGTTTTTATAATGACACTAACAGCTCAGTATCTCTCCCAGGTGGCACTACGCCTCGCTTCAATATCAACAGAGGTATAAAACAAGGCTGCCCCATCTCACCCTCACTCTTTATAATTGCAGCTGAAATGCTGTCAATCCTCATCAAAAATTCTGATATTGAACAGTTAAATGTCTTTGATAGCAAAATAGTTATAAGTCAGCTGGCTGACGACACCACTCTGTTTCTTAAAAATATTGAACAGGTCCCAAAGGCGACTGAAACTGTAGACTCATTCTCAAAGGCATCTGGGTTACAACTGAACCTAAATAAGTGTGAGCTGTTATCTATACATGACTGCCACCTTGAGACAGCATATGGTATCCCTATTAAAACTGCAGTGAAATACTTGGGCATACATATAACCAAAGATATTAAGTTGAGTGAAACATTAAATGTATGGAACAAACTGGATGAATGTAAAGCAAGATTAGACAGATGGTTAAATAGATATCTTTCTCTGTTTGGTCGCATTTATATTACCAAAATGGAAAGCCTTTCAAGATGTATTTACCCAGCCTACTCTCTGTCCATCCCCAACAAAGCTGTCAGAACCATCAATTCATTAAACTTTGACTATATCTGGAAAAGAAAACCCCATTATCTGAAAAAAGCGACTATAGTGAAAGACTATGAAGATGGTGGGCTACAAGCCAGAGACTTTGATTGTATAAATGGAACCTTAAAGATTAAATGGTTAAGATGCCTTCTAGCAAACAGTGGAAGTTTCTGGTATTGTGTGTCCAGGGAATTGTTTAAAAAAATTGGAGGTATTGATTTACTTTTACGCTGTGATTTTGATGTTCCAAAACTTTCTATAAAACTTTCTGCATTTCATTCACAAGTTCTGTTATATTGGAAACTGCTTTACAAACACAATTTTACTCCCCATGACATGCCCATCTGGAATTGCAGATTCATTCTATTTAGAAATAAGTCCCTGTATCTCAATGAATGGATGGAAAACAATATTTGGTCTGTCACACATTTACTAGACAACTATGGGAATATTTTATCCTTTGAAGATTTCGGTACAAAACTTAATTTTCAGTGCAATCGTAAACATTATAATATGGTTATCCAAAGCATCCCATCTACCTTCCTTTTGATGGCAAAAAATGCACTGCCTCATATGTTCAACCCCCCTCAACTTCCTTCATTGATGATTGCTGGTCACCAGTTCTGTAGCAAGACTTTGCAAAACAAAATGTTCCGTGATCTCTTCACTCTGACTTTATACCCAATGCAACACAGCCGAAATGCTGCCTCTCTTACCTTTAATCATTCTTCTTTGAAGAAACTACGCTACAGATTTCTTAAAGTTACCTTTATCACCAAAAGCTAAAGAGCTTCACTTCAAAGTATTTAATGACATATATCCTTCAAAAGAGCTCCTCTCACATAGATTTAACATTGATCCAACTAACTGTATATTCTGTGATGAGGACATAGAGACCACGGATCACTTGTTTTTCTTCTGTCTTTACAGTAATACATTTTGGTGTGACATGTATGATTGGCTGGAACCTTATCTCAAATCTCTCTCTAATTTCACTAGAGATAACATCACATTTGGAATTATAATGAAGGACAAAAACTATGAACTGCTTTTAAACACTTTAATTATCTTGGGTAAATTTTTCATCCACAAATGTAAATGTTTAAAAACACAGCCTCTTTTTACTGTCTTCAAGAAAGAATTTGCATTATACTACAAGTCCCTCTTGTTCATGAAGAAGAATACAGCAAAAAAACTCCTTGATTTTATTGATGCCTTAAAGTTATCTGAAGCCCGTAACTGTTTCACTACTGTTTCTTTATCCTGTTATTTTTTTTGTATTTTATTTGTATGTTTGTGTACATATTTTCTTTTCTTTCATTTATTTTCCTATTCTTAAAGCGTATGTGCTCCGTTTCCTGTTAGCACTGATATTTGATGATCTCTGTCTATGCCAGATACTGTTGTAAATTTTGACCTCAATAAAGAAAGGAGAAAAAAACCAAAAAACAAAAAAACCCTGCAACACCGGTACAGCCGGCCGCCCACTTCCGCATTCCAGACCCAGCGCCGCGAGCGTGCGGCACGCCAGTGACGTCACGACGCCGGTCACCGTAGCATCGCAAACTGCTCCAGCCCCACTAAGGGCCAGGTCGTATCCCCCAATGCTCCCTCTGTGTCTGATTTCTCCCACCTGTTTATTCCCCATTTTTCTCTCATCCATGTCTCAGCGGGCCGTACACCCTACCCCGCACATGCATCCCTCCATCCCAGCATCCTTCCACCAAGTTAAAACAAATAAACTAAAGTGAAGCTCCGTCCAACGCCGCAACAGTCTTCGACCAGACAGTCGTCTGCCTCCAGCACGCACTCAAAGAAAGATACCTTCCATTCACGTTTTCCATCTTACCCAGCCACCTCCAGCGATCTCCAGCAGGCCGCTCACTTCCGCATTCCGATGCAGCGCACGCCGCACCCTGACCCGCCGATGGCGTCCACGACGCCGCCCACCGTTGCAGCGCAAACTACTCCAGCCCTAATACAGGGCCAGGTTGTATCACCCCATCCTGCCTGCTCCCCTTGTGTCCAGGCTTTCCGTGTATGTTTCCCCTTTCTCCCACCCACGCCTAAGCAGGCTACACACCCTGCCCCTGCACTACATCCCTCACATCCCAGCATCCTTTTCTCCTCTTCCTTAGCTGCAGCTAACATAGCTCCTTCCGCTCCCCCTGCTCGAACAATTCTTCTCTCTCTCTGTTTCGCAGAAACCCCCACCTGCACTGCCATCCATTCCTTCAGCAACCACCACCCTCTGTCTTCCCGCCCCACCGTCGTCAGTCTCACGACCACCCGGCAATTCACCTTAACTGCGCCGTTCCCCTGTCCCACCCACTCCACCCTTGCAGGTCTCCCTGCTTCACTTTCCCTCAGGCAACAATCCCGTCAGCTACGTTCGCAACCTCGGCTTCTCTTTGCCATCCATTAACACCACACAACAGTCCCTGGGAGCTCGTCGCACCCAGTAGAATCCCTCACCTCAAGATTGTAGGGTCGCAGCAGTTACCTTTCATTGTTCACTCGACACAACACGCTTTAGTCCCTCCCAACCGCAGGGACCGAGTACGATGGCTGCCTCTCCACCATTTGGATTGGCTCCAGCGGTTTGGTGGCACCAGGTTGCATTATCACGTCCTCTTGCCTCCCAGGCCCCATGCCGTAGTGCAAACTGTGGACCCGCGATAGGCATTTTCGACCCCCCAGCCAGTCATCCCTGCATTACAGCTGCTCCCCCTCACATCAGGGCCCTGTATAGGCAGCAATCTGTCCCCCCCCTCGTTTCGAACTACACTGCACTGGGAGCACTACATCCCAGCATACCCCCCATCCTCTTACATTTCCATTCCTTCAGCGATATCATCACACATCGTGAGTCTCGCGGGCATCAGCAGTTCACCTTAACTGCACCATTCCCTTGTCCACTCACTTTCAACCTCGCGAGCTCCCCGCTTTCACCCCTCCACCAGGCCTTTCTGTCTGATCGGCTTCATCGCTCAGCGGCATCGGGTTCACATATTACATCCTTGCTTCCCAGGCTGCTCGCTGCCTTTTACCTCCGGCACTTACTTGGGGTACCCAGGGCCATAGTGACAATTCGAACCCTGCACGTGCCCCCCAACCCCATCCACAGCGGCATGCCAGCACCTTCGCTGCCCCCCCTCCTGACTCAGCATTTGTGCCGCTAGACGTAGCACGCTTCCCCATGCTCGCAACCTGCGGCACCCTTCCTCTTCCAGCCATCAGCGGCGCCATTGCCACTCACTACCTCATTCTACGCCCCACCCACCACAGCCTGCGATCTTCCAAGGTTACGCCGTCCTGTACCATCACCTCCCTCCATCCCCAACCACGTTATCATTATCCACGTTCCACGTCCACCTTCACTTCCGGTTTAGCCAAACATTGAGGTTATCCCAGACCAGAATCAGAAGGAGCTCATGGCCAAGTAGTGTTTACACATACGAGGATTGCTTGGCAATAAGATGCTACATGTAGACAACCTACAGCAGACATAAATACACGTAGGAATATACATACAAAATAAACAATACCTTCCTCCCCTTTCCCAATTCACCGCACCAGCCTTAGCATTACCACTATGGCATAGACTTATCTCCCCCAGTACAACCATGCCAAGTACCAATAGCGCCGTCCTCAGTCTCCTTCCAAGTACCATGCAACCCACTCACATGACACCAACCTCTACCTTCTTGCCAGCCTCGCGACGTCCAATCTGCCATTACCAGCACTTCCCAGGCGTTGCCCAGACACCGGATTCTTCTTGTGCACTTCTCGGAACGATCCTTACTCGGTCAGCCCAACATGGGCACCAGAGCAGACCCAAGATATCCACCTTCCTTCAAACCTCCTTCCCAAGCTCACATTTCTTCGTACATTGCACCTACCTCCTACCATCGTAGAGGCACCCATTTCTCCTTCCTCATGGTACACCTAAACTCCCCATGTGCACAGATACAGATTCCCCTTTCAAACCCTTCCAGACCCACGTAAACCACAGTACATCACCAGGCCGCTTCTGCTACACCCACTTTCACCACCAAATCAGGCAGAGCCGTCTCACGCTTCTGGTCGCCATCTCTACCTATCCAATATACAATCCAAGATTCTTTTGGACCAGTACTCCGGTCACTCATTCTGCATCGGGCTCCTAGACCACACCGTCAAATTCTTGCCCGTCGCTCTTCTCATGCCTACCATAACTACATCCGCAACAATCTCACCGGCGTTCTTCGAACCAATGTCCATAACTCTTTGGGGTTCATAAGCATGCCGCTTATCGAGTCGGAGCCCCCACCCTGAGTCCTCAACCCCGGGTTCCTGCCGCTCGACCACCAAACCCTAAACAACCTCCTTCATCCCTCCCATTCTCGACCCCTTCATCCCTCTTCCCTCGATCCCGTCATCCCTCTCCCCTCGACCCCTCCACCATAAATACTTCTCAATAAACTAAACTTCTATACCTGATATTGGCGTGGACCTTGTTAGTGAAATGGAGTTTATAACTAAAGTTCAGGAACAGGACCACGCCTCCGTCCATTCCAATCAACCACCTGCGCCTCATCCAATTCCTCTAATCAACCATCCACGCTTCATCCACCTGTGTTCCTCCAATCTAATCGCATGCACTCACGTATATAAGCCTGTCTAACCACTTTCTCTCCCGTTTCTCAGTTCTCACATCCCCCCCACCCAAACCCCGTTTTTTCACCTCTTTCACGGGCAGCACGGTGGCCCAGTGGACAGCACTGCGGCCTCACAGCAAGAAGGTTCCGGGTTAGACTTCGCTCAGCCCAGGCCTTTCTGTGTGGAGTTTGCGTGGGTTTCCCCCGGGTTCTCCGGTCTCCTCCCACCATGAAAGACATGCAAGCTAAAATCCTTATTTCTGCCAATTAATCATTTTGTCTTTTCCACAACAGGAACCACAAGGGGGGTTCATAAGCACGCCGCTTATCGAGATGAGCCCCCACCCTGAGTCTCAACCCCCCGGGTTCCTGCCGCTCCGGCCACCAAACCCTAAACAACCTCCTTCATCCCTCCCATTCTTTCAGGTAGGGTTCATAATGCTTCAGGTAGACAGAACAGGCTTCTAGTGGAGAGTCCAGAGCCACCTACAGATGGTGGACAAAATAAAAGGAACACTTCACAAAGTGACACAATAGAAATAGACAATACTGCAAACTACACCTGCTTATTACAATAGTTTTGAGCATCTCCCTAACACTGAGTAAAAAAATGAACGTCCAGATAGACAGAAGGATATTCAGTATCATAAGTGTGTCATTAGAATTACCAACACTAAAGCTCACCAATTAAGTTTTATCTTTAATTCAGTTTCTTTAATCCATTCCTTTATTTGAATATTGAACGTGCAAAATAGTAATTATGTTACAATGCCCAATTCATATATCATTACCTGCTGCGTTAAAGCCAGATCCTTTGAGAATTAACACATAATGTTCCCATGTTATCATTCATACATCCAATTTCTTGAATGTATTGCTTCATAAAACAAAAGACTACATGCTGCTTAAATTCTCAACACTCCCTTGCTTGATCAGATCCAAGGGATGCCAGATCAATGAGGTGGTCTGAGCATGCTGGGCCTGTAGGGAGACGCCAATACAATGTAAAGCAGAGATTGGGTTAGGCGAGCTCATGCAAGGTTTCATAGCATACTCTCACTCTCACTATAATAATGTGTTTCTACATGGTGGAATGAATGAATGGGTGAATGAGTCTTCACTCGTCAGTTTTTCATAGTCTGTAAAGACACTGAAAAGCTCTGTAGAGTTTAGGGTGATTGCAGATTTGGGTGGTGATTCTCTGTGGGTTCATCACCACAAACATGTCATGCGTAATTAGTCATGTGATCTATTGTTAATAAAAAAATATTGATCATAGCTGCTGTAAGTCCAAGACATGTATCGCGGTTGGGTTATAGCTACATTAAGGCTAAGAATGTTACAATCACCCATTTGAGGTAATTTTGTGTATGAGAGTCTGTAAATTTGGGTTGGCTTAGAACAATTACTGGATTATGTTATAGGAAGTGGCAAACATAGTAATGTAACTCCATTTGCTAACTCTGATGACTCCAGACAGAATTCCCACAATCACACCACTGGAAATAACACCAACTCACTAATTGGCTGCCCTTTGTCATCTTTCATGGTCAGGATCCTGTTCAACCAGACTGTGCTGTATGTTACCCTGATTAAATACATTCAGCAAACACTACTCCTCTAAACCATTCATGCATTTGACTTACATTGTATCCACAGATTAGTGGTCTGTCTTTGGGCCTTGTGAATAGTGTGATGGCTCCCCATACAGGCACCAAAAGGAAGAGGAAGTTGAGCCAGAAGGCTGGACGAATATCTGACCCAAATTTACCTGCAATAAAGAACAAGAAAGAGACTTTAATCAGTTTGTACTCCCCCACACAAAGACACACGATAATTAAGCATGCAGGAAAAAAACTCCACAGGGCACTACAGGCAAAGGCATGCAGTACAGTATGTCTATGATGACACAAAAGAGCGAACAACACATTGCCTCTAGATGTGTTTGATCTTGTGACACTTATGTATGCAGTTTGAAATGTGGGTTGTGACGGCAGGCGAGTCATGAGGTCTTTTTGTATTTTGTTGGCAGACTGAACTGTGACACTGATGGTACATGGCAGTGCGGATGTTCACTTGATTAAAGCTTGTCATCACGGGACTGGTAGAGGCGGGAAAAGAAGATGAGACTCACCTGCCACTATCCCGGCAACAAACACAGTCATGTTGGCACACAAAGAGCGAGCCCAGATCAAGCCCAGGTTACGGTAGGCCTTCCTGGGAGAGGAACAAAACCAAAAACAAATCAAGGGTGATTATACTATTGTGGAGATAGCAGCTAAGATAGAAGGTAAACCAAGTGTTGATCAGTAGAGATAACACATGGCTCTATAATGACATATCACACCCACTTTCTTCCAGCAGTAAAAAGGTGGGATGGTTTAGAAGAGGATTTCATTTCCATGATATCACCTGCCCTCAGGCAATGCTCGCTCTGAGGTTGAACTCACTGACAGCACTTTATGACTAACTCACACTAGAGGACCCTCTGTTTTCTAAAATTAATGTTGAATTCAGTCCGTTGTGTGGATTTTGTGTGATAAATGCACCCCGGGAAGCTCAGTGGTAAAACCCATTATGTGATGGTGAGCAAGATAAATGAGCTTGACGTGACTTGACTGACTAGACCATCACCCACCTGTCTGTTATCCTGCTGATCATCACCAGGTACCTGATAAAGTGCGCTATTCCATCCCAGTAACACATCATGATGGCATAGGCTGTTCCCAAATAGGGCTCTCCCTAAAACACAGACATTACATGTATAGTGTGCTAATGACAGAATTTAAATGGAGCTTTCTGTTCTTTGATTTAGTGTTTGTTTAATCATCTCCACTGTTGCCTTTATAATCTTTCAAAAAGCGCAGTGTGCAACAAGCACAGATTTGTTTTTACAAATTAATATCTGCATTTAAGATGTGAGAATAAAACACCTACTGTCTTTTGATAGAATTCCATAAAGCCAGAGATAATGCTGTCATATTCCAAGGCACTCGTCAGGTCAATGACACAGGTAAAGGAAAATACAGCAAAACTGCAAATGAAAGAAAATGTACAGGGAAATAAAACATGCGTATGTGTGTGTATGTAAGCAAAGGTGGGTGGGATGTAACTGCCACTGTCCAATATCAGCGTCACACTCACGAAAAACAGCTTTGAACAAACGTCATTCAGCAGCCACTGTGAAAGTTTCATGTAATTACTCAACCTGCTCCGTCTACCTCCTTTGAAAAATACACACACACACACTGTATTCGCAAACAATGGCAGAAAACCTCACATCCCCTAAAGTTCTGTATAACTCCTATTCTTTTTCCATCTTTTCAATTCTCTTTTTTTTAGTTCAAAGTATTTTACTTCAACTGCGCAGTCAATAATTTATGGGACAGCGTGGGGAGAAAATTAAGCCTTGAGCAGTGCGATAGGCTGGAGGCATTTCTATATTGAGTCTATGTTTAACAGCCTTCCTCTATCCTCAAGTTAAGAGCCTAGCAGACCTGAAATGTCCAGTCCACAAGTCAGAATTTTAAGTGTGGAGCTGCACAAACACATGAGTAACACACGGGCTTTATTTAACTAAAAAACACTGGCACACTGGTAAAGTTATTGCTATAGACTATTTTAAGGTTCTACTCCCTGTGGGCTTTTTGCAAGAAATTCTGAGGACCAAATACTTTATATCCACACTCTAAAATAACAGAAACACTGTGCCCTTCCATAGCATTTGCATATGTGTCACTACATAACACCAGCAACTGGTATGGATACACCAGGAACTCTATTACCAGATGCACAGACTTTCTTTAAATGTGACTAGATTACTAAAAAATGGGACTTTGGGCATGAGCTAACTCTTTGAAAAGAGGGTTATTGTGCATGGACCACATCACATGTCAACTTATCAAAAACTTGGCTGTTGGAGATGGATGATCATGGGAGATGTCAGGTTGCTTTGGCTATAAAAAGCCATAGTTAGTGTGCAGTCCAGCGTGACATTTATCGCCATAATTGTGGAGTATAACAACCAGCTCGGGCACACACAGGGTACCTCGACCGTCTATGATAAACTGCTAAAGGATTTTTTAGTGGATAACGTGCCCATTGAACTGGTAATGACTGGAAAAATGTTGCCTGAAGTGATTATTCCTGGTATCAACTGCACAGTGCTCATTCACGATGGCAGACTGACAATGCTGGGTAAACAATAAATGTATAGACCCTTCACCCACACCGCAGTTGGGGTGGTATTGCTGACATTAGATATGAATACACTGACATGACTTATAACTTCAGATGGACAATATAGAGTATATATTAATTTAATCGAATACAACTGGGATGAACTGAAACTTCACATGTAAATGCTGGACAAAGCAAACACATCTGCATCCACATGTAAAGCCCTTTCATTTATTTCCTGTCCGGACTTTGCAGAATGTCAAAAGTGAATCACTGTGCATTATGACACGGGCATCCCTCTACAGATACCACAGCTTAAACCGCTGTATCATTACATCCTTCTTACCGGTCCTTCACACAGTCTTTGAACACAGATGGACAAGGCACACACACATTTTGTCTCTCTTTTACAGCAGTGTCTCTGTAATCCTCAGGACAACCGGGTTTATCTCTGACATCTAACAGGTGAGATAACGGAGTTATTGCTCTCTGTCATTGAGAAGAGCCTGCCACAGCTCTGTCCTACGCAACACTAACATTGCCTTGGGCACAGACTACCAATATATCACCTTGTTTCTGTCCCGCTAGCATAGCCCCTGGCATCAGCTGCACAAATGTGTTTGCAGGGAAACCCTTGGCTAGAAATGGAGAACATATCTGACCAATAGCTCTACAGATGACAAGGTACAATAAGACACAAATCACTATAGGAAAGCTTAATTAAAGATGTGTGAAAGGTGCACAGCCTGCTCACATGACCAAACTGAATTCCAAAGTCCTCCTCATAGCATTCATAGTAAGTCAACAGTGGAGTATAAATGGAGTCATAAAGGAATAGTCACTGTGCAGTCTGCTTTTGAGGTTTCAAGGTTCATCAAGGTGTTTCTCAATGTCAAGGAAGGATCCTCGGAAGCCGTTATTTCAAGGATGCTACGTCATCGACATCCGTCTAAGGACTGTTCCAATGTCGAGGATCCTTAGAATTTCAACCAAGGACTGAGTCCTTCGTTGGAAAAATACAATATACAATAATACACAGGAAAGGATGCATATGTGTAGACTTCACGCTCTTAATCACCCACAATCCTATGCGCGCAGCTTTTCTATCTTGTTCAAAAAATAAAAAAATGTCAGACATTAGCGGAGTCGGTGCAATAACGGGGCAATATGCTTTCAAGTGTAAGTATATTTACATTACCATACATTTGTTATAGCCTAGTACACAGAAGTAAAGTTTAACGTTTAAATGCCAGTTCAAATTACTACCAAATTGTTATTATAAATTAACGTTACGTTACTGACGGTTAACTGAAACGTCATTTAATTGTTAGCTTGGTTGCCGCCACCGGTATTTATTTTATAAATAACTAGTTAAGTTGTACAAAGTAATTTAACGTTAATATTATACCATTTACAACGTTATTCATAGCTTTCTCGTCTTTTTTAACAGGGACCAAGGAACAAACGGAGGCATTTATACGTCTCCGTATTGAAAACATGCAGCTGTTTACTGGGGGGAGAGACACCGCGGCGAACGGATATCGGTGAGAAGGAAATTATTTAATGTTAACGTTATGTAATAAGTGGATAATGTAACTTATAGCGAGGCGGTTGTTACAGCGAATACAACCCCTCCAGGCTATGACAACCGCCTCGCTATACATTATTACTTACTTAATTACTTTATTTCTATGAGGGTTGACAAGACAAAATAAGGACTGTCAAGTGTATTTAAACATTGCGGGTCAATTGGACCCATAACATATGGATGTAATTATTTTTAAATTAATAATAGGGGCGTTAACGACCATCCCACGTCTTTGACGGCAGAGGTGGCGACAAATTAATTTTCTCCTCCTGCGAGCCTGGCGCCGATAACAAATCATCTTCGTCTCCATCTCTATATCAGCAAAAATGCTGTACAGCAACCACATCAGCACTAGCTTCTCCATTTTTGCCGTGCCAAAAGCGGAGTAGCGGACTTTTTCACTGACGTAATGACGCAATGACGTGCACTTGCTAGCCTGTTCCATTTACTTGTTCTCCGAATGCTAAAGAGCAGCCTCGCCTAGCCTCTGAAGGAAATGACTTGGAAGGATCAATCCTGCCAAGGAAGTATCCTTGACATTGAGAAACGTACTTGAAGTCTGCCCAAAGCTACAGGTGTTACGGTAATATTTTGTCTATGAAATATGTAGTTCTATGCCACCACCTACTGCAGCAATAGTAGGGGAATAAGGATTTCACTCAATAAAAACATATCCATGCTGTGGCTGGGTGGGTATTGTCCTTTAGTATCCTTTGGGCTCTGGCACCTCACCTCACCAATATCCTTGATGCTCGGGAGATGGGAAACAATGATCTTCTGAGCAGTTTTAATCACCTGCTGCAGAGCCCTCTGGTGGGTTGTGCATGTCTATTTTTGTAAGGACTTTTACTTTACAGCATTTTCCACACACTGGCTTAAGACTTTTGTCCAAAAGGCTACTGTACATACATTAGTATCTTTGTATACCTCCAAGAGCAAATTTACCATTTTTATATAATATCAAGACAATGCTAGATAATTATAGTAATTATGATCATAGCAGGAGACTTGAATCATATTTGATAAACTTAGCTAGCATTGTTTTAAAAAAGAAATGTTTAAAAAATACTATAATAAGAGACTATCCTTAATATTCACTTAAAAGTCGTGTGCTCAGGCAGAATAACAGGATTCGGGCCCAAAAGCAAGGCACTCGCCAGGATCAGTTCACATAATATTTTTTAAACTCAACACAAAAGTACAATTACAGTCAGCAATGTCCAAGGGATTCCAAACAAGGAATAAATCCACATTCAGGTGTGAGCAGTGAGTGAGCCACTGGTTGCAATTTCCAACCCTCACCACTATTCCACTAAAACACACTGAGCCATTTATGCATACATTTAGAGAAATGATCATTTCCTTCTCAACAAAGAAAAATAAGGAATTTGATTCATAAATCAAAGAAAAATAAAGATCACTAAAAATCTTTACTAGAGTTAAATTGTCTAAACCTAACACAAATTGTTATTTTTAAAGTATTAATAATAATAATAAATAATAATTACAGATAGATTTTAAATGATTTTAATTATTTGTATATAATGCTATATGTATGCTCTATGT
>JALXJV020000017.1:8034035-8125568 GCA_024633595.2 Lepomis macrochirus | reverse complement strand
ACAGAACAGGCTTCTAGTGGAGAGTCCAGAGCCACCTACAGATGGTGGACAAAATAAAAGGAACACTTCACAAAGTGACACAATAGAAATAGACAATACTGCAAACTACACCTGCTTATTACAATAGTTTTGAGCATCTCCCTAACACTGAGTAAAAAAATGAACGTCCAGATAGACAGAAGGATATTCAGTATCATAAGTGTGTCATTAGAATTACCAACACTAAAGCTCACCAATTAAGTTTTATCTTTAATTCAGTTTCTTTAATCCATTCCTTTATTTGAATATTGAACGTGCAAAATAGTAATTATGTTACAATGCCCAATTCATATATCATTACCTGCTGCGTTAAAGCCAGATCCTTTGAGAATTAACACATAATGTTCCCATGTTATCATTCATACATCCAATTTCTTGAATGTATTGCTTCATAAAACAAAAGACTACATGCTGCTTAAATTCTCAACACTCCCTTGCTTGATCAGATCCAAGGGATGCCAGATCAATGAGGTGGTCTGAGCATGCTGGGCCTGTAGGGAGACGTCAATACAATGTAAAGCAGAGATTGGGTTAGGCTGAGCTCATGCAAGGTTTCATAGCATACTCTCACTCTCACTATAATAATGTGTTTCTACATGGTGGAATGAATGAATGGGTGAATGAGTCTTCACTTCGTCAGTTTTTCATAGTCTGTAAAGACACTGAAAAGCTCTGTAGAGTTTAGGGTGATTGCAGATTTGGGTGGTGATTCTCTGTGGGTTCATCACCACAAACATGTCATGCGTAATTAGTCATGTGATCTATTGTTAATAAAAAAAATATTGATCATAGCTGCTGTAAGTCCAAGACATGTATCGCGGTGGGTTATAGCTACATTAAGGCTAAGAATGTTACAATCACCCATTTGAGGTAATTTTTGTGTATGAGAGTCTGTAAATTTGGGTTGGCTTAGAACAATTACTGGATTATGTTATAGGAAGTGGCAAACATAGTAATGTAACTCCATTTGCTAACTCTGATGACTCCAGACAGAATTCCCACAATCACACCACTGGAAATAACACCAACTCACTAATTGGCTGCCCTTTGTCATCTTTCATGGTCAGGATCCTGTTCAACCAGACTGTGCTGTATGTTACCCTGATTAAATACATTCAGCAAACACTACTCCTCTAAACCATTCATGCATTTGACTTACATTGTATCCACAGATTAGTGGTCTGTCTTTGGGCCTTGTGAATAGTGTGATGGCTCCCCATACAGGCACCAAAAGGAAGAGGAAGTTGAGCCAGAAGGCTGGACGAATATCTGACCCAAATTTACCTGCAATAAAGAACAAGAAAGAGACTTTAATCAGTTTGTACTCCCCCACACAAAGACACCACGATAATTAAGCATGCAGGAAAAAAAACTCCACAGGGCACTACAGGCAAAGGCATGCAGTACAGTATGTCTATGATGACACAAAGAGCGAACAACACATTGCCTCTAGATGTGTTTGATCTTGTGACACTTATGTATGCAGTTTGAAATGTGGGTTGTGACGGCAGGCGAGTCATGAGGTCTTTTGTATTTTGTTGGCAGACTGAACTGTGACACTGATGGTACATGGCAGTGCGGATGTTCACTTGATTAAAGCTTGTCATCACGGGACTGGTAGAGGCGGAAAAGAAGATGAGACTCACCTGCCACTATCCGGCAACAAACACAGTCATGTTGGCACACAAAGAGCGAGCCCAGATCAAGCCCAGGTTACGGTAGGCCTTCCTGGGAGAGGAACAAAAACCAAAACAAATCAAGGGTGATTATACTATTGTGGAGATAGCAGCTAAGATAGAAGGTAAACCAAGTGTTGATCAGTAGAGATAACACATGGCTCTATAATGACATATCACACCCACTTTCTTCCAGCAGTAAAAAAGGTGGGATGGTTTAGAAGAGGATTTCATTTCCATGATATCACCTGCCCTCAGGCAATGCTCGCTCTGAGGTTGAACTCACTGACAGCACTTTATGACTAACTCACACTAGAGGACCCTCTGTTTTCTAAAATTAATGTTGAATTCAGTCCGTTGTGTGGATTTTGTGTGATAAATGCACCCCGGGAAGCTCAGTGGTAAAACCCATTATGTGATGGTGAGCAAGATAAATGAGCTTGACGTGACTTGACTGACTAGACCATCACCCACCTGTCTGTTATCCTGCTGATCATCACCAGGTACCTGATAAAGTGCGCTATTCCATCCCAGTAACACATCATGATGGCATAGGCTGTTCCCAAATAGGGCTCTCCCTAAAACACAGACATTACATGTATAGTGTGCTAATGACAGAATTTAAATGGAGCTTTCTGTTCTTTGATTTAGTGTTTGTTTAATCATCTCCACTGTTGCCTTTATAATCTTTCAAAAAGCGCAGTGTGCAACAAGCACAGATTTGTTTTTACAAATTAATATCTGCATTTAAGATGTGAGAATAAAACACCTACTGTCTTTTGATAGAATTCCATAAAGCCAGAGATAATGCTGTCATATTCCAAGGCACTCGTCAGGTCAATGACACAGGTAAAGGAAAATACAGCAAAAACTGCAAATGAAAGAAAATGTACAGGGAAATAAAAACATGCGTATGTGTGTGTATGTAAGCAAAGGTGGGTGGGATGTAACTGCCACTGTCCAATATCAGCGTCACACTCACGAAAAACAGCTTTGAACAAACGTCATTCAGCAGCCACTGTGAAAGTTTCATGTAATTACTCAACCTGCTCCGTCTACCTCCTTTGAAAAATACACACACACACACTGTATTCGCAAACAATGGCAGAAAACCTCACATCCCCTAAAGTTCTGTATAACTCCTATTCTTTTTCCATCTTTTCAATTCTCTTTTTTTTAGTTCAAAGTATTTTACTTCAACTGCGCAGTCAATAATTTATGGGACAGCGTGGGGGAGAAAATTAAGCCTTGAGCAGTGCGATAGGCTGGAGGCATTTCTATATTGAGTCTATGTTTAACAGCCTTCCTCTATCCTCAAGTTAAGAGCCTAGCAGACCTGAAATGTCCAGTCCACAAGTCAGAATTTTAAGTGTGGAGCTGCACAAACACATGAGTAACACACGGGCTTTATTTAACTAAAAAACACTGGCACACTGGTAAAGTTATTGCTATAGACTATTTTAAGGTTCTACTCCCTGTGGGCTTTTTGCAAGAAATTCTGAGGACCAAATACTTTATATCCACACTCTAAAATAACAGAAACACTGTGCCCTTCCATAGCATTTGCATATGTGTCACTACATAACACCAGCAACTGGTATGGATACACCAGGAACTCTATTACCAGATGCACAGACTTTCTTTAAATGTGACTAGATTACTAAAAAATGGGACTTTGGGCATGAGCTAACTCTTTGAAAAGAGGGTTATTGTGCATGGACCACATCACATGTCAACTTATCAAAAACTTGGCTGTTGGAGATGGATGATCATGGGAGATGTCAGGTTGCTTTGGCTATAAAAAGCCATAGTTAGTGTGCAGTCCAGCGTGACATTTATCGCCATAATTGTGGAGTATAACAACCAGCTCGGGCACACACAGGGTACCTCGACCGTCTATGATAAACTGCTAAAGGATTTTTTAGTGGATAACGTGCCCATTGAACTGGTAATGACTGGAAAAATGTTGCCTGAAGTGATTATTCCTGGTATCAACTGCACAGTGCTCATTCACGATGGCAGACTGACAATGCTGGGTAAACAATAAATGTATAGACCCTTCACCCACACAGCAGTTGGGGTGGTATTGCTGACATTAGATATGAATACACTGACATGACTTATAACTTCAGATGGACAATATAGAGTATATATTAATTTAATCGAATACAACTGGGATGAACTGAAACTTCACATGTAAATGCTGGACAAAGCAAACACATCTGCATCCACATGTAAAGCCCTTTCATTTATTTCCTGTCCGGACTTTGCAGAATGTCAAAAGTGAATCACTGTGCATTATGACACGGGCATCCCTCTACAGATACCACAGCTTAAACCGCTGTATCATTACATCCTTCTTACCGGTCCTTCACACAGTCTTTGAACACAGATGGACAAGGCACACACACATTTTGTCTCTCTTTACAGCAGTGTCTCTGTAATCCTCAGGACAACCGGGTTTATCTCTGACATCTAACAGGTGAGATAACGGGGTTATTGCTCTCTGTCATTGAGAAGAGCCTGCCACAGCTCTGTCCTACGCAACACTAACATTGCCTTGGGCACAGACTACCAATATATCACCTTGTTTCTGTCCCGCTAGCATAGCCCCTGGCATCAGCTGCACAAATGTGTTTGCAGGGAAACCCTTGGCTAGAAATGGAGAACATATCTGACCAATAGCTCTACAGATGACAAGGTACAATAAGACACAAATCACTATAGGAAAGCTTAATTAAAGATGTGTGAAAGGTGCACAGCCTGCTCACATGACCAAACTGAATTCCAAAGTCCTCCTCATAGCATTCATAGTAAGTCAACAGTGGAGTATAAATGGAGTCATAAAGGAATAGTCACTGTGCAGTCTGCTTTTGAGGTTTCAAGGTTCATCAAGGTGTTTCTCAATGTCAAGGAAGGATCCTCGAAGCCGTTATTTCAAGGATGCTACGTCATCGACATCCGTCTAAGGACTGTTCCAATGTCGAGGATCCTTAGAATTTCAACCAAGGACTGAGTCCTTCGTTGGAAAAATACAATATACAATAATACACAGGAAAGGATGCATATGTGTAGACTTCGCGCTCTTAATCACCCACAATCCTATGCGCGCAGCTTTTCTATCTTGTTCAAAAAATAAAAAAATGTCAGACATTAGCGGAGTCGGTGCAATAACGGGGCAATATGCTTTCAAGTGTAAGTATATTTACATTACCATACATTTGTTATAGCCTAGTACACAGAAGTAAAGTTTAACGCTTAAATGCCAGTTCAAATTACTACCAAATTGTTATTATAAATTAACGCTACGCTACTGACGGTTAACTGAAACGTCATTTAATTGTTAGCTTGGTTGCCGCCACCGGTATTTATTTTATAAATAACTAGTTAAGTTGTACAAAGTAATTTAACGTTAATATTATACCATTTACAACGTTATTCATAGCTTTCGTCTTTTTTTAACAGGGACCAAGGAACAAACGGAGGCGTTTATACGTCTCCGTATTGAAAACATGCAGCTGTTTACTGGGGGGAGAGACACCGCGGCGAACGGATATCGGTGAGAAGGAAATTATTTAATGTTAACGTTATGTAATAAGTGGATAATGTAACTTATAGCGAGGCGGTTGTTACAGCGAATACAACCCCTCCAGGCTATGACAACCGCCTCGCTATACATTATTACTTACTTAATTACTTTATTTCTATGAGGGTTGACAAGACAAAATAAGGACTGTCAAGTGTATTTAAACATTATGGGTCAATTGGACCCATAACATATGGATGTAATTATTTTTAAATTAATAATAGAGGCGTTAATCGACCATCCCACGCCTTTGACGGCAGAGGTGGCGACAAATTAATTTTTCTCCTCCTGCGAGCCTGGCGCCGATAACAAATCATCTTCGCCTCCATCTCTATATCAGCAAAAATGCTGTACAGCAACCACATCAGCACTAGCTTCTCCATTTTTGCCGTGCCAAAAGCGGAGTAGCGGACTTTTTCACTGACGTAATGACGTTAATGACGTGCACTTGCTAGCCTGTTCCATTTACTTGTTCTCCGAATGCTAAAGAGCAGCCTCGCCTAGCCTCTGAAGGAAATGACTTGGAAGGATCAATCCTGCCAAGGAAGTATCCTTGACATTGAGAAACGTACTTGAAGTCTGCCCAAAGCTACAGGTGTTACGGTAATATTTTGTCTATGAAATATGTAGTTCTATGCCACCACCTACTGCAGCAATAGTAGGGGAATAAGGATTTCACTCAATAAAAACATATCCATGCTGTGGCTGGGTGGGTATTGTCCTTTAGTATCCTTTGGGCTCTGGCACCTCACCTCACCAATATCCTTGATGCTCGGGAGATGGGAAACAATGATCTTCTGAGCAGTTTTAATCACCTGCTGCAGAGCCCTCTGGTGGGTTGTGCATGTCTATTTTTGTAAGGACTTTTACTTTACAGCATTTTCCACACACTGGCTTAAGACTTTTGTCCAAAAGGCTACTGTACATACATTAGTATCTTTGTATACCTCCAAGAGCAAATTTACCATTTTTATATAATATCAAGACAATGCTAGATAATTATAGTAATTATGATCATAGCAGGAGACTTGAATCATATTTGATAAACTTAGCTAGCATTGTTTTAAAAAAGAAATGTTTAAAAAATACTATAATAAGAGACTATCCTTAATATTCACTTAAAAGTCGTGTGCTCAGGCAGAATAACAGGATTCGGGCCCAAAAGCAAGGCACTCGCCAGGATCAGTTCACATAATATTTTTTTAAACTCAACACAAAAGTACAATTACAGTCAGCAATGTCCAAGGGATTCCAAACAAGGAATAAATCCACATTCAGGTGTGAGCAGTGAGTGAGCCACTGGTTGCAATTTCCAACCCTCACCACTATTCCACTAAAACACACTGAGCCATTTATGCATACATTTAGAGAAATGATCATTTCCTTCTCAACAAAGAAAAATAAGGAATTTGATTCATAAATCAAAGAAAAATAAAGATCACTAAAAATCTTTACTAGAGTTAAATTGTCTAAACCTAACACAAATTGTTATTTTTAAAGTATTAATAATAATAATAAATAATAATTACAGATAGATTTTAAATGATTTTAATTATTTGTATATAATGCTATATGTATGCTCTATGTGTGTAGCATGAAGGGGGATAAAACTTCTCTCCTTTTAGGTAGGTAGATTTATTTTGTCACAGTATTACAGGTTATAGAGTGAAATTGAGTCTCCCTTCTGCTACATAGCAGAAAATATAAATTAAAGGAGAACTCCGGGCAATTTTTAAGTTAATCTTGATCGTTATACCTTTGTGAGTACTGTCTATAGGAAAAAAAACGAACCAGATTGGTGCTTGCAACATGGAGCTACTACAGCTAATGCCCCGAGCTCCCAATCAGCTAAAAGGGCAGTTATGGGGCATATACATAAAGAGTGTCTTTGTGCCTCTTAACAGACACAAAATGCAATTAAAATGTCTGTCCAACATGAACAGGGCCCTTACATGACAACAAGATGTGTTTAGCAACTTAGCCATTGTTTAAAATTGCCCGGAGTTCTCCTTTAATAAAGAAGCAAATGTAAAAGCCAAAAGCAAGACTCTCAACTCAGCCTGTTCAGTTCACATAATATTTATTTAAACTCAGTAGGTAGGTTTATTGTCACAATATAACAAGTTATAGAGTGAAATTGAGTTTGGTCCAAGGGATTCCAAACCATGAATAAATCCATATGCAGGTGTGAGCAGTGAGTGAGCCATTGGTTGCAATTTGCAACCCTCACCACTAGATGCCATTAAAACTTACACACTGAGCATTTAAAGAGCATATATTTAGAGAAATTATCATTTCCTTCTCAAGGAAATATAAAGAAAGGGGCTGATTGTTATGTGATATGTATGATGCTTTGGCAATATTGTTTTACAGTCATGCCAATAAAGCGAATTGAATTGAAAGCAGCTTGTTTAAGTTTGAATTTTTGTTTTTATTTGAAATTTTCATGACATCATCAACATATTCTAAACTTCAAAGACCAAATGGCTTTCATCCATGATTCTAGAATCTGGCTTTCATTTATGCTTCTAGGATCTTACATAACCCTGCTGTGTATAAGGATTATTCTCACTTCAACAAACGGCCCAAACACTCGAACATCAAGTAACTGGTTACCTGGTTATATCGAAGTAGTAATGGAAAGACACACGGAAATCGCAGAATATACTCCAGAGGAGACTGCAATGGTCAGTGAATTTACAAAGAAAGACAAGATGTTTACACATAAGGACATCCCGCAGATTGTCCAGTTATTCAAAGAGGCTGATGCCGACGGAGGTGGAGGACTTGATATGGAAGAGTTCTGTGAGGCGATGAAGAAGTTATATGGAACATTGATAAAGAAGAACTGATTGCCCTCCACATGCAAGTCGACACAAACTGTGACACCACTGTGGACCTTGGTGAGCTAATGGACTTCCTGCTGAAAAAAAATAAGGCAACAGAAAGCATGGATTACAAAAATCAGGCCTTTCCCAAACCTATCACCAAGATACCTGTGGATCACTGTAAAACAATCATTCGTCTGCTTTTCATTCCCTACGAGGATGGCAAGGAAACTGAGGAAAATCAGGATTATGAGGAATTTACAGGACAAACAAGGAGTTACCAGAGAGGCAAGTACCTCTCCATCACCTCCGATGGTATTCTCAAAGCCTGGACTGACAGCTTTGACATAAACTACACAATTCCATTATCCAAAAACAAAAAGACACTTCCTTTTTCACATGTAGACAAAAAGTGTGTTCATGACATGGTGTACCTCAAAGAACTGAAACAGCTGGCTGTTTCCACTTCTGACAGGGATCTGTTATTCTATGACTGCATTGACTTCCCTGAGACGTTTAAAATCAGTCACTCTTTAATAGTAGAAGACAACATAGTGAACGCCTTGAACTACTGGTCCAAAGACACCAAAGCAGTGTTTTCCTTTGGTGATGTAAAAGGCTTTTTGTCTGTGTTTATCTCCTACAACGTAAAGAAAAACGGCCTCTTCTGTTCAGAGATGTACGACAAAATCTCCTTGCGGCCATATAAAACAGTCTGTGTTTCAGCCCTGTTGAAGAAAACATCTAAGGACTTTCTTTGTGTTAAAGTCCCTATTTTTGATGAATCATGCATGACGGTCAAATATTTTGCACCACTCAAATCATTTGCCATCTGTGGTAGTTCATCCAAAACAATGGTCCTTGCTGGCCTACCCAAGCCCACCAGAACCAAATTCTATAAAAAAGTCTTCAAGAGCCGTGGAGATAAGGAGTTTTTCACATGTGTTGAATACTCCCCTTCAGCTGAGCGTCTGGTGACTGGTGGTACAGATGGCTTGCTGCGGGTGTGGTTTCCCCACAAAACCATGTCATGCTGAACAGGTATTAACAGGACACGCCAAACCCATCACCTGCATTTCATTCAACCACATAGACAAAATATTTGTCAGTTTATCAGAGGACAAGAATGTGCGCTGTGGTCCGAGGATGGCTGGATGTGTAGACAAAGCTTCCAGCCTCAAGACATGGGCAGCGCCCCAATCTCCAGTGTGTGTTATAACATACACAACAATGAGTTAGTCCTGGCTAACTCGGATATAGGAAAATATTTTGGAAGAGGAACAGATGTTTTCAAAGAAACCTTAACATCTCACGACAAGCCCCTTTATGGTGCTCTCTATCACAGCATTTTCAAACAGGTAGTCTCTGTTTGCCAAAAGCGGTGTGGTGACAGTGTGGGATATCGTAACAGGAAAGGCCGTCCATGCAGTTCAAGGTTACTCCAGGTCAGCATGAGGGCTCACAGCCATGACATTTGATGAAGCGCAACGCAGACTAATCACAGCGTCCCAGGATGGGAAATTGAGACTGTGGAACTTTAACAACGGCACAGAGCTCGGCGTTCTTCCTGTAACTGTGCCGAGGGAGGTGACAGGTATTGTCTGCATTAACAACAGAGTGTTTGTCTCTGGAAGAAACTCCAAGAGGATTTTTGACCTAGATTTAGAGGGAGAGAACAACAGATTTTGGAACATGATTATTTAAATGACATTTCCTCAATGGATGTTCACGGAAATATGCTGGTTACCGTCTCCAGCAATGGGACTATTGTTATCTGGGACGCTGAGAATGGAGCGCTCTCTGCTGGCTCAATGCCAGTAAGGGCCCTCGAGTACAGATGGCAATAAGAGAAGCTCAAGGCCGGACAGGGAGTCTGCCTGTTGAGAAGAGTCAAAAGAACAGCATACATAAAAAATCAACACCACTGACTGGGAATAAGTTTGTGACTACCAGTCCTCTTATCTTATGTCTTAAGACAAGGGAGGTTAGTATTGACACAGCCACACTGCTGATTTCTGCAGATGGCTACATCTATGCCTGGTCTGTCAACATCAAAGGAGGTCTGTTAGGAAAATTCAGGGCAGTAAATGAAGAAGGTGCTGTCATTACCACCATCTCAACTGATGTCAATGAACAGATTTTACTGACTGGGGACAGTACTGGAAAGATTTGTCTGTGGGACATTCAGGAATTTGGCTTCAGGAAACAGGCAGACCAAGGGCCATTTGAGGATTCACATGGGTGGCGTGTGTCATTGTCTCCATGTCCTCTCTTAAGCTCCTGGCAAACTCACACCACAGGGGTGGTCAGTGTTAAATGTGACCCTGCTTGTAAAAATGTAATTACTGCAGGGTTGGACTTCAATGTCGCCTATGGACAAATACAGGCTGCTGTGTAGGCCTCTTTGGGAGAGACCAATGGGATGCTACACAACTCAGCCCTGAGAAGGCTGCTGACCAGCAGGAGCCAGGAAGACCAGCCACCACAAAGACAAGAAATTCTGAAATACCATTCCCTGAGTCTCCAAGGTCTTTATCACCCACATCTCCGCTACCAAACTTTGACGACCTATACTTAAAAATTAAACTATTAACTGAAAGAACAACTTTTGATGAACTATTTAATGAATGTAGACCGCTGCTCAAGTACAAGCCAGGTTTAGAAAGAATAAACCCTAAGTGCATGTTGGAGTTTGAAAATACACCATCACCATGTCCTACAAGAAACACGCCAGCCAGGGGGTCAGATCACACATCAGACCATGCACACTTTCCACCCATCCCTGATAGGGTTCAACTCACACGTAATCGGACACAGTTAAAGCCAAATCCACCTCAGACCAAGCTCATCAGTGGTGGCACTAACTTTAAACAAAGTTTTCCTCAAACAGCATCTCCAAATTTGAACCAGACTAGATCCAAATATGGAAGAGTGCTCAAGATTCAGCAGAGAGAAACATCAAAAGCGGTGTCCTCACACCATGTCCACCAAACACCCTGCCAGGGGAAGCAGGGTCTCGATAACACATCAGAGCATGTAGACTTGCCACCCATCCCTGATAGGGTTCAACTAAGTGTTAGCTGTGGCCTTAACAAACACAATTGAGGCCACATCCACCTGAGACCACTTCCCTCATCCCTTCGTTCCATCATCCTATCATCCCCTCATCATCTCATCTCCACTCTCCTCATCCTTTCATCAACTCACCTCTACTCTACACATCTATTCATCCCCATCTCTGCTCCCCATATCCCTTCATCCTTTCATCTCTGCTCCCTTCATCCCCTCATCTCTTCATCCCCTCATCCTCATCTCTGTTCCCCTTATCCCTTCATTCCTTCATCCCCCATCTCTGCTCCCCTCATCCCATCATCCCTCATCCCTCTTCCCTCCTCCACATCATGTCCATCAAACACCCTGCCTGGAGGCACTACTTCCCTCATCCCTTCATCCTCTCAATTCTGCTCCCCTCATTCCCTCATCCTTTCATCCCTCATCCCTGCTCCCCTCATCCCTTCATCCTTGCATCTCTACTCCCCTCATCCCTTCATCCTCGCATCTCTGCTCCCCTCAACCCTTCATCCCCTCTTCCCTCCTCCACATCATGTCCATCAAACACCCTGCCTGGAGAGGCACTACTTCCCTCATCCCTTCATCCTCTCAATTCTGCTCCCCTCATTCCCTCATCCTTTCATCCCTCATCCCTGCTCCCCTCATCCCTTCATCCCTCATCCCTGCTCCCCTCATCCCTTCATCCTCGCATCTCTGCTCCCCTCATCCCTTCATCCTCTCATCTCTGCTCCCCTCATCCCTTCATCCCCCCTTCCCTCCTCCACACCATATCCACCAAACAGCAGACGCCTATATTAGTACAGTAAATACATAATATAGTGGGTCTGGATCTGGACCTGGTCTAATGTGGTCTGCATGTGGAGAAAAAAGCATTGAAATCACCCTTTTGTCATTTTCACAAATAAAATAAAGTTTTTTAAAATTTAAAAGTGTTTCAGACAGAGTTAAGGCCATTTCCTTTTAGACACAGGCAGCATCTCTTCCATGAATGACCCAAATGGCCATGCCGTGCATACTGCAGCTCTGCCGACATGGATTTGAACTTCTCCCCTCTTCATCCACAGCTGGTCACGCAGCTGGCTCACGTGACCAGAGGCGCCAGACCAGCAGCACGGCAGCAGATACACCAGCAGGTCTGCACCTATAGCTTGATGTCCCCAGCTGGTAATACAGCCAGCTCACACAGCCGACTCACAGCACATCCAGACAGCTCACATCAACCATACTGAACACTATTTTTAAAAGAAAGAATATCAAAACTTACCTGGGTGCTCTCAAGTCTTTCTCTGATCCGTAACAGCCAGTCAGAAGTGGGAGGACCAACATCAACTGTGAAAGTTGGCTTTCCCGCAATTTCACAACAAAGGCATGTGTGTTTTCTAAACGTTCGCCCCAGGAACTAAAGCACAACTTAAATAAATAAGTTGTAATAACTCATTTATTGGTTTTGGAACAAAACCTTTTTTAAATTGCTCGGCTGACTTAGTTAATGCGTCAAATGTTAATAATTTAGAATTTTAAGTCTGCAAAACTTAAAATCCCTTTTAATGCCAAAAAATCGAAGATGGCGTTTTTACAGTGCTGTTATATACACCAAAGTGCAATAACATGTGGTTTGCAAACACTTTAAACAAACAAGGTGCTTTTTCCCAGCAGTATTCTCTTTACACAGCAGCAATAAAATATTTCTTGTAAATCTCAACTTAAACATCAATGTCATGAAATCAAATATTAAACCAAAACTTTTTCTCACTGCCAGGGAATTACCTTTTATCTAGCTTGTTAAAACAAGCTACCATCAGAGTCCAGTTTTCTTGGGATTTAGTCCAAATTTAGACCAATTTAGTCCCAAGAAGTATTAAAGTAGTACACTTACAAGTATGCTTCTAGTATTTTGATATAAGTATACTTAGTATGTAAAGTATACTTGGGAACTATACTTGAAATTTACTTAAGTTTACTTAAGAATATGAACTTAAAGTATACTTTATTTTGGAAGAAGTTAGTTTTATGTAAATGAGTTGGCAGTGGGGATTACAGTGGCGACATTGATTGTTTTATGTTGTTGGTTCCAATCGCTGGGCCCAGTGAACTGAAAGGCGGTGCGACCTAATGATGATTTAGCTAGATAAGACTAGAAGAGCGTGCGCTGTAGGTGACGGAAGAAGGATGAAGTAGTCATCCCAAATATTACCAAAGTCTACCGTGGGTAATAAAGTCATCTGAATCAGGGGGAGTTTAGCAAATTGGGTGAAAGATGACGATTATTGTAGAGAAACCCCAATCTGGCCTTGACCTTGGCCTGTAGCTTGGTAATGAGTGTAAGATGGTGTGCTGTCTAGCCAAACTCCCAAGTATTTTATGTATTTACTTGCTCTAGATCCAGATCCTCAACTGTGGTAATTACACCAGGATGGGAGGGAGTGTTTTTCATACTAAACCACAAGGATGAGATAAAGGTCAGAGGAAGCTTGTTGGATACAAGAGAAAGATTGTTCTCAGAATCTGATCTGGGGAGGACCCAACTGAATACAAAATGTTCACACAAATAATCCTGCAGGAACAACATAATATCTAACCAGGGGCTATATACAGACGTAAAAATCTTTGAATAAGTCAACCACACCATTCAAAAAGGACATGTCAGACCTTCTTCCTGCTGTGCAGTCAGTAGCCTATAATTCCTGTGACATTAGAAAAATGAATGCTTTATATGTGCTTTAATGTCGACTGTATGAATGATTAAATGAAACGTGTGTCAGAAAGCTGCTTCAGGCTTCAGAGGAGGGGAGGAGTCAGAGAGTCCGGTGCTACAGCCCTTAGGCTGTGTGTGTCTGCACAGGTGTACTGTTGCCTGTCGTCCTCTGCAGGTCCTGCTCTTCCCCCCTCTGCATGTTGCAGCCAGGAGACTAGTGTTCACACCTGTTCCCAGTTTGCAATCAGCGGGAGCGCAGGTGCTGGTATAAGGAGCAGAGAGCAGGCAGACTGATGGTGGAGAGTGTAGACCTATGTAGACAGATGGCTTACCAGAGCTGGGTGACACTGCAGTGACGTTTGTGGAGTCCTTGCAGTGGTGTGGATCAAGACCGAACCTCTTGTTGGGGTTTACTCCCTCAGTGGAGGGAGGGTGGTATTTATAACTGTATTAATTTCTCCTTTGTGGTGTTTTCTGTGAGCTACCTTCTGAGTTTGCTGGCGGGTGGTCTCAACTGTATCCTTAATTGGGTGCTTCCTCTTTGTTTTTGGGAAGTTGTTTTTTGTTATACCTTTTTAAGAGTACCTTGGTTACTTAATATTGTGAATAAGGCTAAAGGCTAAAGCTAAACTATACTGATAAATCAGTCTCCTTGCTTCCTTCAACCTGGAATGATTTTTATTATTGTCACTAACCTCCTCCTCCCCTGGACTTTCCACTAGAGGTCACCTACACTGGTGATGTAAACCTCCTCAGAAGTCACGTTCACAACATCACTTGCCCGAGTTACTGTTTATCTGATCTCAGTGTCTGAAACAGGAAGCCCGGTTTCCCTTATCTCAGGCTTAACAAACTCAAGACTTTTCACTTATCCGTCTTTCTGAAACTGGAGAGTTGATGAGGTGATTGGTTTCAGGTGTGGAGGAGAGCCCAGGTGCCTGAGAGTAACCGGCCACACCCACTTACAGAAACCCATATCAACACACAGAGACAGAAGGTAGGGGGAACAAATGGGACATAGAAAAAACAGAGTCTCAACTGAACTGTGAAACAGACTTTATTTGTTTTTAACCGGTCGAGGCAGATGGCCATCCACCCTGAGTCACAGTTCTGCTCTAGGTTTCCTTGCCTCTGTCTCAAGTGTTTGCTCATGGTGGGAATTGAAGGGTCTCTGTTAATATTATTACAGAAAGTATGGCCGAGACCTGCTCTATATAGATAATGCAAAAACACGTTTGTTTTGAATTGGTGATGTATAAATTTAAATGACAGTGGAATCATAACAAAGGCAAGAGGTCCAAAACGATCATAAAATAAAAACTTTAGACTGCTTTGAAAACCATTTAATGATTTGTAAGACAAGTGTCTGGACACAGCGCTCTTCACAGAGAACATATAGGCTACGTTTAGTTAGCCAGTTTTTACTTAAACCATGCAAGATTTCAATTCAAGGTCAGTTGAATTTTAAAATCATTTCACATGTAAGCCTTGTTAAACACTCAAAGAATACGGTGAATGCATAGTGCATGAATACATGCACCACCAGACTGGGGTGGTGGTTCCCCAGTTCAAAAAGGGGGACCAGAGAGTGTGTGCCAATTACAGGGGTATCACACTTCTCAGCCTCCACGGTAAAGTCTAATCCAGGGTGCTGGAACGGAGGGTTTGGCCGATTGTCGAACCTCAGATTGAAGAGGAACAATGTGTTTTTCGTCCTGGTTGTGGAACAACTGACTTTACTCTCACAAGAATCCTGGAGTGGGCTTGGGAGTATGCCCATCCAGTCTACATGTGCTTTGTAGATCTGGAGAAGGACTATGACCGGGTCCCTTGGGAGATACTGTGGGAGGTGGTGCAGGAGTATGGGGTGAGGGGGTCCCTTCTCAGGGCTATCCAATCCCAGTACATCCAAAGCGAGAGCTGTGTCCAAGTACTCAGCATTAAGTCGAACCCCAGGTGAGGGTTGGCCTTCACCAGGGCTGCGCTTTGTCACCAATCCTGTTTGTGATATTCATGGACAGGATATCAAGGCGTAGTCGTGGCGAGGAGGGGCTACTGTTCGGCGGGCTTGGAATCTCGTCACTCCTTTTTGCAGATTATGTGGTCCTGATGGCATCATCGGTCTGTGGCCTTCAGCTCTCACTGGATCAGTTCGCAGGAGAATGCGAAGCAGCTGGGATGAGGATTAGCACCTCTAAATCTGTGGCCATGGTTCTCAGCAGGAAACCGATGGAGTGCCAACTCCAGGTAGGGAATGAGTCCTTACCCCAAGTGAAGGAGTTCAAGTACCTCGGGGTCTTGTTCACGAGTGACGGGAGACTGGAGCAGGAGTTTGGCCAGAGAATCGGAGCAGCGTGGGCGGTTTTGCACTCGCTTTACCGTACCGTTGTGACGAAAAGAGAGCTGAGAAAGTTCTCGATCTACCGGTCGATCTTCGTTCCTACCCTCACCTATGGTCATGAAAGCTGGGTTATGACTGAAAAAACAAGATCGCGGGTACAAGCGGCCAAAATGGGTTTCCTCAGGTGGGTGGTTGGTGTCTCCCTTAGAGATAGGATGAGAAGCTCGGCCATCTGCGAGGAGCTCAGAGTAGAGCCGCTGCTCCTTTGCGTTGAAAGGAGCCAGTTGAGGAGGTTTGGGCATCTGGTAAGGATGCCTCCTGGGCGCCTCCCTAGGGAGGTGGTCCAGGCACATCCAGCTGGGAGGAGGCCTCGGGGAAGACCCAGGACTAGGTGGAGAGATTATATCTCCACGCTGGCCTTGGAACGCCTCGGGATCCCCAAGTCAGAGCTGGTTAATGTGGCTCGGGAAAGGGAAGTTTGGGGTCACCTGCTGGAGCTGCTCCCCCCGCGACCCAATCCCAGATAAGCGGATGAAGATGGATGGATGGATGTTATCGGCTAATAGGGTGATTTGTTGTTCCTAGCAGATAAGCCTTATTATACATGCAAACCTAAATTGCCTTCTGCATTTTGAGGTCTCTGAACAAGGTGGTGGCCCATCACCCCAAACACTGGGACCAGTTCCTACAGTGTACTATGTTTGCTCTCCGGACAAGAAAACAGCTGACAACCAAGTACAGCCCGTACTTTCTGGTGTTTGGGAGGGAAGTAAGGTATCCCTCGGAGGTGCCAAAAGAGTACGAAGTAAGAGCATGTATGTTCGCTAGTTATGTCCTACATTTAACTGTGATTTGTGGCAGGTCACAGAGGATGAAGTCAGCAGCCTACTGTGTAAGGAGGAGACCCGTGTAGGCCTGCAGAAGATGGAGTCTGTACACGCAGAAGTCACGGCCAATATTAAGAAAAACCAGGACAACGTCCACAATAGAAAGCAGGAGAGGGGCCATGTGGACAACTTCAGTGGGGGATCTGGTCCTCCAAAAAAAGTGTCCGTCAGGAGCAGCGAAAAAGGAGGCAAGCTGGAGGCAGGCACGCTCGGGCCGTTACAAATCACTGAGCTCCAGAGGAAAAGTGCTGACCTTGTGTCAATGTGAACTCTGGGCACATTATGTCCAGCTAGGGGAGAAGATCCCTGCCAAACTGATGAAATCGTTGGATCCTTCTCCTCTGGCTGGTCCATCACAACATCCACACACACACACACACACACACACACACACACACACACACACACACACACACACACACACACACACACACACACACACACACACACACACACACACACACACACACACACACATTCGACAGTTGGAGAGAGATCCACAGCTTCAGTGGATACAGACGTGAGAGTAAACTTAGACAAAGTACACCCTAAATTATGCATTTCACAAGTAACTGACTGTCATTGATGTTTCACAGAAATCAGAGCAAATGAGGCTGCAAGGAGACGACATGGTCCAAGGCTGGGCCATACAAAGTCTATTCAGAAACTGTAATGAACCTGGCTCTAGTAAAGGAGCTAGAGACTGAAGTTCTTATTTTTAAATTAGTATTGCTTTTAAATAGCCAATATTTCTTCTGTAGATCAACTTTTCTAATTTAATTAAATCCCTACTGAGTCAGCACACCTGCAGGCAGGATTCAGTCTTCCCTCCTCGTTTGTATCTTTTGCGTGGGGATGTGCATGTGGCACGCTTTCACCTCAAATTCCTGGACTTTCTGCACATTCAGAATCTCTCACACATCTGTGTTCTGTGACATGTCGAGAAACAAATCCACACACACGTTAACTTCAGCAGCTTCAGTAAAGTGCAGCCCACAGTCCCAAACCGAGCAAGGCTGCGCTAGATGTTCAAATTGCAAACCTCTACACTACGACACAACTCGTCACAACTTTCTGTACTTAGAAGTTCACAGTATAATGATGGACTATACAATATCCTCAACATTCATGCTCCTCTGAAAACCTGGACAGTGTCTTTTACTTATTCTGCCCCATGGTACACATCTGCTCTACATCAGCTAAAAGCAAAAGGACGCCGCCTAGAACGTCTCTACAACAAAAACAAACTAGTTATACACAAGGACATCTATGACAACCACGTGCTCCACTACAAAGATTCCCTCTCTGCAGCAAAAACCAA
Organism: Lepomis macrochirus; assembly: GCA_024633595.2. Classification (NCBI taxonomy): domain Eukaryota; kingdom Metazoa; phylum Chordata; class Actinopteri; order Centrarchiformes; family Centrarchidae; genus Lepomis; species Lepomis macrochirus. The sequence continues at coordinate 8,107,123 of JALXJV020000017.1, read as the reverse complement.
ATATTACACTCATCTGATATCATCTGACAAAGGGAACGCTAGGGCCCTGTTTTCCACAATTAATACAATTTCACACCCCCTGAATAATCTTCTGCCCCATCTTTATTCAATCTCTCAATGGGATGATTTTATGTAATTTTTCAAAACCAAAATCGACAATATCCACAAACAGCTACCCACCTCACATGACAGTACATTTTATCCACCTACCTCTGCCCCCCCCCTCTACTTTGTTATCTGGTTTCCTACTCCCTTCTGTCACTGAAGTATCTGACCTTGTCCAGAAATCCAAGTCATCCACCTGCCAGCTTGACCCTCTCCCTACCCACCTAGTTAATATCTGCCTACCCTCCCTCTCCTCTCTTATAACAAACATCATCCACTCCTCTTATTTCTGCTCATGTCCCCTCCTCTCTCAAAACTTCTGCTATTACCCCTATACTGAAGAAACCTGGTGCAAATCCCAACAACCTAAATCATTTCAGACCAATCTCCAACCTTCCATTTATCTCAAAAATCTTAGAAAAAACTATTGCTGTGCACGTCCATAATCATTTCATCAACAATAACCACTATGAACAGTTTCAATCTGGTTTTCGGCCTCTCCACAGCACAGAAACAGCACTAATCAAGGTCACCATGATCTACTAATGGCTGCTGACTCACATCTTCTTACCATACTGATCCTTCTTGATTTAACTGTTGCCTTTGATAAAATCTCTCACAATATCCTCCTGGACTGTCTAGCCTCCATTGGTATCATCAACACATCACTGAACTGGTTCATATAATACCTGTCTGGCCGCACTTAATATGTACAACTTCAAAATGTTCGATCACAACCCTCCCCAGGGATCAGTCCTGGGTCCCCTTCTTTTCTCTTCCCTTCCCCTTGGTTCTTTTCTCAGGAAATATAATATCCATTTTCACTGCTACGCCGATGACACCCAGCTCTACTTGTCCACCAAACCTACGTCTCTGCTCCCTCCGTCTTCACTAACTGCTTAGATGAAGTTAAAACCTGGTTCACTCAAAACTTCCTCAAACTAAACAGTGATCAAAATTCTCCTTGTTGGCTCCAAATCCACCCTTGCAAATTGTCCAAACTTTGCTCTACTCATTGACAATTCCACTGTCTCCTCCTCCCCCCATGTCAAGAGTCTTGGTGTCATCCTCGACAGCACGCTTTCTTTTGAAAAACACATCAATCTTATCTGGTCTGCTTATTTCCACTTACGCACCATCAACCGCCTTCGTCCTTCACTTACGCACCATAACACAGCTACTCTACTACGTACTATTACCAGAGCCCCAGTCTCTGAGCACATTACTCCACTTCTAAAACAACTGCACTGGCTCCCTGTCAAATACCGTATTGATTTTAAAATTCTACTCCTCACCTTCTAAGCTCTCCATAATCTTGCTCCTCCTTATCTTTCTGAACTCCTTCAGCCCTACACCCCATACCGAACTCACAGATCCTCTTCTTCCTCACTACTTTCCATTCCTTCTGCCCGCACGTCCACTATGGGGTTCAGAGTCTTCAGCTATTGTGCACCTCACTTTTGGAACTCCCTCCCTCTATTAATCCCTACAACTGAGTCGCTATACTCCTTTAAAACTTGACTCAAAACCCACTTATTTCGAAAGGCCTACCCCACATAACTCCACCTGCCACCGGCTTCATGATGAACTGCTTTCTTTTATTTCTTTTTTTTTTTTAAATTCTCTATTCTATTTTATCTTAATCTTTATATTGTGTTTTGAATTTTTTGTATTGCCTTCTTGAAATGTATTCTGTTTTCATCTGTAAGGTCTCCTATGGAGTGCTATGAAAGGCGGCCACAAATTTATTATGATTTATTATTATGCCACGGGCCAACCCTGCCTCGCTGGTAACAGCAGGTTGGGCTTTATGTTCATTTAGACAATAGAGATTTGTCAACCAGCAGAGATTTTGTTGAACCTTCATTTGTTAGCTTTTAATTCACTGGGTTGGTCAAAGACAAACATTCACAGTTTGGTCTGCAACCTAATTTTTATTGGATTTCCAGAAAATGTACAATTTCATATAAACTATGGTTTAAGGTTTTATCCATATTGCCAAGCACAGAACAGCTACTGCAAAACACCTGCTCTGAATCACATCCTAAACACTAGCATGCCTACCACTAAAACACCAGAAATTAAACTTAGAGTAAATCAAGAAACAATGTAGTTTTCTTATTTGTACTGTAGTGACAAGTGGCCCACCGCAAGGAACCCCGCTCTCTCGGGTCACCATCTCTGGGCGACCTTAGCGCATTATGAATTCAGATACCACTTAGGAAAAAGGGCGACATCTGTTAACCTCTGATAACAAGCTAATTTCAACACCAGGTACTGGCCTGACAGTCTGTATTGAATTTCTAACTTCAGATTCAAAAGTTCCTTTGTCAACCCCTCTTCCTCTCTCACTTTAGATTCCAGAGAGCAGGGCACTGAACAGATAACCTGGAATGAGCTCCTTTAAGGGCCAGATTGCTGGTTTATCTATAATGAGGTGTGTTAATGTAGGCAGTGTGGATGTTAAATTAAGTAAATACTAACTTACCAGTCCAGAAGAGGGGGAAGAAAACAAAGACAAAAAATGTGACGAAAAGTCGAGTTTTCTTAAAGAGAAACTTATTTATTTTCAACAAGCCCCAAAATGTTCACACAGAGCTCAGGGTCAGCAACTTAAATAAAGAAATAGACAGGGAGGACCCCACCCTTTTCTCAAATAATCAGAACTTGATCATCACATTGATTGGCTTTTACATTACTTTTTCTTTTATGGGTAGATGGTCTTCTGTCCGGTAGTTGCAACACCCCTTTGCCTCAGTTCACAAATGTTTCTCTAAATATGGTAATAAAACACATCATGCAGGTCTCTGACTGATTTTAGTAAAACCTTTTAACTGTTCAAACATAGTTCAAATATAGCAGGCCATGCTTCTTAAACTAAATAAATGAACAACTAAATAAATGAACAACTAAGTAAATGAACATCTCTTATATAATCTTAAATGCATGCACAAATCAAAAAAATCAGTTTTAAATGCATCACTCAAAATGCAGAATACATTAAATCAGTTCATGTCAACAGTCATTCTACCCTCCTCACCTCTTTGCTGACTTTAAAAAGGAGAGAAAGGCCTCTGTTGATGTCACCTTAAAAAATATCTTCGCTGATCAAAACAATTATTCAGACATCAGCAGGGGATACATGCAGAGGATGTTGTCTCAAAATACAAGTTTTAAAATGTATTAATGAATATTATAAACTCAAATAGTATAGATTTAAAGATGAAAACTCTTGATGATCATGTACAACCATAGGTCTCCAGAGGCCGAGCAAAGGTCAGCGCACAAGAGACTGTAGAGACATTAAAATATAAAACAGTAAATCAAACAAAACATCTTTCTTACTTTCACTTTGTACTTTTGGAAACTGAGCTAAGCAGGCAACAAGCATCAGTCTTAAAATGCAAACCATCAAAATTAAAGCACAGGCGAATTATTTTACTATAAGGCAGTCAAACAGGATCTATGAAGGCCCCCCAAGAACCGGAACCAGTTGCTTCCAGTGTCCTCTTCTTCACATTTTTCTCATTCTCACAACAAAGAACAAAAAAATGAACAAATACAGTTTTGGGTAAACATACATATGTAAACAACTAAATTAAAATATGAGAAAGTAAAAAGTTCTCTACAGTTAGGTGTCTTATTGGAAATGGTCTCAGTAGATGACAGTATCTGTCTCGTCTCTATCCTTTCTATTGGCCTCCATTTCTCCTCCTGTTTCCTCCCCTTTCTCTCTCTCCCTCTTTCTCTGCCTACATGAAGCTGACTGTGGAAATGTTGTCATCATTCATACTGATGAACTGCTGATATCTTTGCTGTCCATTCTGCAGCAACACACAGAGGCCAAAAGCTTGTCTATGAACCCTTTCCTCATGAAGACATACAGGACTAAGTCTGCAAGAGGACTGAACTTAGCAAACACGAGAGACAGGTCAGCGAGGATCATGTTAGAGTTTACATTCAGGTTCAAAATGATTTTGGGCAGGAACAGCAGAGTGTAAATAAGCAGCACCAGAACCAAAACTCCCACAATTCGTCGTTTTTCATCAGAGGGGACCGAGATGGAAGCAGACAGGGCTTTGAGGGTCCCAACCAGGAAGAAGATGAACAGTGGGAAGGGAAGGAGGAAGAGGACGGCGAAGATTATATACCTGACCACATAAGCGGCAATGAAATAGTAAAGGAGAACATATGTAAGAGAAAGGACCCAGACCAGGACACAGATTGCCACAGAGCTCTTGATGGTTCGTCTGCAGCGGTACCACAGTGGGTGGACGATGACCAAATACCTGTAATACAAGATGGACACAAAGTCTTTGAGGAGCTTCAGAGTTATAAACTAATATAATGTTCAGACACAGAAGGAGCTACACACATACTGGATAGACAGACAGATACCTTTCCAGGGCGACGCAGACCATGAAGTAAACACTGGTAACCAGACCAGAGAGGTAAATAGACGCGAAGGTGAGTTGTATATTCCTATTCACATTTGGGACCACAGGAATGATCATGTAGCTGAGCTGAAGGAGGTCAGCAATGAGAAGGTTGATGACGTAGATGGGAGCAACATTATCACTTCTCACCTGGAGGAAAACATTGGTAAGAGTCAACAAGCAGTTGGAAACATGTTGTGAAGTCCACCTATTCTGGCACCTGAGCGCGTAGCGAGGCACACATCACCAGATAGCTAAACACTCTTAATTAACTTGACTGAAAGTAGCACTCAATGGCTTCAATGACGAAGGAGCGTAAAGTTGGGTTTTCAACGTGCACTTGTACGTCCGTTTATTGAAGACACAGCACTCAATGTGATCAAGTTGTTGAAGTGTGAAACTGCAAATCATACAAAAGTGACTATGAAATAATGTACATAAATAATGTGAAATACAATGAAATATGAGCAGAAAGAAATTCTATAAACATAGATGAACTACTCTACTCACAAACAAAGCTTCCCCAAGGTTAACACAGGCAGATGGAGCAAGATGAAGTGAGGACTCGAAGCATGCTGTTCTCTAGCTTGTTTTCAGGAAAATGGCTGAACCGATCATGTGACTAACAACCAATGTGACTATTAACAGCCAATGATAACACACAAATCTAAATTGACAAGAGCAGGTGACATTTACTTAGTGGCCTGCAGGAGGTGCTACAAACACTTGAACAGAATGAATGCATGTAACATAACACTCCCCGCCTGGTATTGAACACAATACCACTATTAAAGACCAAACACCTGAGGGATATGTATGAGTCCATACAACCCTAGGGGGACATGAGCACCACCACCTCAGTGATAGGACGGAAGAAGGTCCTGAAGGTCCCTCCTCTGGTGACCTTGAGCTCCAACTTTCTGACTTTACCATCACTTCCAGGGAAGGTTTTGGTGACCAACGCCATAGGCCACTGGTTTCTCCCAACCTGAGTATCACGAAGAAGCACTAGGTCTCCTTCCTTGATGTTGGGATAGCTCTTCTGCCACTTAGAACGACTCTGGAGCGTAGAGAGATACTCACGCCTCCACCTGTCCCAAAAGGTGTTGGCCAAGTGCTGAACTCTTCTCCATTGTTGGCGGTGTAGATCAGCAGCAACAAAGCACCCAGGAGGAGGATGGGGACTGCAGACCTTCTGAGTAAGAATCATGGTTGGCGTAAGAAGAGATGGAGCATTCACATCCGTCGAGATGGTTGTCAGAGGTCTGGCGTTGATTATGGCAGACACCTCTGCCATGAGAGTAGACAGAACCTCGTGGGTAAGATGAGAGGGTTTAATCTGGGACAGCATGGAATCCAGAATCCTCCTGGAGACCCCGATCATCCTCTCCCACACACCACCCATGTGAGAGGAATGGGGCGGATTGAAGATCCATGTACAGCCTTCTTCACTGAGGAACATGGAGACGTTGGGCTCCTTGTCATCTTGTAGGATTACTTTCAGCTCCTTGCAGGCGCCTTTGAAATTTGTCCCACAGTCGGAGCGGATCAGCTTCGTGGGACCCCGGATGGCGAAGAATCGACGCAGAGCATTTATGAAGCTTGATGTGTCCATGGCCTCGATGAGCTCTATATGAACTGCACGAACGCTGAGGCAGGTGAACAGCACTGCCCACCTCTTGCTGTTGGCAGCGCCTCCACGGGTGCGGCGAGTAGAGATACACCAAGGGCCAAATACATCAACACCCACGTTGGTGAAAGGCGGCTGCGTGCTTAGTCGATCTGCAGGGAGGTCAGCCATCTTTTTGCTCGGCTGTCTTACCTCGGAGCTTGTTACATGTCATGCACTTGTGCAGATGTCTCGTGATGCACCTCTTGGCTCCAACAATCCAAATGCCGTCTGAGCGTATAGCTCCTTCTGTGAAGATGCGGCCTTGGTGCTTGACTCTCTCATGGTAGTAATTGATGAGCAGGGAGCCGACGTGGCTGCGACCAGGGACGATGAGAGGGTGCTTCTCCTCTGCTGTGAGAGTTGAGTGATGAAGCCGGCCTCCAATTCTCAGGAGCCCGTTACTATCGAGGACAGGATCCAATTTCCTCAATGGGCTGTTATTCGGGATGTCCATCCCTTGCTTCAGACAAGCCATCTCAGTCTGATACGTTGTTCTCTGGGCACATCCAATGATGACTTGTTTGGCTTTCAACAGATTGTCAGGTGCGTGGCCTTTCAAACATTGATGCCAGCCTTTACATTCTGCGTTCTGCTTTGAAGTCTTCTCTCTGATGGTCTCTGCAATGTGGATCAGAGTGGCTGTGGCTCTGACGAGAGAGACTGCCATGTTGAGAACCTCTCAAATCGCTGAGAGCCCAGGTTTGTGTTGGTGCATGCCGTGAGGTGAGATCGGAATTTCTGCATCAGACTCTGGGTCTACGAGGTTGTAAGATGTTTCCACAGGAATGTCTTCCGCAGGTAGCAGCAGGAACTTGGGCCCAGTGAGCCAGCTGGTGTTTGGGAGCAGTGCTGCGGGTACAGACCTGGTTGCTACATCTGCTGGATTCTGGTTGGTGGGTACGTAGTGCCACTGTTCAGGGCTCGAGAACTTCCTGATGCGTTCCACTCTGTTACTGACATACACGTAGAACCTGCGGGTAACATTGTGAATGTAACCCAGCACGACCTTGCTGTCAGTGTAAAACCTTGTGTCGTCAAGCTTAACATCCAATTCTCCGGACACCAGTTCTGCAATCTCGACTGCTAAGACTGCAGCTCCTAGTTCGAGCCGTGGGACTGTATGGACTGAGATGAGGGCTAGCCTGGCCTTCCCCATGATGAATCCTACGTGGTACATTCCTCTGTCATCTAACACCTTCAGGTAAGCCACTGCAGCAATAGCTTTCACAGAAGCATCTGAAAAGACGTGCAGCTCCACACGCTGAGCGTTAGAGACAGATGTTCCAGTATAGCAACGAGGAGTCTCAAAGTGTCCGAGAGCTTGTAGTGAATCTCTCCCAAGCGATCCACTCTGCTTCCTTTTCTACTGGGAGGGGCTCATCCCAGTCAACGGTGTTGTGGGTGAGTTCTCTCAGCAGGAACTTTCCTTGTATGGAGATTGGTGCCACTAGGCCAAGAGGATCGAACAAACTGTTCACAGTAGCCAGCACACCTCTACGCGTAAAGGGCTTTTTGGTGCTGGCAACCTGGAAGGTGAATGTATCGTTGCTAAGGTTCCAGTTCAATCCTAGACTGCGCTGCACCGGGGGGAGAGTCAGTGTCTAAGTTGAGGTCTTTCAAGTCTTTGGCGTACTCAGAGGATGGAAACGCCTGCATGACTGCAGGACAGTTGGATGCAATCTTGTGGAGGTGTAAGTTGGACATAGCAAGCATGCCTCGTGCTGCTTTGAGCAGGTCGATAGCTTCAGTAACGGAGTGCAGAGATGTGAGGCCATCATCCACATAGAACTCTCTATGGATGAACTCCTTAGCTGCATGGCCAAACTCCTCTTCTCCATGTAGTGCTGCTCGTCTAAGGCCGTAGGTTGCTACCGCTGGAGAGGGGCTGTTGCCAAATACGTGGACCTGCACTCTACCAGCACTCTTCTCCCTCTGTCAATGGTGGAGCCAGCTCTGCATGATCTTGGTCAAAGATCCGTTGCATGAATGTGATGAAGTGTTGCTTCATCTCAGCTTTTCTTTCAAGAGTACGACAAAGACAGTCAAAGCGGCTAAGAGCTTGCTCTCTGTTGTTGGGTAGAGCGTGATCTTGGCGTGCGGAAGGGAGTGGGGCTACCCAGCTGTTTCCTTCATTAATGAACATCTCCTTATCCAGTAGCTCGATGAACTGCTTGTCTTCGATAGAGGAGGCAATCTTGTTGTCATCCTTTGTGCGTTGGAAGATCTTACTCCCCAAGGAGTTGTGTTCAGTGCATGAAGCGAGCACACAAGTGAGCTGTGGGCTTTGCTGGTTGTGGGTACCGCGAGACACTTGGCTGTTCACAGTGAGCTTTTCTTTCAAAGTGAGATGATTCAGGCAGGGTGTGAAGTGAGAGTTGCGCCCGTTCTCGAGAATGTGTGTGCGGAACACACTTGCTTCTTTTGGTTTGTGAGCCGCACCCAGACAGGCTTCACTGATGATGACCCAGCCGAGATCCAAGCGTTGGGCATACGTGGCGTTATTAGGCCTGTTGCGCTGGTCTCTCACCTTGTGGACCTGTAGGACATCACGCCCAAGGAGAAGTAGGATCTGGGCCTCTGGGTCAAGTAGAGGTATGTGCTTTGCAATGGAGTTTAGGTGAGTGTGATGCTTCGCCACTTCTGGAGTTGGTATCTCTGACCTGTCTTCAGGGATGTAGTTGCACTCTATGAGGGTCGGGAGGTTTATGCTGAGACTGCCATCCAAAGGACGTGCGACAAAGCTTGTGGCCCTCCTTCCAGACATCTCAGTAAGACCGGCACAAGTCCGGAGTGTGTAGAGCAAATCCGTACCTTTAAGGCCAAAGAGGTCAAAGAACTCCGATCTAGCAAGTGACCGGTTACTCTGGTCGTCAAGAATAGCGTAGAGTCTCACTGATCTATCCGGTTGTCCATTAGGGTGCACTGTGATGAGGCAGATTTTAGAACAGGAGCGTGGGCTGTTGTTATCACCACAGACCTCTGTACACTTAGAGTTGACAGTAGGAGACTCATCCTTTTCCTCCCCGCCGTTCTCTGACTCAGGGGTCCGTCTATCCCATGGTGCTGGGCCAGGGTGAAGAGCCGCTATGTGCCTGTCACTGCTGCACTGTTTGCACTGAACTGCGATTTTACAGTCTTTAGCGAGATGCTTGCTTGAGGAACAACATCTAAAACATATGCCAGCTTCTTTGAGAAACGCCTTGCGTTCATCGATGGTTTTGGCTCTGAAGCCCCTACAGTATTTAAGGGGGTGAGGCTTTCTGTGGATAGGGCACTGGCTACCAACATCTGGCCTAGGGCTGGGAGTCTCTGTGGTGTCAGAGTCAGACGCAGAAGAGACCTCTGTCTTGTGCGAGGAGATATAGCTTCTGGAGCTATTCATCTTCTTTACGACGTTGTCTGCCTTCAGTATTGTAGCTGCTGAAGAGGACAGAGAGAAACTTGGGTCGTTACGGATGTAAGCTTCTCTGCACACGAAGTCAGCAAAGTAGGCGAAAGGTGGAAAATGCACCTTGTAGTGTAGCTTGTAAGTACTCCCCTGAGAGATCCATTTTTCTTGAAGGCTAAATGGTAACTTCTCTACAATAGGGTTCAGGCCTCTAGCGGTGTCTAGGTAAGCCAGCCCAGGTAGGTTGCCCTCTTGCTGTGCTGATACTAGCTCCTGTAGCAGGTCACCCAGCTCTCTGAGCTTCTGAGGATCCTTATTGGTGATCTTTGGAAATCTCTCCACTCTGTCAAAGAGCGCCTTCTCAATCATCTCTGGCGACCCATAACATTCCTGAAGACGCGTCCATGCCATTTTCAGGCCGAGGGCTGGGTTGTTGACGTGGACAGCTCGAATCCTCTTGACGTGTGCTGAAGACTGTGGGCCTAACCACTTACTTAGTAGATCAAGCTCCTCACTACAGGTCAGTTCTGTTCCTTCAATGGAATTTAGGAAGCTTGACTTCCATGCCCAGTAGCCTTCAGGACGATCATCGAATTTTGTGAGGCTGGAGCTCAGCAGTTCACGTCGAGCAAGGAATCTCGCAATGTCACCGAACCCTGCATGGTCAGCAGAGAGAGGATGGGGGGCCTGTTTGTGAAAGGAGGAGAGAGGTGGCTGATGTGAACTCATAGGGTAGCCGTGAGGGTTAACATCAGGATGTGGCTTTGCTTGCTGACTAGTTGGGGTGTGTGACTTAGCCCCATTAAGGGCACCACTGGAGAAGTCTGGAATGGCACCGTTGAAGGCAGCAGGATGGCTTTGCTGAGGCTGGTGATATGCTGAGTCGATGGGTGCAGGCTCAGAGGCTGCTCTAGAATGACACTCTACATACTCGCTGGTTCTTTCCTGTGGGGATTGGAGTGGAAGAGCTGCAATGTTTGAGGCTCTGGAGACTCTCTCCAATCCTTCTGCTGCGGACTCTAGAGCCTCAGCCTCTGCTACTGCTGCTGCAATCTCTTTTTCCAGCTTTAGCGTAGCGAGAGCAGCGTCCATCCGAGCCTTTTCTAATAATAGTTGGTTTTCTTTCTGAACAAAGGCTGTGCAGGCACGTGCAGCTAACACCTTAGCCCGTGCTTTAGCCGCAGCTAAGCTAGCAGACGACTTGTTTGTGCTTGAGCTAGAGACGCCAGCAACTGACCTGGTAGCAAACGACTCATCTACTGGTGCAGCAATCTGCTGTTCTTCTGTTAAAGTGTTGTCCATCTTGTAGCTAGAACAACTGGAAAGGCTAATGGAGAGTCCTGTCACGAAGATGGCTGCTGAGTTGAACCCGCTGTGATGCTGTTTTTTCACTATTCTGGCACCTGAGCGCGTAGCGAGGCACACATCACCAGATAGCTAAACACTCTTAATTAACTTGACTGAAAGTAGCACTCGATGGCTTCAATGACGAAGGAGCGTAAAGTTGGGTTTTCAACGTGCACTTGTACGTCCGTTTATTGAAGACACAGCACTCAATGTGATCAAGTTGTTGAAGTGTGAAACTGCAAATCATACAAAAGTGACTATGAAATAATGTACATAAATAATGTGAAATACAATGAAATATGAGCAGAAAGAAATTCTATAAACATAGATGAACTACTCTACTCACAAACAAAGCTTCCCCAAAGGTTAACACAGGCAGATGGAGCAAGATGAAGTGAGGACTCGAAGCATGCTGTTCTCTAGCTTGTTTTCAGGAAAATGGCTGAACCGATCATGTGACTAACAACCAATGTGACTATTAACAGCCAATGATAACACACAAATCTAAATTGACAAGAGCAGGTGACATTTACTTAGTGGCCTGCAGGAGGTGCTACAAACACTTGAACAGAATGAATGCATGTAACATAACACCACCTCCTCCCAAATCTGTCATCTTGCTCTGCCCAGCAGCTGCAGTCAGAGCCATTTCTGACTTTTTCATCCAACAGAAATCTCAGATATGACACACTGGCCAATCACTGCAGGAACAAGACTAAGGGCCAGATTTCCTGCAGCTTCTGCAGCAGTTTTTCAGCATTCTGGCTCAAACACATGAGCTGGATTTATCAGACTGGAGTCGCAGTTTGAGGCTCATGTTTGTGTTTGCAAGGTGAGACTCTCTCCTCATTGTATATTTATTATAGGGAGGATCACACAGATAATAAATGCTCCGTACTTGTATAGCACCTTTCTAGTCTTATATAGGAAACATGTTAACAGAGGTTCATTAGGTTTTTAGTGGATTTACTGAGGTCACACAATTTTTTACCTGTCAGTTTGTATGTATTTATACTACGAGTGTGCTCTTTCTCACTGTGTTCAACTATGGTGTGAAACCATTAGAGGATGATGGAAGTGAAGACCCTGGTGTCTGTACACTCGGCACTGGCCTTGTTAATGGACTCTGTTAGGCACATTGATGAACACATAACAGTGGGCACCCCCCATTCTAATGTATTATTTTAATTGTTTTGATTTAGTCTCAGGAATCAAATGTATATGCTGTTGCACAATACCAACTGTAATATTCTAGGAGGTCAGGTTATCGGTATAATGAGTGAGGCTCATACAGGCACTTGGGGCAGCATGTGGGGTCCTTCAGGTGAGACAGGAGGGCACACACGTCAGTCAGTAGAGCGTAAACAGCCTGCTGTACGTAGAGACAACGTTCTGCTGATGTGCTTGTGTTTCTGTATTTACAGGTGAGCAAAAGTGATGAAAATATGTAAATGTGGTTACTCAGACGTATAATGAAGGTGTAAGACGACAACGGACTGTCGGTAATACTGGACATGAGATTTATACCGTAGTTTTGCGAAGTTAAACGAGGCGGCATGTTGTGTTAACTAATAGTCTACATCACCTAGTATGCTAAGGAGGGAAACAGTGCTTTAGCTACCTGTAGCCTGCTAAATATGGGTTGTGTGTGTGCAGAGTATTCTCAATGTGTGTTGGTAAAGGTAGACATTTTATGTTTATGCGAGTTAAAGAGGGAATATGAATGTTTAACGTCAGTCAGTAGACGTAAACAGCCTGCTGTACGTAGAGACAACGTTCTGCTGATGTGCTTGTGTTTCTGTATTTACAGAGAAATAAAGTAAAGGAGTTCTTTTAAACTTATGCACGCCTGGAAGTCCCTTTTGTGTCCAAGTGTGCAACACATGCAGCCAGTAACCCGTTCAAAACTGGGATATTAGCAATAACCCGGTCGCGCACGGCCATGTAAACACCGGCAAAAACCTGGATATGCTCATAACCCGGTTTTTAAAAACCCGGTAATTACCCCTAGGGTACCCCTTTTCTAACCCGAATATTTCGTCATGTAAACGCGTATCGGCATATCCCCATCAAAAGGAACATTGATTTGTGTTCTGCGCATGCTCTATTCGCAAAGAATCTTGGTCTTTTGAGTATAGGAACTTCTTGTATGCGCCAAACCCGCGTGCAGTATATACCGGAAGTAAACGAGGTAAACATGGCGAGACGTAACACAGCACCGTACTTCTGGAGCGAGGAGGAAACCAATTTTTTAATTCATGTTGTCAAAAACATGAATATAATGTCTTTTGTTGATGGCAGAAAGTCAAAGAGATACTGACATTTAGATTTAGAATCGGAAATGACGCATATTGCATCTTAAGGTTGTCCGTACGTCCAGACGTTAACCGTGCGTCGCCGTTTACATCGGGTATTGCCAATTGATTACAAATTCCATGTATACAGGAGAAACTCTCTCTGCTCACGCATGTAAACGGGTTATCCCGAATGTTTCAGAAACCCGAATCGTGACCTTAACCCGACCATAACCCGAATATTGACAGCATGTAAACGTAGTCACTGTAACCCTGGTACCTGAGACACAGTGACCACAGCCTGTAATTGATGTACCAACCCTTTGAACCAATTCTGCTTTACCCTCAGCCTGCAGTTTTACAGTAAAACCACATTCAAAACACTACGCACATTTCTGTATGCACATAAACAGAACCATGAAATGCCTCAGAATCAGAATCAGCTTTATTGCCAGGTATGTGTTCACATACAAGGAATTTGTTTCTATTGGAGTAAGCCTCCGGGCCGCAGCTATATTCAGCGCCGCCACTCGCTTATCCAAAAAGAATTAATGCAGACAGCAACATAGTATACATGACATACAATACATAATAATGCACAAAGAAAACACACGTTACATGTGGTCACATGGTGGGATTTTTTGAGGTGTCTTGTGAGGAAGAGAAATAAAGAGGCACCAAGACAATAATTTTAATCCAATTTAGGTTGATTCGGTAACATTTATCCGGATCAGTGTCCGTCAATCGCTCTCATCCTCAGCGTCTTACGTGCATCCTGTTCATGCAGTGATTTCGACATTTCTTCTAATTTCATTGTCAGTCCGTTGGTTACTCTCAGCAGCTCACCAGACTGCGCCCCGATGGTGTCTATCCTCCTCTGCTCTTCCACAGACCGGTGTTTCGGTTTAACGAGTGGCCATGTTAACTTGTGGCCTACAGCCGAATGCGTCTATGGTTGTCGTGGATACGGCAGCTGTTGAAAACAGGAAGAGAATACGAAGGTGTCCCCGCGGATGCCTCTTTCTATAGTTCTTCATCAAAAAGTCAAAACATACCTTTCTGATTCGTCTTTGGAGTCGTGTGTGTGTAAACCTGTCACGTACCGCTTTTTCACGCTTTGAACGTTGCTTCCTGTTACGGAAAATGTTGAAAACAGGAAGAGGCAAGTTGCTCTTCCTGTGAATGTCAAACATTATCTCTAATAAATGTTGTGAATACACAGAGGCTATGTGTTTTTGGAGTCTGTGTCAATAAACACGTGTCATGTAGAAAAACGATTCAGCCTTTTAAAACGAATAAAATAAAAATTATTTTTATCACAGGATACGAACTCAGATCAATGTGGGAAAATAAAGTCGGATCAATACTCCCTCAGCCTACGCTGTCATCACCCCTTAGTCCTCTATCGGCGTGGCATAAAACAACTTCCAGAGCAAACAGCTAGCCATCACTCTTCTTACAGGAGACACAAATCAACTTGTCACCACTCTGTGTGAACCGATACCATGTCTGTATTTTACGTGTTCCCTTCACAACCAAGCCGCCGTTTAACACAGAGTTATCTGCAAGATGTGGATGGGCAATATTTATGTTAGTAGCCTACTTAAACATGTAACTATTAATCACACTAGGACTATATCTAACGATAGTTTAGGCTATTCAAATCTTAGGAATTGTAGTGCTAATAAAATAAACAAACGATTTAAGTTATCACGCGAAAATAGTAAACAGTTTGAGAATCCCTATCAGCTGGACATAGAAAATGACTATGTGTTTCAGACAAATGCATGGAAAAAAAGGTCACTGTGAAAAAACCCCAGCCAAGACACGCAGACGTCAAACTGTTAAGTTAATTTATTTAGGACATGCAAAAATCAAATTTGTCTCAGATAACGTCACCGTCACATCAGAAATAAATTTCCTTTCCAGATGCCAGTAAGGGCCCCCAAATCATACTGTATCAGCCAATACAAAACAACCATTCTGACGAGCGTGCAAAGTCTTGTCAGGGTTTGACTATCCCTGGCCATTTCATGGCTAAAAAGGCTTTAAGGGGCGCTTTAGAGCCAACGTACAACCCTCAGTCCTCAGTCAGGCTGCAATGTTTTGTGGCTCTTTGATCATCCTAAAGCAGCGGTTTTCAATAGGTGGCGCGCCTCCCCTGGGGGGCGCCAAAGAGCGACAGGGGAGGCGCGAGTCAGTTTATAATACGCGACTTTGTTTTTTGTTTTTTTTTTAAGTCCCGTTAAAACAGCACGGGTTGCGGGTTGCGTTTTTTGGGGCTTATTTAAAAAAAAGGGTAGCTTGTTAGGAAAATCTGACAAGCAACTTTGTTTTCTTTACATCTATCATAGTTGCTGATACGGATTAGCCCACATAAGCAGAGAGCAGTCTGTTTTCTTTCGTTTTAAATGGTTCTGTTTAAAAGTATAATGGTCACGGTTGCCGTTTTCTCAATCTCCAATACATTGATTGACACTGTCTGCTCCCAGCTATAGCCAATCAGTGCAATCATATAAGTGCTGTGGCGTAATTCGTCAAAACATTCAGCCGAATTCGGCAATTTCAGCGTTATGGAGGAGATCCACAATTCCCAGATAATTAAATATTTTAATAAATCGGCCTATGTGAATTAGCTACACTGCACAAAGCAAAAGTAATCCTACCCAACGGATGAAGAAGGGTTGACTCTCCCCAGAACATAAAATCTTCATTTTATTTTATTTTCCGTGTTTGCATTTATGAGGAAAAAACAATGATACGAACGTGACCGTTCTCTGGAAGCAGCACTAAAACTTTCACAGAGCCTAAACAGAAAGCACAAAGCCTTTCTTTAAAGTGAATTTGAAGAAATAATTTTTTGAAATAATTTTATCTTAATTTAAACCTTTCATGAAATTCATGAAAAATATGTGAATCTGTTCGATCTGAAAACATGCCTTCAATGCAGTTGACTGTTAAATGTTGTGTTCCATGAACAAACAGCGTTGTCGTTCATTGATCAGGTAGAGCTGTCCATTGTGCTGATTTTGTTCGAGGCAGCTTTTCAACCGTCAGGTGTGGTAGCTGCCGGTAGCTTTAGCGTCATTCTGTCATCATATAGGCCTACTCACACTCAAGTTGTTTCAAACCTGTATGAATTTCTTTCTTCTGCTGAACACAAAGGAATATATTTTGAAGAATGTCAGTAACCAAACAGTAAACTGGAACCATTGATTTCCATAGTATTTTTTAGTAAGTCAATGGGACCAGTTTACTGTTTGGTTACTGACATCAAAATATATTCCTTTGTGTTCAGCAGAAGAAAGAAAATCATACAGGTTTGAAACAACTTGAGGGTGAGTATATGATGACAGAATTTTCATTTTGATGTGCATCCCTTTAAGCATGTTTTGTTGACTTGTGGTTAGGCATATGCTACTGATGTTCAGTGATTTTAAAAGTAGCCTCAATTAGGCCTGCATGAAGTTGGAAATTATTTTCTGTTGCAAAGAATCATTTATGAATGCACTTAAAAAAAAGAAAAGAAAATGTCTTCAAATAAAATTTAAAAAAAGATTTGTTGTTGATCAGACAATCAGTTGTTATTGAAACTCATCATTGCCTGGAACACACAAAAGATGGCATTTACTGCAGTGGCGTGGGTTAGGGCAGGCAGACAGTGTTTTGGGGAGGGGGCTCGGCTGTTCTTACCTACTCTAAGGGGAGGCTCACATTCACCCAATTTGAAAACCCCTGTCCTAAAGGCTTCAAATATCTGTTTAAAGAATTGAAAATGACGCAGGAAGCGCAAAATGGCTGACTTCCTGTTGAACGAAATCTCAAAAAAGCTGAAATGTAAAGTTTGTAATAACAGCAATAAGATGAATGAAGATCAAAGAAACTTTGTCAAAAACGTATTGTTTGTTTAGTGGCGTTATTGAGCCCCCTGGCCACGCTCAACGACCAATCACTGCAGAACACTGGATTTCCCACCAGATCTGAGGTGTGTGCAAATTTTCATGAGGAGCATCCTTAGACCTGAAAAATAAGTTCATCGGGGAGGGAAAAAAAATAGGGCCCAGGCACTTTTGAGCTCGGGCCCTAATTATTCAGTTTGGTCCACATACACCTATGTTTCGCTGAAGTTCTGACAATGTGACAACAGTTTTGACCAATGCAGGTTAGCAATTCGAAAAAACTGTAACAGTTGTTATAAACCTATCTGTCTCTCTCTGCATAAGTGGACCAAAGACAATGTTACCAAAGTGTCAAATAACAATGAAATTTAAAAAAAGAACAATCCCTAATATCGTGAAAAAGCAGAAAAACACAAAGAACAAAATAGTTAATGTTTGCTCTGTGTGTCTTTGTGAGTGTATTAATGTTGTGTAGAAGGCTGAATGGAGCCACACATGGAAACTGCATGTGTTTAGGGTCCAATCAGCTTCATGTAATTATGGAGTCAGTTATTCCTGTAAGCCCCCAGGGGACCTAGCCCCCAAACCAGATCCAGATCCTTTACAGACAGACAGACTGTAGGACAGACACACGACACAGACAGGAAATAAATGACTCTCAGTCAGAATGTACATACCATAGAATAAAGAGAATAGATGGCCACCAGGATCGACGGGAGGCCAAGAGCAAAGATTATGTATATCACCACACTCATGGTGAATGTGTAGATGTAAGTCTGGTAGTTGGAGGTGATGTTGCTGTGATTCTGGTAGTTGGAGGTGATGTTGCTGTGATTCTGGTAGTTGGAGGTGATGTTGCTGTGATTCTGGTAGTTGGAGGTGAAAGTGCTGGGATTCTCGTTGTCAGAGATTGTGTCGCTGTCGTCCTGATAGTCGGTGGTGAGGAAACCATACATATCAAAGTTGGTGGTGAGGAAACCATACATATCAAAGTTGGTGGTGGGGAAACCGAACATATCAAAGTTGGTGGTGAGGAAACCGTACATATCAAAGATGGTGGTGTAAGTTTCTGTTGCTGTGTCAGTTGGTAAGATATTTGGGGTACTTGGGGCCACTGTGGTGGTGTCACCATAGCTTTGGTTCAGTAGGATGCTGTAAAAGTAATCTTCCATTCTTCAGTGAAACCTGTTGTTTGAGAGATCAGGGAGCAGTTTTTTTAATATCTTCCTAATATCTACCAGATCTTTTAAAAATAGATTATTTACAGTCCTCTCCTCTGCGCTCTCCATATCAGGCTCTCTGGGCGCTATGTGACGCTCACCTGTTCCCGTTCTCGCCTGCCTGCTGATCTCTGAGACTCGGGTGACTTTCAAACAGCCGTGTGCAGAAATGGGTTCACTTTTCGTGAAACGACCAATCACTGCCTGGAGGGGGCGGGACATTTAAAAATATCAACATTAGGTGTCATTTAGTTCTCTGAAAAACAGTTTGCAACAACGAAATGTTAAATAACAAATGAAACAATAAGAAAACAAACAATAAGACCCCAGAACTGATATATTTGTTCAAAATACTGTTAAAATATCTTCTCAGCTTGTTCTCATGACCTAACTGTGTCGTCACACCCATAATCTGAGCCCTATTTAGTCCTATTTATTTATCTCTGCCGGTACCGTCAGTTAGTAGGCTGTATTAGAGACTCACACGAAGCTCAGATTATAACTCAAACCCTGCTAAAATTGCACAAAATAATGTATACAGACACAAAAGTGAACAGGTAGTGCAAACAGGGAAATCTTGGTTTACTTGTCTTCACAACATGAATGAGGCTAAATGTGAAATGTCAACAACTGTCATCACAGGAGTATGCTGTTGGAATGACGCGTGCAGACTACATAATGGGCACTGGGCATTACTATATAACAACATGAAATATAGCAGGTTAAGTTCAGAGGATGCTCAGGTTCATATTACAGCTAATAATTTGACGTCAGCAGCTGAGTTACGATTATAGCAGGTGAATTTGTGACTCTGATAAAATCTAAATAATCATCATGAACGCATAAATCATATCAACCCCGTCTCCCTTTGTCCTCATGTCCTGTCTGTCTCTACTGTCTCCTGCAATAAAGGCAGAAATGGCCCCCAAACTAATAACAAGTTATTATTTAGAAGAGATTTGAGAAACAGCGATTTATGTTTTTATTTCACTGAATGTTTTAACTGTTTATTTAACTGAATCATCAACTGGCTGTGACCTGATTACAAAACTCTGTCCTCCTGGGACTTTTCATAAAAAATCTGAAAATATAAAACTATTCTGCATCTCAGCTGCCAGACAGTGACTGCCAACAGACACTAAAAGAAGAATTTGTAAAAATAAAAATAAAAAAACCTAAAACATATAAAGCATCTACATATCTGGGATCCATATCAGAAATGCTTAAACGACACTATTAATTCTTATTTATATATTACACATTTATTTGAATATGCTCTCTCATTTTCATCATTCTTTCTTTACCTCAATTGAAATATTTTAAAATACTGTGCACGTTGTTACCTTTTCAGCTATTTTCTGAAAGTGTTTTAAAAAAAGAGTCCAAAGTCCAAAGCTGTCTGCTTGTTACAGTTTGCATGTTCATTTATCTGTTTAATTCGCTCTACATAGAAGAAACAAGTAATATGACAAACTTTACCTTGAAAAGCTGAGAGACCCACCAGAATGAGTTCCTACACCAGAGCCCGATGTTTGTCCTCTGCATCCAAACCTCAGATATGGAAAGTGATAACATGCAGCAGGCTGATGATGATATACAGCTGCTCTGTTAAGGAAAAGGAGTGACGTGAAAATGGAAATGATGCATCACAGAAATAGCTTATCTTTGCATTGTGAGGCCGCAAGGAGTCTGAGGCACAAAGACAATACTGGAGCTCTGTGTTACTTCGCCCACAAACCATTCAAAACAGGCGCCTGTTTTGAATGGTTAAATTATTAAAAGTCAGTTTTTACTGATGGCACAATGGATAAGACACATGCAATGGTGTGAGAGACCCGGGTTCAATTCCCCACTGTGACACGTCTACCATTGTGTCCCTGTAAGGTGGCTTTGGATAAAAGCATCAGCTAAACGTATAAATGTAATGTCACATGCAGGCATATCAACTTTGTTCTTTGTTCTTGTAAAAGAATAAAATTCTATATTGCCCTGAACTTTATAGCCTCCAGTGAATCTTTTGGACTCCAACTGCTGTCTATTTTTTATTAATTTATGTTTTTGAAGAGTTAAAGTGCTGGAGAAGGACTTCAGTTTCTTTATTTGGCCCAGTCCTGAATTTTTATCTCTGACACAGTCTGCTTCTCTGATATTTATTGAGACAACATTTTAACAAAAAGATGAACTGTTAACCACCATTTCAGCATGAAAATAAATCAGGAGAAACTGCAGGCCGACACATTCACTATGTCACTATGTATGAAATGTCATTAAGCAATTGAGAAACACTGAGTCTCTTATTGCACTAAAACTCACTGATAAATACATGAATGCATTTTGACTCCGTACCTACACAACCTTTACAGGAAGCATTACACATTACACATATCTTTGCCTCTGGGAGACCTTTATCAATGATCTTCTTGTCACAACACATGAAACTCCTTTTCATATCTCAGCTGTCATCATTCCCTGGAAAACTATGAACATCAGTTAGAAAAAAGGTATAAAGTAAAAACTTCAAGAGCATTTTCTAGATACACGGACTCCATTTCTGACATTTGTAAACAGTACCGCTACCTTTTTTTTCTTCCTTCCTTGCTTTACCTTTACTCTAAAAAATTATTCTAATATTTTACATGCCAGAATTGCATTGAAGAGCGGGAGAGCAGCATATCAAGATAAATATAACTGGTTTAACTTTAGTATGCTGTACACCTCCTGTTAAAAGCTGCTTTACAATCAGCATATTCATTTTTTTGCAATTCTGCTTTCTTTAAAAAAAAATTACATATAGAACAAAAGACAGTGTAAGAAAATGGATCATGCATGATCTGCGTGAGTTCTACATTTAGTTAGTGATGCTTTGTGCTTTGAATACAAACCTGCTTCCAAAGAAGTGAAGGCAGCATGAATACACTGTATGTAAAGTACATCAGAACAAAAGACTGAGTCATGACCTGAGGAGTTGGCCCTTCTGTGTTGAGCCATGAGTTTGTGTAGTGGTTGTTTAGTTTCTCCAATAATAAAAAAAACCCAGTTTAGCACATGTGAAGTCATTGTCTGTGAGAAGGTGTGTGTCATTCAGACCAAGAAAGCCCGCTAGTTCACTTTCTTTGGTCTGAACCAACCATTTGAATCCAGATCAAATGAGGTAGTTATCATTGTAATTAAAGACACATACTGACCACAGGAGCCTGTTAAATCTAACTTGGTACAGGGCTTTCTGCATTTGGGTTGGATCATGGTCTGGCCACGTTCAAACCTTCAACAAACTGTTGCAATCCCCCTGGTGTGGTTGCTTTTATCTTCCCAAAAGATGGGCACTAAAGGGGGAAACTAGTTCCATTCAAGCGAACCAAATTAGACAGGTTTGAAAACATCCTAAGTCACCTTCTCTTGAGATGGAAGTCCAGGGCCACCAGAGTCCAAAACCCCAAGAGGACCGAGTCCTATAAATCAACAATGGGGAGTTCACCCATGTGGTTGGTTTTCAGTTACTCATAGTAAGTCAAAGATACCCAATTGTACACTTTGTACACCTGTGAAAATGTGTGATTATAAATTTCTCTGCTAGAAAGTGTTTGTGTAACAAAAAACTTGGAAACACAAAAACTGGCAGATGGGCTGCAAATTCCACTGCTCAGGCACTCACTGACAGCAAGGTGATGGTTTAGTGATTAAGTTTGTATCTCAAACGTCTTGGCTTAGAGTCAAAAGTCTTTCATCACTTTAGTCTCTTAAATCACCTGCATCTGGTCTTCGACTCTGAAATATAAAATTTTGCATTTCTTTGCAGCCTGTTTCGCAATGCTTGGTGTTGGATCTCAGATAATAATGAGCAAAGTCTGCATGCCTAGGTGCTCGATTTTATACACCTGTGGCCATGGAAGTGATTGGAATGCCTGAAATTAATGATTCAGAGGGGTTTCCTCGAGTTCTTGTACCAGAGAAATTTAACGCTCTTTTTATAAGCTTTGAGCAAAAGCATCTGCTGCATGAATGTAATGTAACAGATAAATTAAAGGTACAATAACATTTCTAAATATATTAATTTAGTGTAATTAGCTAAATCAGACTCAGTGACACAGGAAACACCTGGACAATCAGAACTAGTTTGGGCTGAACAGAGCTTTATGCAGCTTTTGGGCTCTCTTCTGGTTTCTGCTGAAATATTTGAAGCTCCTGGGTCCTGAACTCAGTCGGCACAGTGACATCTGGTGGTTTACAGAAAATATAGCAGCAGCTCAAACACTAAAACACCTCACTGATTTTATGATGTGGTTTTATTCTAATGACTGTGCAGTAAACATCTAAAGGCTAAGTATTGTTTATTTAATATAGAATGTTCTTTCTGAATTACTGTGTAATATTATATTAGTGTTGTTAATAGTGAACATACTCTCAACCCAAAGACTTATTAACACTGTTAACCTACACATCAAATCTAAATCTGAAAGCTGCCTACTCTTCAAGCTGATAGAAATCTTTCCTGCAGCTCACGTAACAGGACATTTAGCTTGTGGCTTTTCATTTCTGTCTTCATATGAGCAGACTTCCAGCTAGGACTGTTGCTATGGCCACCTCCATTATCTGTGTATGTGTATGTGTGTTTTACAGCTGTGTGTCATGTTAAGCAGGATGTGCGATCCCTTGCTGAGGATTGGCTGGCCCGAGACCTGCCTACTTCCTGGTTCTGGCCAGTAACCTGATGGTGCGGCGCCTGGCAACCTCCTCCAATCATCTACCACCTTCCCAGTCATCCTCTGTTTAAATAGCTGCCCACCTGTTTGCACTTGGCAGTTGTGATTTTGCCCTTGACCAACTCGCCTCGTTCGGTCTTGTGCTCTATGTGGTAGTTGTGTCAAATGCTGTAGAAGCTTTTGATAAGTGTTAGATCTTAGTGGCGGTGTGTTACCTTACCTTGTGAATTGTGTTGAGGAATCAGGGAAAGTATCTTAGTGGGGATTACTAATATCAACCAGACACCTGCAGTTTAAGTTTGTTCGACACACTAGGCTTAGGCGGTTGCTGCTCATTTTGTATTTTGTTTCTTGCTGAACAGGTCAGAGTTTTGTTTTATTTGATTTTTGGAGTAGCAAGTAGCTATCTCTCAGTTGGAGAGACCTCTTTAAGTTAGATTTGTTTCTTTGATTTTTTCCGTTCTTTGTTAAATCCTGCAAATAAACAACTTGCACTTTTACCAAAAACATTCTGGTTCATGTTGCTTCCCTTTCCCCACGAGCCGGGTCGTAAAACTGCATGTCTGTGTGAATGGGTTTTTATCCATCATGTTAGCCAAAAGCTTTTCATTTAAGCGTGCAGAGTTGATGAAATCCTCTCACAGTAACGCCTGAACAGTCAGAGATCCAGCATGAAGTATAACATGATAGTTTGGATCAGTGGACCAACCAAACATGTATTTCTGTCTGAGGAGAAAGAAATTCCATCTGTGAGCTCTGAATGGAGCAGAAATTACTCAATACTGAATTAATAATTGAATAATTCATGACTTTAAGCTTTTAACAGTTTATCTTCCAGAAATGTCTGGCAGTTTGGGAAATCTGCTCGTTCTTGTTGGATCTCAGCTAATAATGAGCTAAAAGTTTAAAAGGGGAAACAGACAGTAGACCTTACTAACTTCTACTGAAACATGTTGGTCTGATCTGTTGTGACTGTCCCTGTCACACTTTATCATTTCTAACCCAAATTATCTAAAACAGTCTGAAAACTTTCAGAGCTGTGAGAAAACCTCATTTGGTCAGAAAGTGCAGGAAGCCTCCCTGGTAACAGCAGGTTGGGCTTTATGTTCATATAGACAATAGAGATTTGTCAACCAGCAGAGATTTTGTTGAACCTTCATTTGTCAGCTTTTAATTCACTCAGTTGCTTAAAGACAAACATTCACAGTTTGGTCTACAAACTGATTTTTATTGGATTTCAAGAGAAAGTACAATTTCATATAAACTGTGGTTTAAGATTTTATCCATATTGCCAAGCACACAACAGCTGCTCTGAGTCACATCCTTAACACTAGCATGCCTACCACTAAAACAGCAGAAAATAAACTGAGATTAAATAAAGAGAAACAAACAATATGGAGGTTTTTTGTGTTTGTACAAAAACAACTAAAAGAAAAACACAGTTTTGGGTAAACAAACATTTGTAACTACAAATATGTGTGAGAAAGTAAAAAGTGCTAAAGACGTGTTGAGATGCTCTCCCTGTGTTAAACATCCAAACAACAGTCCAAATAAAGATTTAGGAAGAAGACAGCGAGGCGGCTATAATGAGCTCAGTTCATCTAAAATAATATCTGCTTTGCTTCTGTGATTAAAGGAGAATAATGACAGACATCAACTTCCAGCTCCAAACTAATAAAACAGATTTTATTTCCATGTGTTGAAGCCATCACAGTGAACCAGAGCAAGTTGACCAAAACATTTCCCAACAGCCACTTCTCCCACAGCAGAGTCCAGGCGTGGCAGGGCTGAATTATGAATGAAACTACTGCAATCCTATTGGCGTTGCTCGAACGATAGCGTGGACGGCGTAACTGGAGGCGTATAAAGCACGCCGGCACACAGGACAAAACAGCTTTTGTCTATTCAGCAGGCGCTCTGATATGTTTGATAGTCGAAAGCTCCACGAACAACTACAAAGTTTGTCCCACCTGGAAGTTTTGCAGAGATCGTGGCTGGTGAGCATTGTGAGGCTCTGCCCCTGAGGGTGCTGAGGTCTCGTCCGGCCCTTTTTTCTGAAGACGGCCGGATGCGCTCTCCCCGTGGCTCGGGTCCTGCGGTCGCTGAGGTGGCGCGGCGGCTTCTGTCATGGGGCTCGCAGTGCGATATCTCCGAGGTCCCACGGGGACTTCAGCGGCGAGACTACAGCTCGCCGTCTAAAACACTATTTAGGTGAATTTAAACAATGGCTAAGTTGCAAAACGCATCTTGTTGTCATGTAAGAGCCCTGTTCATGTTGGACAGACATTTTAATTGCATTTTGTGTCTGTTAAGAGGCACAAAGACACTCTTTATGTAAATGCCCCCATAACTGCCGTTTTACCTACGTGGGAGCTCTGGGCATTAGCTGTAGCTGTTCCATGTTGAAGCACCAATCCAGCTCATTTTTTTTCTATAGACAGAGATCACAAAGGTTTAACGATCGAGATTAACTTAAAAATTGCCCGGAGTTCTCCTTTAAGGAGCCGGCGCTGCCCACCAAGCAATGTCGGATTACATCTGCTCTGGTGGGCAAGGCTTACATGGCGGCGGGCCGGGCTGGTGCGAGCCTGCTCACAATGGGTGTTCTGCAGGCGTACCAGGTCTGGGTCCAGGACTGAGACGGCTGCAGAGAGGCGGTCTCAGCCTTTGACCAGCTCCTACGGCCAGAGCCAGAGGTGGAGTGTCGCTTCTCAGGGTCCCCCTCAGCAAACCTGGGAATCGAGGCGGCGCTCTTGCCCACAGCCCCCTGAGAAAACGGATCTGAGGAACGTTGTTCAGTTTCGCCGGGGTCGGGGGGGAAGGAGCGGAGGAAGTTCCTGAGGTTCGCCTTTGGGGGTGCGGCGTACCAGTATCGGGTTCTTCCGTTCGGCCTAGCACTCTCCCCTCACATGTTCACCAAGTGTCTGGATGCAGCTCTGGCCCCGCTGAGGCTCCAGGGCATCCGTCTGCTGAACTACATCGACGACTGGCTCATTCTTTCCAGGTCTCAGGAGTTGGCTGTGAAGACCTAGGGGTTCTCCCTGAGGGGGAACCCGTTCTGTCTGATACGAGTTATGAGCAGGTGCCTTCGTTCCCTGTCTGTATGGAAGAAACCATCACAGGGTCCCACGTTGGGGGCGCCATTTCACTGGACAATTATTTTGACTGACGCCTCCCTCACGGGGTGGGGCGCGATCATGGACGGCCGCTTTTCTCGAGAGGATCCAGGCAGAAGGGTCATTTCTCAGGGCCCGTCTGCTTTCTCAGGCGGAGGGCCGGGTCTTTCACCCTTGCCCCGCCCTGTGTAGGCTGTGGATCTGGCCCCATAGGGGGCACAGTTCCTTGTGGCGAGCCTGATGGCAGGAGGGGTCGAGACTCTGCTCAGCTCCAGAGCTCCTTCCACGAGGAGGACATACGGCCGGAAGTGGAACGTATTTTCCACCCGGTGTAGAGAATGGGCGGTTAACCCAGTTACCTGCCTGGTAATTGCAGTACTGGAGTTCCTCCAGCACCGTTTCTCTGCTGGCCTTTAGGGCCATGGCGGCCTCTAGGGCCCTCCTCTCAGGGGCTTTTCCTCGGGATATGTGTGAGGCAGCTGTCTGGGCCACTCTGCACACGTTCATCAGATTTTACAGCCTGGACCTTCCTTCTGCGCCCGGCACCCGAGTGCTCTCATCTTAGTCGTGCCTACAGGTTACTGCACGCTGGGGCAGGCGGAGGCTTTTCAACATGGCATAGTGGGTATCTTGTTCCCATAGTGTTGTCACAGACGCAGTCCGAGTTCCCTTGAAGGGGAACGTCTCGGGTTACGTATGTAACCCTTGTTCCCTGAGAAGGAGAACAAGACACTGCTTCGGTCCGCCACGCCTCGCCTCGCCTCGCCTGGAGCGTCTTGCTTCATAGCAAAGAGCTGGTTTGTCCTGTGTGCTGGCGAGCTTTATACGCCTCCAGTTACGCCGTCCCACGCTATCGTTCAAGAAAGTAGTTTCATTCATAATTCAGCTGCCTCGCCAAGAGGAGTTCCCATAGTGTCGTCACCAACGCAGTGTCTCATTCCCCTTCTTGGGGAATAAGAGTTACATACGTAACCCAAGACGTTCTCTACAGTTAGGTGTCTTATTGGAAATGGTCTCAGTAGATGACAGTATCTGTCTCGTCTCTATCCTTTCTATTGGCCTCCATTTCTCCTCCTGTTTCCTCCCCTTTCTCTCTCTCCCTCTTTCTCTGCCTACATGAAGCTGACTGTGGAAATGTTGTCATCATTCATACTGATGGACTGCTGATATCACTGCTGTCCATTCTGCAGCAACACACAGCTTGTCTTTGGTCCATTTCCTCATGAGGACAAACAGGAACAAGTCTGCAAGAGGACTCAACTTAACTAACATGAAAGACAGGATGGCGAGTATATAGTAACAGTTTACTTTCTGGAACCAGGCAAAGTGAGTTATTACTACCAGGTACCAAATGATGAAGGGCAGGAACAGCAGAGTGTAAATAAGCAGCACCAGGACCAAAACTCCTACAATTCTTTGTTTTTCATCAGACGGGACTGAGATGGAAGCAGACAGGGCTTTGAGGGTCCCAACCAGGAAGAAGATTAACAGAGGGAAGGGAAGGAGGAAGAGGACGGGGAAGAGTATGGGTGTGACCAGAAAATCAAGCACAGGGAAAAGGGAAATACAGAAAGGAGAAAGGACCCAGACCAGGACACAGACCACCACAGAGCTCCAGATGGTTCGTCTGCAGCGGTCACAGTGGGTGGACGATGACCAAATACCTGTAATACAAGATGGACACAAAGTCTTTGAGGAGCTTCAGAGTTATAAACTAATTAGTGCTGCGCAACGATTAAAATTTTTAAATTACATTGAAAATTTTTAATCGTGATTAATCGCATTGTTATGCGAAAAAATGAATAATGAATTCTAAAGTAGTGTATTGCGCACTTTTGATTTAAATGTGCTGCTATATACACTAAAGTGCAATAACATGTGGTTTGCAAACACTTATAAACACTATAAAATAACAAATAAGGTGCCTTTCCCCAGCAGTGTTCCCTTTACACAGCAGCAATAAAATATTTCTTGTAAAGCTTGAACATCAATGTCATCAAATCAAATATTAAACCAAAGCTGTTTGCCACTGCCAGGGAATAAGCTTTTATCTAGCTTGGTAAAACAAGTTACCATCAGAGTCCAGTTTTTTGGGATTTGTTCTGAGCAGGTATCAGCAGAAACATTTTTTATTTATCAGGGTCCAGCAGAAACAGTCTGTGTTCAGCAGCAAGTGTCTCTGTTACAGTGAGGTGAAGTGGTCGAGCACAAGATGTAGCGACAAGCGGCTGTGTTTCCTCGCTGTTTGTGAGTTTCCAGAATCTAAGTTATCAGGACATAAACAGGAGGGAGTTCACACGGCAGAGAGACCCCATAAAACCAAATGCAGGCCTATCAGGTAAAGTTATGTAGCCTATAATTTTCATTTAAGTTAAATAGGCTGGGGTGAATTCAGGTATATTAGGACATCAGGTAATTTGGGACAGCATAAGAAAACAACATTTTTCTTCTCCCCTGAAAAGTTTAAATCAAAGTTATTGGTTCTAAGACCTTGCTGTGAATGCACATAACTAAAGTCACATGACATAATTTATGTATCATCACATGGGGGTGTGGTCTGCAGCAAACAGGAAGTTGATCCCAAAAAACAACAGTTAATAGAAATGACTAAGGTTCAGCTTGATTTTGATATCAGGCTAAAACATTTGATGACTAAGATACTGTAGATTTAAAAGATATACAAAACATAGTGTGACCAAAATACAGCTACATTGTGTGGAAATTATGTTTACATTTTTTAAATTAGGATATTTTCTTGCTGTCTCAAATTATCAAACCTGTTGTGGTAACAGCATGTTTCAGGTAAAATGGGACTGTGTGAAAAGGCTATTAAAATTAAATTTATCACTAGTGTGGATTCATATAACCTGATTTGGGACCTTTATTTTTATATGGTTAAGAAATAAGTTTAAAATACTTTGAAATATGTCAGTAGGGTTAATAGCAGGGCATACACTAACTGTGTCCCAAATTACCAAACATGTTCATGAAAATGAGTTTTATGTCAACTACAAAACAGTGAACCAAGCTTTGTCAAAATATTGAACACATAATTTCTTCTCGTAAAGAAAGCATAGAATATATATAGAAATATACAAGAAATATATCATATGTTGGGTTACTTTTTTAAATTCATGACAAGAACGAGGTCACAAGATAAAATTGTCCCAATATACCTGAATTCACCCTACAGCTGTTGCCATGGTTACCCTCAACAGAGCAACGGCTTTACATTAATAATAATTTTACTGTGTTAATGTGCGATGTAATAAGTGTTGGGGTTTATTAATCAATGCGTTAATGTGCCCAGCCCTAATATTAATATAATGTTCAGACACAGCTACACACAGACACTGGATAGACAGATACCTTTCCAGGGAGATGCAGACCATGAAGTAAACACTGGCAATCAGAGCAAAGTGGTAAATATATAAGATGTGATGTGTCCTCCAATCCACATTTGGTGCCACATCAGCGATCATGCAGCAGAGCTGAAGGATGTCAGAAATGAGAAGGTTGATGACGTAGATGGGAGCAACATGATCTCTTCTCACCTGCAGGAAAACATTGGCAAAAGTCAACAAGCAGTTGGAAACATGTTGTGAAGTCCACCTCCTCCCAAATCTGTCATCTTGCTCTGCCCAGCAGCTGCAGTCAGAGCCATTTCTGACTTTTTCATCCAACAGGAATCTCCCTATACTTTTTCAACTAAGAGCAACAAAGTCACATGACGCTGTGTCCAATGGCGTCCCCAGGGCATTTTTCCGGGGCTTTAGCCTCGGATGTTTTGACTGTAGCCCCGAATGTAAATGTAAAAAAATATTTTCCATGTTAATATGCAATAATCTTCATGACACAGTCTGTCTCTCAGGTCTTCAAAGAGCGGAGGCTGCTCGCAATAATATTGATTTTGTTTGAAGTTCACGTAACGTGACCCCCCATCGTTACTCAGCCTGCCTGTATTTAGAGAGAGAGAGCATTGCACAGTCACCGCACAGTAGTGAAAGAATATCACGACACCTGAACGCAACACAGACTCCTGACGCTCTGTGTCCTGCTGTCTCTGTCCCCCTCGCTCGGAGACTCTGCTGTTTTACTGTCTCCAGGATGCTTCATTCCCTGGGCTGGCCAGATCACATCTCTTACTAACCCCCACTCCCTTCCTTCTGTTCGAGCTGTTTCTTCGGTTGTGGGCCAAAAAAAAATCATCAAATGTACAAAAATAACCAATATGTTTGGTACTGGAGCTTCAACATCAGCTGCATAGCCTACCCTGCATAGTGCAGGCACCGGACCTTGAAGGAGTAAAGGAGAGCCGGGACCACTGCCAGGCAGAGGAGGAGGCCTGAGACAGAGAAACCAAGTGAAAGTGACAGAGAGGAACAGAGAGAGAGCAGGAGGAGAGGAGAGGTGGGAAGCATGGAGCAGCTCAACCTGCAGGGAGGAAGCAGAGAGGTGAGGCAGTTTACAGTGGGGACGCATGTAGCCACTTTTTAAAAGCATTTGTTAAAAATGTTTTTAAAAAAATAGCTGCACCAAAAAATGTTAATTAACAAATAAAAATGCTGTGAGAAAGGTTTATTTGCAAATAAGCCTGCAATGCAATGTAAACATAGAAGAAATCCCCCTTCCCCTTATAAAAATAAAGACTTTTCCACCATAAATTGGTGCAGAAAATGTCTCCAGAATGCAGGAAGTTAAGTGTTTGATGCTCAAAATCCACCGACCCCCCCGATCAAACATTTCACATACAGGTCCGTGTGTGGCGGTGGTGTCACTTACTGATCCATCAGAAATGCTTGGGAAAATGTAGCGTGTGTGGAAGCTACCGCGCTACTCGGCCAATAAAAGAGCTTCGTTACTGAAAAGCTATTTGATTCAGAAAACAGCGACGCTGCTGCCCAACACTGGACAAATGTTTGGAGGATTTTTTTTTAATGACGACCAAGCAGCCGAGCCGACAGCGAGTAAAACATGTTTGATCAATTTAGCCTCTCAAATCAACGCTAATAGGCTACTTTACTTAGCTACAATAAAATCCATATATATAGCTAATGCGTATTTTGTGCCGGTGTGCTTATATAAACGGTTATGCCGTCACGCGCTACCGTTTAGAGCAGTGCTCTAACTAGCTTTTACTATGAAGCCAGCACTCCAGGCGGGGTGAGGTGTGGAGAACCAACGCAGTGTCTCGTTCCCCTTCTCGGGGAACAAGGGTTACATACGTAACCCGAGACGATCTCTTGCTGTATTGATTCTTGTTGATGCTTGCATGTTGCTTCTTAAATGTAAGTCCATAGCTCTGGAGCAGGTTATGTAAAGCTACTTGTGTATATTATGAATATGTTGACTTGATGTGTTCTCATGGTGTTTGACAATTTCAGCCTTATTCTTTCAGCCCTGGTGTGTGTTGTTGTTTTCAACCTAAGTTATCATGGCAATCTACTCCTGTAAAAAGTGAACCATCGTCGTGGTACAGAAAACCCAGAGTTAACCTCAAAGTTATCAGGTTAACTCAAATCCTGCTTTGTGGTAAAGGCCCCTGACAAAGCATGAATTCAATTTAACAAATTGGCATCATGCTGTAGTTTTATGGCTTTATTTTGTTCTGTTTATCTCAAATAAATCACAGCAAAATATTACTTTGGTTTCATAACGCTGTGGTAATTACGGATTATGTTTATTCGCATCTCGCATTCTGTGGAACACTCTGCAGTAGTCCAACAATAAAACTCACATGAGCAAAGCAATAGAAAGATTAAATAAGGGCCAGATTTCCTGCAGCTTCTGCAGCAGTTTTTCAGCCACAGATATGAAGCATTCTGGCTCAAACACATGAGCTGGATTTATCAGACTGGAGTCGCAGTTTGAGGCTCATGTTTGTATTTGTAAGGAGAGAATCTCTCCTCATTGTATATTTATTATAGGGAGGATCACACAGATAGGTTCATTATGTTGTTACTGGATTTACTGAGGTCCCACAATTTTTCACCACTCAGTTTGCAGAGAAACATAACATGCATTAAATATAGGCTTACATTTATTGTCACGATCTTGTTCTGTGTGTGTTCTGTTGGGGGTTTTGGGTTTTGGTTACTTGTCTTTAGCCTTGGTTCTTGTATCCTTTATTTTGGTATGTTGGTTTTTGGGTTTCTGTCTAGTGTTTTGTAACCTGTGTTTCCCCTGTGATTCTTCTGCATGTCTGTCTCTGTTTTCCTCTGCTCCCTGCCTGTTCCTCGTTATCCCTGATTCCCTTCACCAGTGTTGCTCCCGCCCTGCTCGTTAGTCCCTGTGTATATATACCTGGTGTTTCTGTCTTGTCTTTGTCGGATCATTGTTCCATTGTTCTGGTGTTCATGTTCATGTTCATGTTCATGTTCCCCTGTAACCCTGCCTGGATTTCCCTCTGCTACCCTCAGTCGTGGATTCCCTGTGTTCTGTCTTCCCTGTTCTTTGGATTTTTGGATTTTGGATTCTGTTTCTGGACTTTGTGTTATCAGCCACTCTCCAGTAAGTGTGCTCGCTTTTTGTTATCTTTTTGTTTTGTTATAATAAATTACTGAACTGAACCTGCTCGCTTCTCGTGTCCTGCGTTTGGGTCCTACAACCTGCCTCGTACACCCTGAACTGTGACAGAATGGTCCGACCACATCAGGACCCAGCGGACACCTTTTCCGAGGAGTTTGTGGACTTGTTTGGGGACTTTTTTGAACTGCTAGCAATGTGGAAAAAAGCTGGTAACCATGTCCACAAGGAGGCTATCAGTTCTATGGCTCGGCAGATGGTGCTGGCTGAGCCTCGGCTTAAAGATTATTTGTCTTGCCGGGACGCTGGGTTCCTCGGTTCCTCTACTCCCCAGCACACAAGTTTGCCAACTGACTCCAGAAAGCCAAACCCTCGGCCTGCTAGCACCTCCGTGGCTGGCTCGGCTCCCTGGCCTGCTAGCGTTGCTAGCCCCCTGCCTAATTCCCGGCCTGCTAGCGCCTTGGCGGCTAGCCCCCTGCCTGATTCCCGGCCTGCTGGCTGCATGCTGGGAGGCCTTTTTGTATCCTGACAGGCTAGCACAGCTAACCACCCACCTGCCATGCCCGTCTGCCTGCCCAAGCCCTCCAATAAGAACTCGGGCAGCCAGTCTGTGGCCTGCTAGCCTGGAGGACAGTTCGTCGCCTGTTCCTCAATCCTCCTCGGTGGACCGACCCACACAAGCTCCGTTGGTGGCCCAGCCGACCTCCGCTCCAGAACCTCCGTCGGTGGTCCGACCGGCACCTGCTCCGCCGGTGGCCCAGCCGACTTCTGGTTCCTCATCGGTGGTCCGACCAACACCAGCTCCGTTGGTGGCCCACCCGATTCCTGCTCCTCGTGCTCCGTCGGTGGTCCGACCGGCACCAGCTCGGCCGGTGGTCCAATCGACTCCTGTTCCCTCATCGGTGGTCCGACCAGCATCAGCTCCGTTGGTGGCCCAGCCGATTCCGGCTCCTCGTGCTCCGCCGGGGTTTCGAGCGACTACTGTTCCCTCATCGGTGGTCCGACCAGCACCAGCTCCGTTGGTGGCCCAGCCGACTCCTGCTCCTCGTTCCTCGTCGATGGTCCAACCGGCACCAGCTCCGTTGGTGGCCCAGCCGACTCCTGCTCCTCATTCCTCGTCGGTGGTCCAACCGGCACCAGCTCCGCCAGTGGTCAGACCGACTCCTACTCCTCGTGCCAGGTCCATGGTATCCAGTCCAGCTGTCATGTCGGTGGTCAGACCGACTCCAGCTCCTCATGCAAGGCCCTCGGACCTCAGCCCAGCAGTCTCGCCGGTGGCCCAGCCAACTCCTACTCCTGCCCCTCGAGCTCAACCAGTGGCCCCGCCGGTTCCTGCCCCACGACTCCAGTCGGTGGTCAGACCGACTCCAGCTCCACGTGTGCGGTCCCTGGTCCCCAGCCTCGCTGCTCAGTCTGTGGACCCCAGCCCAGTTCAGCCTCCTGAGGTCCTGAGCCATCTGGATATGCCGGACCTGTTGGGTCGTCCTCCCGGGCGACCTCCTGAACTCTGTTGTCCTCCAGATTTGCCGGACCTGTTGCGTCGCCCTCCCGGGCGACCTCCTGAACTCTGTTGCCCTCCTGATCTGTCCGTCCTTCTGGGATGCCCTCCCGGGCGTCCTCCTGAACTCTGTTTGGCCCCGGTACGCAGCCTGTTGGGTAGTCCTCCGGGACGGCCTCCTGAACTCTATGGACTTCCTAATCTCCCCGGCCAGTTGAGTCGTCCTCCAGGGACGGCCTCCCGAACTCTGTTCCCCCATGGCTCTGCCCTCGGGCCGCCCGCCTGAGGTTCCCAGTCTGGTCCCTCTGTTCTGGCCTCAGGTCAACCCCTTGACCTCCCCGGTTCTCCCTGGTTCTGCTCCCTGGTTTCTGTTTCTGTTTTCTGGCCCTCCACCTGACCTCCCTCCACCCACCCTGGCTGACTTGCCCTCCTCCGTTCCTCCCTCCGCCCACCCTGGTTGGGTCTTGGACTGTTTTTTGTTTTGTTGGGGGGTTTGGTTTTGGGACGTCAGGGGACGCCCCTTGGGGAGGGTACTGTCACAATCTTGTTCTGTGTGTGTTCTGTTGGGGGTTTTGGGTTTTGGTTACTTGTCTTTAGCCTTGGTTCTTGTATCCTTTATTGTATCCTGAACCTGCTGGCTTCTCGTGTCCTGCGTTTGGGTCCTACAACCTGCCTCGTACACCCTGAACTGTGACATTTATCTAAAAACAGTTATCATAAACCTCTCTCTCTGCATGACTGGAACAAAGACGGTGTCACATAATAATGAGATTTTTTTTTAAAAAGAACAGTTGATAAAATCCGAAAAATAGCGCGGAAAAACAAACAATGGATTCCCTCCTGTTCTCTGTGTTTTTGAAAGAGTGTGTGTTTTAATAAAAAATCCAAATAATGAACCCAAATTCTGCTGCTCAAACTGCTCTGACTGTCTGATGTTTGTCTGGAGTTGTAACTAAATGGTGCCATTAAGCTCAACAGTTTAAGAGAAGACTGAATGGAGCCACACATGGAAACTGCATGTGTTTAGGGTCCAATCAGCTTCATGGACATTTGAATTATGGAGTCAGTTATTCCTGTAAGTCCCCAGGGGACCTAGCCCCCAAACCAGATCCAGATCCTTTACAGACAGACAGACTGTAGGACAGACACACCACACAGACAGGAAATAAATAACTCTCAGTCAGAATGTACATACCATAGAATAAAGAGAATAGATGGCCTCCAGGGTCAGAGGAAGGCCGACAGCGATGATTATGCACGTCACCACATTCAGGAAGAAAGGTATTTTGCAATGCTCATAGTTGTTGAAGGTGATGATGTAATAATAGTAGTCGGAGGTGATGTTGTAATCAAAGTAGTTGGAGGTGATGTTGTAATCATAGTAGTCGGAGGTGATGTTGTAATCGAAGTAGTCGGAGGTGATGTTGTAATCGAAGTAGTCGGAGGTGATGTTGTAATCATAGTCAGTGAAGGTGATGTTGCCAGAGTAGTGGAAGTTGTTGTAAAAGAAGCAGGTGAATATGAAGTCGATGTAGTAAAGGTAGTAGCAGAAGTTGGAGCTGTCATCAAAGCTTTGGTTCTGTGAGCTGATGTCAAAGTAGAAACCTTCCATTCTTCAGAGTGAAGCCTGTTTGAGAGATCAGGTTATTAAAAGGAGCAGGTTTTTTAAGGTTTGTTAAATGGTAAAATCAGAGGCTGTAAACGGGAATGCTGAGGAGTAGAACGTAGATGGAAGAAATAAGATCTCCAGTTCCATTTCGAGGCTTTAAAAGAGTTGCTTTTCCTTTATAACAAGAAGGTGAAAGACACATAACCCTGGAATCCTTTTAAGACAGCCGATCACTTAGTAAACACAACCTCTCGATGTGCTCCTGCTGATTTCAATGCTGATTGTGCTAAGTTTTAATTAAACTTTGTGGGAAAGGTGCAATTTTTAAGATCCAGTATATGGCTCAACCCCGCCTTTTTAAATGTTGGGCATCACCCTGGTCTTCCTGGAGCTACCATTCTTCCTGAAACTCAATGGTCTGAGGTTATTTTCTGTGATGAACATGTACAAACAAAAGAGCACAAAGAAGCTGTTTTGCTCTCCCTTTCCCGTACTCTTTACCCTCCGTCATGTGTCCACATGCAAATCCTTCTTTAGACTGTTTTTCCATAACAAGGAAGATGTCCCCAAATACCAGGATAATTGGACATGTGCATTTTATTTCAAAGATTCTTGAATAATTTCTTTAGAAGCAGCTTCTTGCTGTAAAATAACAGCATCTTTGAAAAGTTCCAGTCTGGCTTCTGTCAGCCTCATGGTACTGAGACTGCCCTTCTGAAAGTTACTGTGGACCTCTTAATGAACGCTGAAGCAGACCTGATCGATTCTGGTGCTTCAGTGCTGCCTTTGATACAACTGACAATGGCATTCTTTAAACTGAGGCACTGGGTGGGCATCTCTGGAAATGCACTGACCTGCTTTGAATCTTATTTGTCAAAGAGGAAATTTTGTGTCTCTGTTACTAATTTGAAGTCATCTTATTCTCTTATCAATTATGAGGCGCCTCAAGGGTTAATTCTTGGACCCAAAACCGGACGTAGCTCGGGTGCAGCTGGGGGCCCCTGAGCAGATATTATGTTAGCTGCTTATAGACACGGCCGCACAAGAGAATAGCACATAGGTAACACCCAGCATGGAAAGAAACAGTTCAGCCGTTCTTATTAAATCAAACAGGCTCTTCACTGCTGGTTTCAATAGTAAACCACCACAACAACAAACACTATATTCTAAGCAGACACGTTTAAAAAACATAAATCACAAAGCAGTATGTCAAACCAATTACTGCCATCAACTGGCTACTTTTCATAATATATGAAGGCTGTTGATATTAATTTATGTTTTGAGCATCACATCACTAAGCTTGTCCTGTCATGTTGTTGCTACTTATAACAAATATTGTAAATATAAGATCTATTTTAAATATTTGAGATGCAGAACCTGTTGTACCTGCTTTCATCTCCTCACTTTCTGATAATTGCAACAGCCTTTTATTTTGTCTTCTATCATATCCATTTTACTGTTATTTTATTGTTTTATGCTCTCATGTACTTTATTACACACACACACACACACACCTTTTTTACTCAGAAACTTGTATGAGCTCAGGTCAACGAGGGCTACAAGACATAAATAGAAATAGAAGTTTAAAACATTTAATCTGCACAAGAACTTAAACTGATAAAAAGATGTATGACATCATTAGGTGATGATTTATTATAATGGATTCACATTCAATTATAATGGGGGGGTCATTTTTGACCGGAACACATAATTAATAAACATGAAATAAACACAACAGCAGGGATAATTATAGTCTCTCACTTTCAACATTCCTTCTTTAACTGATTTTAATTCATTTAAAATACTTTCTTTCTTTTATGTTTTTACCTTTTTACTCTATTATGCTTTATTTCTTTGTGGTATTCCCAAAGGAACTGGTTTGACCTCAGTATCCTGTCCACCTACAGTCCAAAGCTGTCAGCTTTTTACAGTTTACATGTTCATTTATCTGTTTAATTCGCTCTGCATAGAAGAAACAAGTAATATGACAAAATTTACCTTTAAAAGCTGAGAGACCCAGAATGAGTTCCTACACCAGAGCCCGATGTTTGTCCTCTGCATCCAAACCTCAGATATGGGAAGTAATAACATGCAGCAGGCTGATGATGATCTACAGCTGCTCTGTTAAGGAAAAGGAGTCACGTGAATATGGAAATGAGGCATCAAGGAAATATAACACATTGAAAAAAAAACGTCACGTTCCTCAACATATATTTGACTAAGAAATGTGCATGTGTCCCGCTGACATTTAATGGCCACAGTGACGTCACACCTGTTGATGTTCTGCTTTCCAGTTATTACTTACTTCTCTTTCTAAAGAAAGTAGGATTTTTTTTAAAATCTAATCAAACCTTTAAAATCTGTCTACTTAATGATGCTGATTATATTTCATAAACTTTAATTTCTCAGCTGTCATCATTTACTGGAAGACTAAAACATCAGATAATGTCAGCATTAAAGTTTAATCAGCACAAACAGCGAAAAAGGTCTGAAGGAAGAACTTTGCATATCTAGAAAAAGCTCTCAGACTCCATTCCTGAAATTTCTAAACTGTCCCACCAACTTTTTTTTGCCTTCCTTTCTTTACCAGCGGCTGTGGCTCAGGGGGCAGAGGGGTCGTCCTCTAACCAGAAGGCCCCCCCAGTCTGCATGTTGAAGTGTCTTTGGATGAGACACCCCAAACTGCTCCTGGTGGCTGTGCCGTCACTGTGTGAATGTTTATCTCCGTGCTGCTGTCACACCTGTTACCTGTGTATGAAACAATGTTTACACTTCGTGGTGTCTTTTTATGTTGTTATTGTCAGTTTCCAGAATTAGTTTGATTACCTGCTCGTATTATTTAGTAAAACATGAAATAACAACACTTCCTGATGATGTGTGGACGTGTTCTGTAGCTGTGATGTGAGGCCGAACTGCAGCCAGCAGTCAGTCAGCAGGCAAGTGGTTTAAACTTTATTTACAATTCTGCAAATGAACCAAACTTCAACACATTTACAATGTAAATCAACTCACATATGACTAAGCTCACCTCCCTCAGCACAAGATGGTTTAGAAAGGACAGCTTGTCACAGTTGTGCACATTCACTGACAGTTTTGTCCTCTGTCTCCATGCAGTCAGTTATGATGTAAATATTTCTGAAAACATGACGTGTGTTCCTGGAAATACTTTACATACTCAAAACAAAGTGCTACAGTTAGCAATAATTAACGCTAATAATATAAATGGGGGGGGGGGTCTTCAAACAGGTGTCAGTATTCCTCTCACAATATGATCTTCTTGATCCACGTCAACAGGGTTTTAAGAGCATCCACTTCACTGAAATGTCTGTGTTGTCTGTGACAGAAGTCCTAAGATCAGCTAAAGCTGCAGCCCAGTTCTTGTCCTGCTTATTGTCCTGCTAGATCTCTCAGATGACTTCGGCACTGTCAACCACAGCATCCTTCTATACGCACTCTCAGCAATGACCATCTTGGGAAATGTTCCTTCGTACCAGATGTCCGCACCTTCTCAGCATGAATCACGGATTGGCTCTCGGACATACAGTATCTGCATGGATGAATTCTTGCCACCTCGAACCAAACCTCTCTTAGGAATGAACTTTTGGTCATCCCAGCCAAGCAATCTACAGAATCTATCAAAAGATCAAACTAAACTTCAGGTGGCGCGCTGCTCTGTAGCGACGCGGGCGAGTGCTGCTGTTGCTTTTAAGTGTTTTAAGCGCGATTAATTGTTTTTAGTGTTTTGTTTGAATTAGCGTCTTAAGTGTTTTGTGCTTGTGACTATATGTTAGGGTTGACAACAGCAAACTTTGCCATCGGGAGAATTCCTTAATCAAGATAGTAGTTGGCAGCCCTAAACAATGGCACCGGGCTTCCACATTATACTTCTGTTCCTGATTTTTATCAGCGAGCACTTTATTTCTTGTCCTGCAACAACTGTGTTGTGGGAACATGAACTAAGTCGTGTCTACTCCAGAGAAACTTTGTTATCCCTTCAACCACTTCAATCATCACCACCGGATAACCTGCCAGCAGCATCCGAGCAACACACACCAGCACACGGCCTAAACGCAAGCGAGGGAGACGGGGAGGCGTCAGGGAACGTCTCCGGCGGCTAACAAACAAACCACCGCTGCCGTCAGTAATCCTCAACAATGTGCGATCGCTGACACCCAAGATGGATGAGCTTCGTACTAACCAAAGAAGCTGTTTCGAGTATCGGGAATCTAACCTTATGGCGTTCAAACGAGACGTGGCTTCACCAAGGAGTCCCGGACTCCCTGCTCAACTTAGGTGGCTACACTGAAAAAAATAATTCATTGGATTTACTCAATTGAATAGTGGACATTGGTTGCACACAATGTTTTTACTTTGGTCGCCAATTGTGTTCCATCAACACAGACCATTCACTTTCAAGCAACACTGACTATTTACTTTAAAATAACACAGATAATTTATGTTCAATCAACACAGACCAACACAAGCTATTAACATTCATACAACAAAGATTATTCATATTCAATCAACACAAGTACATTATATTGATATTAAGTTAATAGAATGTGATAATTTTAAATATTCTTTTTACATGAAATTATAATTTCTGTTATAAATCTGTTAACCAAGGAAGGTTGAAATCAACGGCAATTGGATTGGCTAAGGTTTCTTGAAGATGTTTTGCTTCTCATCTGATAGGCTTCTTCAGTTGTGACTGAACTACCATTCAGCCACAACTGCCTCTTGGATGAGAAGAGAAACATCTTCAAGAAACCTTAGCCAATCCAATTGCCATTGATTTCAACCTTTCTTGGATAACCATGACCTAGCTAAGAAATACACAATTATCAAATGTATTGTCGTTAACAGCTCACTTTACCATTGTTACCAACACTGACAAAATATTTGCATTAAAAACTATGAGCACGTTAAATTCTGAAATTTTATTTCACAAATGAATATACTGCACAGGTGTGTGGCTAGAAAGAAGTGGCATTGATTTTCCAAAATTAAAAGTTCACCATCCTGTGCCAAGGGGCAGTCATGATTTGTTAACAATGTATGATATATATAAACATGTGGGCTTGTAAAATGTGCCTAGTTCTGGACAGTAATCAACACTATAAAACTTTGTTGTACTAAAACCAGCACTCAGCACTGCTTCCTGTGGTGTACTGCATACTGTAGCTAAGAGCCCAAAAGAAGTATACGAACAGTCATGGACTAATCAAACTAAGCATAATGTGCTCTCTTTCCAGATGTAGCTTAGTTTGGCCAAAACATGCCAGACCTTTTCCAAAATGCATATGCATCAATAATAAAAAATAAAAATACTAAAACACACTAAATGTCCTGTGGCAAGCTCAAGGTTTTTGAACAATATATTATCTATTAACACATTAAAATGCAACGGTTCAATTTAAATGTGCCTGGCACTGTACAGTAATCAAAACTTTACATCTTGAATAACACTCAATTGGTGATAGCAAAATCAGGCTGCAACACCACTCAGACAACATCACTCAGTCCATGAATGTAGAGGTGGAGAGTATGAGTTTGCCAACAGTCATGTCCTAATCCAACCAAGAGCCAAGAACAATTAGCTCTCTTCACTGTTGGTTTCTTGACAGTTTCTCCACATCTAGCTCCACGATGATTTTTTGAATTACCTCAAAAGGGTAACAGAGTTTTGTAGGGTATTGCGCGTTTAATGCATGAAAGAGTCCAGACATTGCAGACGCAATGGCTACATTGTCAAGATCTCGAAGTTCCACCACACCACCCTCGATGACTATTCCGACGCAGAGGGTTCGCTGTTGACAGTGTCTTTCATAACAAAGATCCTCCCGTCATCATCTCTATGGCACTGATGAAATGGGTCTTAGCCTTTTCCTGGTGAAAAAGGACACAATTATTTAAACTCAGACCTCATTAGGACATAAGGCAAATTTTAAACTACACCAAAGTTACTTCCAACATTACATTTGTGCTTAAAAATACAGCACCGAGAAGCAGGAGTTTACAAATATCTTATAATGGGGTAATCATTTATACTTTCAGCATTGACTGTAAAATTTATATAACTGTATAATTTATGCGATGCCTCACTGTTTATTTGCCCCAATATTCGATAGCCTAATCATCTGCGTTTCATAATATATGTATTAATGCTGGTAGAGACAGCTTGCATTATAAGCCACTATTTTCAGACATGCATAGACTTAACCAGGCAGTAATTTCAGGAGCTACAGCTAAAGGTCTTTGATAGATTCAGTGTTCCCAGACACATAGGCTTTACTTGGCCAGGCCCTAGTTTTTTTTAGTTATTTAACTCAATGCAGAAGTATAAATTAAGATTTACTCAAATAGTTATTTTGACGACTACATTTACTTGAGTACAGATTTTAGCAGAATATAGGAATATCTTAGCCAGGAAAGGGTCCAGGGAGAGCAGACAGGATAAGCGCTATTCCCATAGTATAAAGTATAAATTGTGGGAAATAAATCAATGCTCCAAATCTTAATATAATTCAACATTGGACATCTCTTAAAAGCTGTGTCAAACTCTCATCTCGATCTCGTGAACCCAATTTAATGTCTCGTCCCGTGAGCTACATGTCTCGTCACATTCCTAGGTCTAAAGATCCAAAGCCCTTTGGCATATGTACTCCTGCATACAGAAATAGCAGGTACACTAATATTTTGTAATGTTTGTTTGATTAACTGAAATTACAGTGTATTTGTTACTAGTACCTTAAAAAAAACGTTTGGGTACTGATACCGTATTTCAGATGACCAGTACCCAAAATCTAGCGAAAACCATTATCCTGGAGGGGAGACTAGCCAGAGCAAGTTCTCTCTGCCCATCCATTTATTTTTATGTGGAGGTTTTTGCAGATCTGCAAGTTCACCAAGCAGCAAAATTACGGTTAAACTAAGGACAGCTAATTCTGTGGTTGGATAGCAACCAACAAGAGCAGGATATTGCACCTAATAATGTTACACTATAACACTATTACTTGCATATTCACTCACCACATACTCCTGCACAAGATGATAAGGATCCTCGTTGAGGATGACATATCCCCGTCAAGCATCAATGTCATCCTTACAGAGTAAAACAAAGCACATGGCTGAATTTTAACACAAAGATATTCCAAGTTACACATGGCTGTTTTATTTGAATGCAAAGGTAAAGACATTTCATCATCAACTGAATAGCAATGAACATAATACATAGGTTGGATTTGTTTGCCTAATCATAAATTATAAGAGAAAATTATAACATTTTTGATTAATGTTTACTGGCATACTAAGGACTATAATATTAATTTAGTATTAGTCCCTAGTGTTTTTTTGTTAATTAACTCAATGCAAAAGTATAAGTTAACCTTAACTCAAATAGTTATTTTGACGACCACATTTTCTTGAGTACAGGTTTTGGCTACTCTACCTACCTCTGCCAAACTAATGCCAACACAGAAAAAAAACAACTGAAAGGTAAATAGTTAGAATTCTTACCATCAGCATGGCAGATGTGTCTTTAAGTTTCTTTCCCTGATGCCCCAATCTCTTCTCAAACACCTTCAGCATATTGACAGTGGATGGGTCCAACTGTGAGAGGAACCTTGACTGTAGAGGCATGGTGGTAATCCGTTTAAACTCTGCATTTATCTGAAACATTAGTACAGGGACATGCACATGAACGCTAAAACTTGTGGCCAGCTAAATGGAAGTTCTCAACACCGACATATTAACAGTTGCCAACGTATATTTGGCAGAGAGAAAAGACAAGAACACTGAATAGCCTACTGCAAATCCCTGCCCTGTCAATTGTGTGGCAAAAAAATGTAACAAACATTACTCACCACAAAAAAGGTGAGCAGAAAGTGAAAGACCTGCCTCCAGAGTGTGAGTTTAGTGTCCATCTGCAACAACAAAGAGCAACAACATAAATTCACGTTACCATGAAATAATTAAAAATTAGACTAGCCAAATCATGAGCCTTTCAAGTTAAACTCTTCCTTCTTGTTTCAAGATGAACAGCTAAGAAACATTTAAAACACCTCTTGTTCATTAGGTGACCCTTTGTGTTTTTCTTCTAAAACTTAACTTAAACTTAATTAAAATGCACCATTCAGCTGAAAACATTAATGCAATTCAGTTACAATCCTACCACAACAATGGCAAAGCAGTATTTGAGTGTTTGCACCACTAAAGTTAAACTTAACATAGCTGGGGCTGAATCACCCTCCTCCCCCGAAGTAGTTGTCAAAATCTCAGGTTAAAGCACTTAACTTTACCCAGTAAACGCAGGAAAATACAACTGTGCACTTTCTGAAATCAAGTATCTCCGGCTTCCAGAACTGAGACTAACGTTAGCTCAAATTAGTTATTGTTACCTTGTTCGCTCATGGTTAAAAGACACTTCATTCAAATTCAACGAAAACATAATAAAACTCACCAAAACCTTGCTGTTCCAAAAATCATCAATATCAATTTTGCTGCAACAAAGCTGTAATTTGTCAAATTATTATTGTATTCTGTCTGGAAATTACATGATGCACATCTCTGTTTCTCTCTTAGTTACTGGTAAAGTTAACGTTACTCTGAGCTACGCAACCGTTATCAAGAGCTTAACGAGCGGTCAAGATCAAAGCAGCCCCCGCATTAGTCTCGCTTTCATCTTGTAAAATCTTTTTTCTTTGCTCTCTTCGAAAATGGGAGTCCCACATTAATTCACTGCGGTTACGGGAAGGCTATTAACAAAGCATACTTACAGAGTTGAGCTCAGCGATGGTAAAACAGACCCAGGGCGAGTTCAGGTGGAAGAGTGCAGGCGGTTGGAACGTGGGAAAAAGCGCGGACTTTCCTTTCTTCTTCCCGAAATGCATTTGCACCCGCGTGTGGATATCGCGAGATAAAATGAGAACTGTTACATTCACCTGATTGACTTACTTAATCCCAACATGAGTTTAATATGTTCGCATACGCTTTCTGCATATAATGTGCAGTCTACACAATGCTATCACGTTTACTTAAGAACATAAAACCCTTTAGTAAAA
The DNA here is from genome assembly GCA_024633595.2 of Lepomis macrochirus. Taxonomy (NCBI): domain Eukaryota; kingdom Metazoa; phylum Chordata; class Actinopteri; order Centrarchiformes; family Centrarchidae; genus Lepomis; species Lepomis macrochirus. The sequence goes on along the minus strand of JALXJV020000017.1, from coordinate 8,062,252 downwards.
TATACTAAATATAATTTGATAAGTCTAACAGGTGACCAGTCTCCCTTTTTTCAGTGTACTCGCTACGAGCCGACCGCTCCGATGTGTCCGGGAAAAGGAACGGAGGAGGAATCTGCGTGTATGTGAGTGACAAATGGTGTAAACAATACACAGTGAGAGAGACTATATGCAGCCCTGATGTCGAACTGCTTTGCATATCTATGAGACCTCACTACTTGCCAAGGGAGTTTGGCAATATTGTTATAGCTGCTGTTTATGTTCCACCCAGCGCCAACGCAGGCAGAGCCGCCGCGTGCATAGCAGAGTGCGCACATGAACAGTTGCAGCGCACACCTGGGGCGCCTATTTTCTTCTTGGGTGACTATAATCACTGCAAACGGGAGAGCGCGCTGCCAGGTTTTCAACAATATGTAAAATGTGACACGAGAAATAACAGGATTTTAGATAAATGTTATGGAAATATAAAGGGGGCATATTCAATCAAGCCAAACCCCCCCTCTCCAACTCAGACCATTACATTTAATACCGTCTTACAAATCTGTATTCAAGTCAAGTAAACCTGAACATAAAACTGTTTGTGTGGACAGATGATGCAATTGAAACACTAAAGGGTGCTTCATGTGCACAGATTGGTCGATTTTCCATTCGTTAGAGCTTGATGAGGCTACTAGTACTATAACAGACTACATAGGATTTTGTGTTGACAGTGTGGTGGTCAAGAAGGACATTGTAGTCTACCCCAACAACAAATCCTATATTACAAAGGAAATCAAAGACTGTATAAATAGGAAAAAGCAAGCCTTTAGAAGAAAAGACAGACCTGGATTATTAGTGGTCCAAAAAGAACTACTCCTTACTAATGCGAGGAAAAAACACAGGCAAACGATGGAACAAAACTTCCAAACATCAAATACCAAAAAACTTTGGGACACAATGAAATCACTAACTAATATGAACTCTCCAAAACAACAAATTATCACACTGGACGACCAACAAAAAGCAAATGAACTAAATGACTTTTACCTGCGATTTGATTCCCAAAATTTCTCTCAGGAATGTGACAGTGCCCTGCAGTCCCTGCCAGCCACTGACACTACTGTTATTTGGAATTGGACCCATTTAGTATCCAGCGACTCTTCAGTAAAGTGCGCACAAGCAAGGCCACAGGCCCCGATGGCCTCCCAGCCTTTCTGCTCAAAAGCTGTGCAGAAGAACTAACAACGGCATGGTACCCTATATTTCAACAGTCGCTGAATACTCACACTGTCCCAGCTCTGTGGAAGAAATCAATCATAACTCCAATGCCTAAAAAACCAGGAGCCTCAAAGAATGATGACTTCCGTCCCATAGCTCTAACATCGATCGTAATGAAATGTGTTGAAAAATGTGTTGTGTCTATACTTCTGAAGGATGTTGAGTCAAAGTTAGATGCGTACCAGTTTGCCTATAAGCAAGAACGCAGCACTGATGATGCAATCCTTTGCATCTCGCACTTTATTTCTAAGCACCTTGAAAACATAGAGGCTTATGCCAGAATCTTGTTTGTCGATTTTAGCTCAGCTTTTAATACAGTGCAAACTTACGTGCTTTTAGAGAAGCTTAAAAACATGAATGTTAATACTATCTTAAATAAATGGTTTTATTCCTTTTTAACCGACAGGACACAGCAAGTGAAGGTCAATGGGAAGCTTTCCGAGATCAAATACTGTAACACAGGGGTTCCACAGGGTTGTGTTGTATCACCAGTACTCTTCACATTGTACACCAACGACTGTAGGAACGTCCATTCTAACAACTACATAATGAAATTTGCTGATGATACTGCAATCCTAAGCCTTTTGCATAAGGATGCAGACTCCTCTGTGTACCAAGACCAAATAGACTCATTCGTTAGATGGTGTGACGCCATATCTGATTTTAAGCATCCAAAAAACACAGGAGATGGTCTTCGACCCGAGGCAAGTTATTGACCATGAGCCAGTGGTCATTAAAAAACAGGAAGTAATTCAGGTGTCCTCATACAAATATTAAGCTGTCCACATTGACAGTCTAACTTTGCTGGAACACACATGTTGACAATCTGTGTAACAAATTGCAGCAGAGGCTTTATTTTAAAGGCGTCTAAGGTTGTATGGTGTGAGCAGTCAGATCATGATGATTTTCTACCATGCAATCTTAGAGAGCGTCGTCAGATATGGAATTAGCGCATGGTTTGGCAACTTAACAATTAAGTTGAAAAACAAGCTTGTCAACATGCATAAAACAGCCATGAAAATTATAGGAAGGAGGGACAATGAGCCTGTACAGAGCCTGTATGACTAAGTAGTTATGAAACAGGCTAGGAAAATTAAATCGGACCCTCAACATCCTCTCTTCCCTGAATACGAAACCCTGCCCTCAGGAAGAAGACTCTGTGTACCAAAATACAAATCTAACCGCCTAAAATTATCATTTGTGCCAGCCTCCATTAAGCTGCTGAACAATGTAAAATAATGTAAAAATTAAAGCTGCAAGCAGCGATGGGCGGGCCCTCGCACCTGTAGCGTGTCGGGGGATGATTCAATTTTTCAATTCAATTTTATTTATATAGCGCCAAATCACAACAACAGTTATCTCACAGCGCTTTTCATAAAGAGCAGGTCTAGACCATACTCTGAAGTTATTTACAGAAGCCCAACAATTCCCACCAAGAGCAAGCACTAGGCGACAGAGGCAAGGAAAAACTTCCTTTAAGAGGCAGAAACCTCGAGGCAGAACCATGGCTCAGGGTGGAGGCCATCTGCCTCTCGACCGGTTGGGGGTGAGGGGAGAGAGAGAGAGAGAGCAAGAGAGAGAGAGCAGGAGAGAGAGAGCAGAGGGAGGCAACCTACACAGTATACACATAGAGGTACAGACAATAAAGGTAATGGTGCTATAGACTGAATGAAAAATGGTACAGATATTTGTAGTAATGTTTAGTGATATTAATTATAACAGTAATAATAGCAATAGGACTAGTAACAGCAGTTGCAACTGCAGCAGAGGGCGTCGAGCAGGAACACGGGGGCAGCAGGAGACTCCCAACAACAGGTCCAGACTCCACAGCTCCAGAGCCAGCAACACCCGCTGGGAAGTGAGGGGAGGGGGGCAAGCACACGACCACGGAGAGGGAGAAAAAATCGAGTTAGTAACATGCATTAATGGGATGAGGTTGCACTCAGAGAGAAGAGAGAGAGGAGAGAGGAGCTCAGTGCATCATGGGAAATCCCCGGCAGTCTAGCCTATAGCAGCATAACTAAGGGATGGTTCAGGACTCACCCGAGCCAGCCCTAACTATAAGCTTTATCAAAAGGAAAGTCTTAAGCCTACTCTTAAATGTAGAGGCGGTGTCTGCCTCCCGAACCCAAACTGGAACCTGGTTCCACAGGAGAGAGCCTGATAGCTGAGCAGCTCTGGCTCCCATTCTACTTTTGGAGACTCTAGGAACCACAAGTAATCCTGCATTCTGGGAGCGCAGTGCTCTGGTGGGGTAGTAAGGTACTATGAGCTCTTTAAGATAAGATGGTGCCTGACCATTAAGTGCTTTGTATGTGAGAAGAAGGATTTTAAATTCTATTCTGGATTTTACAGGAAGCCAATGCAGAGAAGCTAAGACAGGAGAGATATGATCTCTTTTACTGGTTCCTGTCAGAACACGTGCTGCAGCATTCTGGATCAGCTGAAGAGTCTTAATGGACTTTTCGAAGAGCCTGATAATAGGGAATTGCAGTAATCCAGTCTAGAAGTAACAAATGCATGGACTAGTTTTTCTGCATCATTTTTAGACAGGATGTTCCTGATGTTTGCAATATTACGTAGGTGAAAAAAGCGGTCCTTGAAATTTGCTTAATGTGAGAATTAAGCGACATGTCCTGGTCAAAGATAACTCCAAGATTTCTCACAGTGGTGCTGGAGGCCAGGGCGATGCCATCCAGGGAAACTATATCTTTAGATAATGCGTCACGAAGGTGCCTAGGGCCTAGAACAACAACTTCCGTTTTATCTGAGTTTAACATTAGAAAATTGCAGATCATCCAGGTTTTAACATCCTGAAGACACATTTGAAGCTTAGCTAACTGATGGGTTTCATCTGGCTTGATCGATAGATATAACTGAGTATCATCTGCATAACAATGAAAGTTTATGGAGTGTTTCCTGATAATATTGCCTAAGGGAAGCATATATAAAGTGAAGAGGATTGGTCCGAGCACAGATCCTTGTGGAACTCCTTGACTAACTTTGGTATGCATGGAGGACTCATTGTTAACATGTACAAACTGAAATCGATCTGATAAATAGGACTTAAACCAGCTTAGAGCGGTTCCTTTGATGCCAATGAAATGTTCCAGTCTCTGTAATAGGATCTGATGGTCAATGGTATCAAATGCAGCACTAAGATCTAATAAAACCAATACAGAGACAAGTCCTTTGTCTGATGCAGTCAGGAGATCACTAGTAATTTTCACCAGTGCTGTCTCTGTGCTATGATGAGCTCGAAATCCTGACTGAAAATCCTCAAATAAACTATTGCTATGTAGAAAGTCACACAGCTGTTTGGCGACTGCTTTCTCCAGGACCTTAGAGATAAATGGAAGGTTAGATATAGGTCTATAGTTGGCTAAAACATCTGGATCCAGGTTGGGCTTTTTTCAGAAGAGGTTTAATTACAGCTACTTTAAAGTACTGTGGCACGTAGCCTGTTGATAAAGACAAATTGATCACATCCAGCAGAGAAGTGCCAACCAAGGGCAAAACTTCTTTAAGCAGCCTAGTCGGGATGGGGTCTAAGAGGCAGGTAGATGGTTTAGATGAAGAAATTATTGAAGTTAGTTGATAAAGATTGAGGGAAGCAAAGCAGTCCAAACATATAACTGGTTCTACAGCTGTTCCCAAAGTTCCTGAGTATAGACTTAAGTCGGTTGCCAGTTGAGGGCAGGTCTTGGTGGATTTTGTTTCTAATAGCTAGGATTTTTTCATTAAAGAAGCTCATGAAGTCATAACTACTGAGAGCTATGGGAATACTTTGCTCAATAGAGCTGTGACTTTCTGTCAGCCTGGCTACAGTGCTGAAAAGAAACCTGGGGTTGTTCCTATTTTCCTCTATTAATGGCGAGGTAGTGCGCTGCTTTGGCATTACGGAGGGCCTTCCTATAAGTTTTAAGACTATCTTGCCAAATTAAGCGAGAATTTTCCAGTTTGGTGGAGCGTCAATTCCTCTCGAGTTTCTGTGATATTTTCTTTAATTTGCGAGTTTCAGTATTATACCATGGAGCTAACCGTCTTTGTTTTAGTATTTTCTTTTGTAGAGGGGCTACAGAGTCGAGTGTTGTTACGCAGCGAGCCTGCAGCACTATCAACAAGATGATCGACTTGGGAGGGACTGAAATTAGCGTAAGAGTCCTCTGTTAATTTGATACCTGATAGTGAACTTAGAGCCGATGGGATCGCATCCTTAAATTTAGCTATAGCGCTATCAGACAGACATCTTGTATAGAAATGTTTGCCCAATGGAGGGTAGTTCAGCAGTACAAGCTCAAAAGTTATCAAACAGTGGTCAGATAAAGAGGGATTCTGTGGGAACACTATTAAATGTTCAATTTCGATACCATATACCAGAACAAGGTCGAGGGTGTGATTAAAACAGTGAGTCGGTTCATGAACACTCTGAGAGAAGCCAATTGAATCTAATAGAGAGATAAGCGCAGTACTAAAGCTGTCATTCTCAACGTCCACATGAATATTAAAATCCCCTACAATAATAACTTTGTCCGTTTTAAGGACTAAAGTTGACAAAAACTCTACAAATTCAGATAAGAATTCAGAGTATGGCCAGGTGCTTTCGGTACACTATAACAAATAGAATTGGTTGCAGTGATTTCCAGCTTGGGTGTGAAAGACTCAGAACAAAGGCTTTCAAATGAGTTATAATTTAGTTTAGGTTTAGAGCTGATTACAAGGCTGGAGTCAAAGATAGCATGCAACTCCACCTCCTCGGCCTGTGCTTGAGGAATGTGAGTATTCATATGACTGGGAGGGTGGATTCATTTGAGGCTTACATATTCTCCATCACCCAGCCAGGTTTCAGTAAGACAGAATAAATCAATTTCATAATCTGATATTAATTCATTTACTAGTACACCTTTAGAAGAGAGATCTGATGTTTAAGAGTCCACATTTTACTCTCCTATTCGTTTGCACTATTGCTCCTGTGGTTTTAATTTTTATGAGGTTTTATGCACAGCTCCTCTTCTGTTTACCTTTGATTTAAATAATTTCAATGGTCGGGGACAGAACACCGTCACTATAGGGTTTTGACTAAGTAACTCCTGGAGCGGAGGAGCAGAGAAGTGTGTTAAACTGCGACTCTGCGTAGGGTTTTGGGTGGGTAACTGCTGAATTAGAAAGGCAGAGAAGTGTGTTAGACTGCGACTCTGCCTCCTGGTCTCAACTCTGGGTTGTCATGGATTTGGTCCGCTAATAAAGTTGGCCAGATTTCTAGAAATGAGAGCTGCTCCTTCCCAAGAGGGATGGATGCCGTCTCTCGAATCAGACCAGGTCTTCCCAGAAAGTCTGCCAATGATCTACAAAGCCCACATCGTTGGCTGGACACCACCTCGATAACCAGCGGCGGAATGGCGACATGCTGGCTATACATGTCATCACTGGTCAGATTGGGCAGGGGTCCAGAGAAAACTACGGTGTCCGACATTGTTTTTCGCGTATGAACACACCGACTCAACATTAATCTTAGTGACCTCCGATTGGCGTAACCGGGAGTCATTACGCCGGCGTGAATAACAATCTTACTGTATTTACGTTTATCCTTAGCCAGCAGTTTCAAATAGGACTCGATGTAGCCCGCTCTGGCCCCTGGGATGCATTTGACTATGGTGGCTGGTTTAGCTAACTTCACGTTTAGCAAAATGGAGCTGCCAATTATCAGAGTTGGTTTCTCAGCGGGTGTGTCGCTGAGTGGGGAAAATCTATTAGAAGCGGGAGGCGAATGGTGATGTCCTGAGGGCTTTGAATGCTTACGACTATTTCTTCCTCGGACAGTCACCCAGCCACCCTTTCCTGGCTGCTCAGGAAATGCCGGGAAGCGGCTACCAGAGGCTAACTCAGGCGGTCCGCACCGACTACCGGGGACTGGCTAGCTACAGTAGGCTGAGCTACCAAGGTGCGGAGCCGGACTTCTAACTCACTGAGCCTCGCCTCCATGTCTAAAAATAAACTACACTTGATGATGCGGCCGCGTTGCATATTCTGGAGCTCTGCCGGTGCGGCTGTGCATTTGCTACGCGATTCGGACGTTGCATGAAGGTTTTGTATCTCACTTCCTGTTGCCAGCAGGTGGCGCAATGACTGGTGGTGAATTTCGACATGTAGATTTGTGCTGGGCGGGACTCTTATTAAGCATGTAAAATTTCATGCAGATCTGAGCATGTACACTGAAGTTACAAGAACTTCCTGTGTCATGGCGAAGACTTGATGTTTGACCCCACGCCACGGACACGCCGATTGACGAAAGTGCGCAGATAGCACATCTTGTCATCGTCAATGCCTTTAGAAGGCACAGCAGAAATTTAAAGTCGATCCGACTAAATCCCTAGGAGGAGTTCGTAAAAGTATGGAGTGTGTAAATCGTCCAAAAATGGCTACAAAATTCAAAAGGGCTGACTTCCTGTTGGGTTTAGGGCATCGCTCCAAGAGGCTTTTTGGTGCGTCTGGATATGGTAGATGTGCCACAGAAATTTCGTACATGTAGGTCAAACGTGGGGCGGGGGCTGCTTCGTTAAAGGTCACTTCCTGTTGCCAGCAGGTGGCGCTCTGACTGTGGGTGAATGTCGGCATGTACACATGTTCAGGGCAGGACTCTTGTCAATAGTGTCAAATTTCGTGCAGATCTGAGCATGTAAAGCCAAGTTACTACAACTTCCTGTTTCATGGCGAATCATCGACGCTACGGACACGCCCATCAACGAATACGTGCAGATAGCACAACTTTTAATCGTCAATGCCTTTAGGAGGCACAGCAGAAATTTGAAGTCAATCCGACTAAATCCCTAGGAGGAGTTCGTTAAAGTACGGAGTGTGTAAATCGTCCCAAAATGGCCACCAAATTCAAAATGGCGGACTTCCTGTCGAGTTTAGGGTATGGGTTCTTGAGGCTTTTTTGTACCTCTGGACATGATACATGTGCCACAGAAGTTTCGTACATGTAGGTCAAACGTGCGGCGGGGGCTGCTTCGTTCAAGGTCACTTCCTGTTGCCAGCAGGTGGCGCTATGACTGTGGGTGAATGTCGGCATGTAGATTTGTTCAGGGCGGGACTCTTGTCAAACGTGAAAAATTTCGTGCAGATCTGAGCATGTACAGCCAAGTTACTACAACTTCCTGTTTCATGGCGAATCATCGACGCCACGGACACGCCCATTGACGAAAACAGCGCAGATAGCACAACTTTGCATCGTCAATGCCTTTAGAAGGCACAGCAGAAATTTGAAGTCGATCCGATTAAATCCCTAGGAGGAGTTAGTTAAAGTATGGCGTGTGTGAATCGTCCCAAAATGGCGGCCAAATTCAAAATGGCGGACTTCCTGTCGAGTTTAGGGTATGGGTCCTTGAGGCTTTTTTGTGCGTCTTGATATTTTACACGTCCCCACCAAATTTCGTGCACGTAGGTCGAACGTGGACGAGGGGCTAATTTTTTCTAATTTTCTAGGTGGCGCTAGCGAGCCATTTTGCCCCGCCCGTCCGCGAAATCCACAAAATACGAAATTTTTCACCAGTCCTGACACGTGTTCCAAATTTGGTGAGTTTTCGAGCACGTTGAGGCCCCCAAAATCGAGGTTACTTTGCAGAAAAAAAAAGAATTAAAGCTGCAAGCAGCGATGGGCGGGCCCTCGCACCTGTAGCGCGTCGGGGTGTGATGCGGCCGCGTTGCATATTCTGGAGCTCTGCCGGTGCGGCTGTGCCTTTGCTACGTGCTTCGGACGTTGCATGACGGTGTTGTACCTCACTTCCTGTTGCCAGCAGGTGGCGCTATGACTGTGGGTGATTGTGGGCATGTAAATGTGTTCAGGGCGGGACTCTTATCCTACATGTAAAGTTTGGTGAAGATGTGAGCATCTACAGTGAAGTTACAGCCACTTCCTGTGTCATGGCGAAGACTCGATGTTTGACGCCACGCCACAGACACGCCCATTGACGAAAACTCACAGATAGCACAACTTTTCATCGTCAATGCCTTTAGAAGGCACAGCAGAAATCTGAAATCGATCGGACTAAATCCCTAGGAGGAGTTAGTTAAAATATGGAGTGTGTAAATCATCTAAAATGGGCGCACAATTCAAAATGGCCGACTTCCTGTTGAGATTAGAGGAGTGATCCAAGAGGCTTTTTTTGTGCGTCTGGACATGATAGATATACCACAGAAATTCTGTAACTGTAGGTTAAGCGTGCAGCGGGGCTGCTTCGTTAAAGGTCACTTCCTGTTGCCAGCAGGTGGCGCTGTGACCGTGGGCAAAATTCGGCATGTACATGTGTTCAGGGCGGGACTCTTGTCAAACGTGCAAAAGTTCGTGCAGATCTGAGCATGTACAGTAAAGTTACAACAACTTCCTGTTTCATGGCGAATCATCAGCGCCACGGACACGCCCATTGACGAAAACGCGCAGATAGCACAACTTTACATCGTCAATGCCTTTAGAAGGCACAGCAGAAATTTGAAGTCGATCCGACTAAATCCCTAGGAGGAGTTCGTTAAAGTACGGAGTGTGTGAATCGATCCCAAAATGGCGGCCAAATTAAAATGGCGGACTTCCTGTCGAGTTTAGGGTATGGCTTCTTGAGGCTTTTTGTGCGTCTTGATATGATACACGTCCCCACCGAGTTTCGATCCATGTAGGTCGAACGTGGACGAGGGGCTAATTTTTCCAATTTTCTAGGTGGCGCTAGCGAACCATTTTGCCCGCCCATCCGCGAAACCTACAAAATACTGAAATTTTTCACCAGTCCTGACACGCGTGCCAAATTTGGTGAGTTTTCGAGCATGTTGCGGCCGCGAAAATGGGGCTTACTTTGCAGAAAAATAAAGAAAGAAAGAAAGAAAGAAAAATTAAAGCTGCAAGCAGCGATGGGCGGGCCCTCGCACATGTGGCGCGTCGGGGCGTGAGGCGGCCGCGTTGCCTATTGTGGACCTCTGCCTGTGCGGCTGTGAATTTTCTATGCGTTTCGGACGCTGCATGAAGGTGTTGTAACTCGCTTCCTGTTGCCAGCAGGTGGCGCTATGACTGTGGGTGAATTTTGGCATGTGTTCAGGGCGGGACTCTTGTCAATTGTGTAAAATTTCGTGCAGATCTGACCATGTAAACTGAAGTTACAACCACTTCCTGTGTCATGGCGAAGACTTGATCTTTGACGCCACGCCACGGACACGCCGATTAACGAAAATTCACAGATAGCACAACTTTTCATCGTCAATGCCTTTAGAAGGCACAGCAGAAATGTGAATTCGATCCGACTGTATCTCTAGGAGGAGTTAGTTAAAATACAGAGTGTGTAAATCACCAAAACTTTTCCCTAAAATTCAAAATGGCCGACTTCCTGTAGAGTTTAGGGTATGGGTTCAAGAGGCTTTTTTGTGCGTCTGGATATTCCAGATGTACCACAGAAATTTCGTAGATGTTGGTCAAACGTGCGGCGGGGGCTGCTTCGTTAAAGGTCACTTCCTGTTGCCAGCAGGTGGCGCTATGGCTGGGGGTGAATGTCGGCATGTACATGTGTTCAGGGCGGGACGCTTGTCAAGCGTGCCAAATTGAGTGCAGATCTGAGCATGTACAATGAAGTTACAACAACTTCCTGTTTCATGGCGAATCTTCGACGCCACGGACACGCCCATCGACGAAAAAGCGCAGATAGCACAACTTTTCATCGTCAATGCCTTTAGAAGGCACAGCAGAAATTTGAAGGCGATCCGACGGAACCCCTAGGAGGAGTTAGTTAAAGTACGGAGTGTGCGAATCGTCCCAAAATGGCCGCACAATTCAAAATGGCCGACTTCCTGTCAGGTTTAGGGCATTGCTCCAAGAGGCTTTTTTGTGCGTCTGGACATGATCCATGTGCCACAGAAATTTCGTATATGTAGGTAAAACGTGCGGCGGGGGCTGCTTCGTTAAAGGTCACTTCCTGTTGCCAGCAGGTGGCGCTATGACTGTGGGTTAATGTCGGCATGTGCACGTGTTCAGGGCTGGGCTCTTGACAAGCGTGCAAAATTTCGTGCAGATCTGAGCATATACAGCCAAGTTGCAACAACTTCCTGTTTCGGTGGCTGAATCATCAGCGCTACGGACACGTCATTGATCGAAAACGCGCAGATAGCACAACTTTACATCGTCAATGCCTTGAGAAGGCACAGCAGAAATTTGAAGGCGATCCGGCCGGAACCCTAGGAGGAGTTAGTTAAAGTACGGAGTGTGCGAATCGTCCCAAAATGGCAGCCAAATTCAAAATGGCGGACTTCCTGTTGAGTTTAGGGTATGGGTTCTTGAGGCTTTTTTGTGCGTCTTGATATGATACACGTCCCCACCAAATTTCGTCCATGTAGGTCAAGCGTGGACGAGGGGCTAATTTTCCAATTTTCTAGGTGGCGCTAGCGAGCCATTTTGCCACGCCGTATGCGAAACCCACAAAATACGAAATTTTTCACCAGTCCTGACACGCGTGCCATATTTGGTGAGTTTTCGAGCATGTTGCGACAGCGAAAATGGGGCTTACTTTGCAGAAAAAGAAAAAGAAAAAAAATTAAAGCTGCAAGCAGCGATGAGTGGCCCTCGCACATGTGGCGGTCGGGGCATGTGGCATGTGGTGTTTCATATTCTGGAGCTCTGCCAGTGTGGCTGTGCATTTGCTACAGCGATTCGGACGTTGCATGAAGGTTTTGTAACTCACTTCCTGTTGCCAGCAGGTGGCGCAATGACTGGGGGTGAATGTCGACATGTAGATTTGTTCAGTGCGGGACTCTTATCAAGCATGTAAAATTTCATGCAGATCTGAGCATGTACACTGGAGTTACAAGCACTTCCTGTGTCATGGCGAAGAATTGATGTTTGACATACGCATACGGACACGCCGATTGGCGAAAGCACGCAGATAGCACAACTTTTCATCGTCAATGCCTTTAGAAGGCACAGCAGAAATTTGAAGTCGGTCCGACTAAATCCCTAGGGACGAGTTAGGTCAAAGTATGGAGTGTGTAACTTCGTCCCAAAATGGCCGCCTAAATCAAAATGGCCGACTTCCTGTTAAGATTAGGGAGTGGTCCAAGAGGCTTTTGTGCGTCTGGAAATGATACATGTGCCACAGAAATTACGTTACATGTAGGTCAAGCGTCGCGGTGGGTGCTGCTTCGTTAAAGGTCACTTCCTGTTGCCAGCAGGTGGCGCTATGACTGTGAGCGAATGTCGGCATGTAGATTTGTTGAGGGCGGGACTCTTGTCAAACGTGCAAAATTTCGTGCGGATCTGAGCTTGTGCAGCCAAGTTACTACAACTTCGTGTTTCATGGCGAATCGTCGACGCCACGGACACGCCTCTTGACGAAAATGCGCAGATAGCACAACTTTACATCGTCAATGCCTTTAGAAGGCACAGCAGAAATCTGAAATCGATCGGACTAAATCCCTAGGAGGAGTTAGTTAAAATACAGAGTGTGTAAATCATCTAAAAATGGGCGCGCAATTCAAAATGGCGGACTTCCTGTTGAGATTAGAGGAGTGATCCAAGAGGCTTTTTTGTGCGTCTGGACATGATAGATATACCACAGAAATTCTATAACTGTAGGTTAAACGTGGCGCAGGGGCTGCTAAGTTAAACGTCACTTCCTGTTGCCAGCAGGTGGCGCTATGACTGGGGGGTGAATGTCGGCATGTACATGTGTTCAGGGCGGGACTCTTGTCAAGCGTGCAAAATTTCGTCGCGGATCTGAGCTTGTGCAGCCAAGTTACTACAACTTCCTGTTTCATGGCGAATCATCAGCGCCACGGACACGCCATTGACGAAAATACGCAGATAGCACAACTTTTCATCATCAATGCCTTTAGAAGGCACAGCAGAAATTTGATGTCGATCCAGCGTAACTCCCTAGGAGGAGTTAGTTAAAGTAAGGAGTGTGTAAATCATGCAAAATGGCGGCAAAATTCAAAATGGGCGACTTCCTGTTGGGTTTAGGGCATTGCTCCAAGAGGCATTTTGTACCTGTTGACATGATACATGTCCCCAAAAATTTCGTCGCGTGTAGATAAAGCGTCGTGGCGGGGGCTGCTTCGTTAAAGGTCACTTCCTGTCAGCCAGCAGGTGGCGCTATGACTCGCGGGTAAATGTCCGCATGTAGATTGGTTCAGGGCGGGACTCTTGTCAATAGTGTCAAATTTCGTGCAGATCTGAGCATGTACAGCCAAGTTACAACAACTTCCTGTTTCATGGCGAATCATCGGCGCCACGGACCGCCCATTGACGAACAGCGCCAGAGAGCACAACTTTTCATCGTCAATGCCTTTAGAAGGCACAGCAGAAATTTGAAGTCGATCCGACTAAATCCCTAGGAGGAGTTCGTTAAAAGTACAAAGTGTGCAAATTGTCCCAAAATGGCCACCAAATTCAAAATGGCGGACTTCCTGTGGAGTTTAGGGTATGGGTTCTTGAGGCTTTTTTGTGCGTCTTGATATGATACACGTCCCCACCAAATTTCGTGCATGTAGGTCGAGCGTGGGCGAGGGGCTAATTTTTCTAATTTTGTAGGTGGCGCTAGCGAGCCATTTTTCAACGCCCGTCCGCGAAACCCACAAAATACGAAATTTTTCACCAGTCCTGACACGCGTGCCAAATTTGGTGAGTTTTCGAGCATGTTGCGGCCGCGAAAAATGAGCTTACTTTGCAGAAAAAAGAAAGAAAAAAAAAAAAAATAATCCTAACAGTTTCAATAGGGTCCTTCGCACGTTTCGTGCTCGGGCCCTAAAAAAAAAAAAATAATCCTTACAATTTCAATAGGGTCCTCGCACCGTTAGTGCTCGGGCCCTAAAAAATTAAAGCTGCAAGCAGCGATAGGCGGGCCCTCGCACCTGTAGCGCGTCGGGGTGTGAGCTGGTCCGCGTTGCATATTGTGGAGCCCTGCCTGCGCGGCTGTGAATTTTCTATGCGCTTCGGAGGCCACATGAAGGTTTTGTACCTGACTTCCTGTTGCCAGCAGGTGGCGCTATGACTGGGGGTGAATGTCAGCATGTACATGTGTTAAGGGCGGGACTGTTATTAAATGTGTAAAATTTCGTACAGATCTGAGCATCTACAGTGAAGTTACAACCACTTCCTGTGTCATGGCGACGACTTGATCTTTGGCATAGCGTCACGGACACGCCATTGACGAAAAGCGCGCAAATAGCACAACTTTACATCATCAATGCCTTTAGAAGGCACAGCAGAAAATTGAAGTCTGCCGGACTAAATCCCTAGGAGGAGTTAGTTAAAGTACAGAGTGTGTAAATCATCCAAAATGGCCGCACAATTCAAAATGGCCGACTTCCTGTCGGGTTTAGGGCATCGCTCAAGAGGCTTTTGTAGCGTCTGGATATGATCCATGTGCCACAGAAATTTCGTACATATAGGTAAAGCGTCGTGGCGGGGCTGCTTCGTTAAAGGTCACTTCCTGTTGCCAGCAGGTGGCGCTATGACTGTGGGTGAATGTCGGCATGTACACGTGTTCAGGGCTGGGCTCTTGAATAGCGTGCAAAATTTCGTGCAGATCTGAGCATATACAGCCAAGTTGCAACAACTTCCTGTTTCAGTGGCGAATCATCGGCGCCACGGACACGCCATTGACGAAACAGCGCAGATAGCACAACTTTACATCGTCAATGCCTTTAGAAGGCACAGCAGAAATTTGAAGTCGATCCGACTAAATCCCTAGGAGGAGTTCGTTAAAGTACGCAGTGTGTAAATCGTGCCGAAATGGCGGCCAAATTCAAAATGGCGGACTTCCTGTCGAGTTTAGGGCATCGCTCCAAGAGGCTTTTGTGCGTCTGGACATGATACATGTGACACAGAAATTTCATACATGTAGGTCAAACGTGCGGCTGGGGCTGCTTCGTTAAAGGTCACTTCCTGTTGCCAGCAGGTGGCGCTATGACTGGGGGTGAATGCCGGCATGTACATGTGTTCAGGGTGGGACTCTTATTAAACGTGTAAAATTTGGTGCAGATCTGAGCATGTACACTGAAGTTACAACAACTTCCTGTTTCATGGCGAATCATCGGCGCTACGGACACGTCCATTGACGAAACGCGCAGATAGCACAACTTTACATCGTCAATGCCTTTAGAAGGCACAGCAGAAATTCTAAGTCGATCCGACTAAATCCCTAGGAGGAGTTACGTTAAAGAATGCGAGTGTGTAAATCAGCAAAACTTTGCCCTAAAATTCAAAATGGCCGACTTCCTGTTGAGTTTAGGGCATCGCTCCAAGAGGCTTTTGTGCGTCTGGACATGATAGATGTACTACAGAATTTTCATACATGTAGGTCAAGCGTGTGGCGGGGGGCTGCTTCGTTTAAGGTCACTTCCTGTTGCCAGCAGGTGGCGCTATGACTATGGTTGAATGTTGGCATGTACATTTGTTCAGGGCGGGACTCTTGTCAAATGTACAAAATTTGGTGCAGATCTGAGCATTTATAGCGAAGTTACCACAACTTCCTGTTTCATGGCGAATTGTCGACGGCACGCGGACACGCCCATTGGCGAAACAGCGCGAGATAGCACAACTTTACATCGTCAATGCCTTGAGAAGGCACAGCAGAAATTTGAAGTCGATCCGACTAAATCCCTAGGAGGAGTTCGTTAAAGTACGAAGTGTGCAAATCGTCCCAAAATGGCCACCAAATTCAAAATGGCGGACTTCCTGTCGAGTTTAGGGTATGGGTTCTTGAGGCTTTTTTGTGCGTCTTGATATGATACCGTCCCCACCAAATTTCGTGCATGTAGGTCGAGCGAGGGACGAGGGGCTAATTTTTCTAATTTTCTAGGTGGCGCTAGCGAGCCATTTCGCCCGCCCATCCGCAAAACCCACAAAATACGAAATTTTTCACCAGTCCTGACATGCCTGCCAAATTTGGTGAGTTTTCGAGCATGTTGCGGCCGCGAAAATTGAGCTTACTTTGCAGAAAAAAGAAAAAAAAAGAAATATTAAAGCTGCAAGCAGCGATGGTAGACCCTCGCACCTGTAGCAGCGTCGGGGTGTGAGCTGGTCGCGTTGCATATTGTGGAGCCCTGCCTGCTGGCTGTGAATTTTCTATGCGCTTCGGAGGCCGCATGAAGGTTTTGTACCTGACTTCCTGTTGCCAGCAGGTGGCGCTATGACTGGGGGTGAATGTCAGCATGTACATGTGTTAAGGGCGGGACTGTTATTAAATGTGTAAAATTTCGTTACAGATCTGAGCATCTACAGTGAAGTTACAACCACTTCCTGTGTCATGGCGACGACTTGATCTTTGACGTAGCGCCACGGACACGCTCATTGGCTAACGCGCAAATAGCACAACTTTACATCATCAATGCCTTTAGAAGGCACAGCAGAAAATTGAAGTCTGCCGGACTAAATCCCTAGGAGGAGTTAGTTAAAGTACAGAGTGTGTAAATCATCCAAAAATGGCCGCACAATTCAAAATGGCCGACTTCCTGTCGGGTTTAGGGCATCGCTCCAAGAGGCTTTTTTGTGCGTCTGGACATGATCCATGTGCCACAGAAATTTCGTACACATAGGTAAAGCGTCGCGGCGGGCTGCTTCGTTAAAGGTCACTTCCTGTTGCCAGCAGGTGGCGCTATGACTGTGGGTGAATGTCGGCATGTACACGTGTTCAGGGCTGGGCTCTTGAATAACGTGCAAAATTTCGTGCAGATCTGAGCATATACAGCCAAGTTGCAACAACTTCCTGTTTCGTGGCGAATCATCGACGCCACGGACACGCCCATTGACGAAAACGCGCAGATAGCACAACTTTACATCGTCAATGCCTTTAGAAGGCACAGCAGAAATTTGAAGTCGATCCGACTAAATCCCTAGGAGGAGTTCGTTAAAGTATGGAGTGTGTAAATCACCAAAACTTTGCCCTAAAATTCAAAATGGCCGACTTCCTGTTGAGTTTAGGGCATCGCTCCAAGAGGCTTTTTTGTGCGTCTGGACATGGTAGATGTACCACAGAATTTTCATACATGTAGGTCAAACGTGTGGCGGGGGCTGCTTCGTTTAAGGTCACTTCCTGTTGCCAGCAGGTGGCGCTATGACTATGGTTGAATGTTGGCATGTACATTTGTTCAGGGCGGGACTCTTGTCAAATGTACAAAATTTGGTGCAGATCTGAGCATTTATAGCGAAGTTACCACAACTTCCTGTTTCATGGCGTAATTGTCGACTGACACGGACACGCCCATTGACGAACAGCGCAGATAGCACAACTTTACATCGTCAATGCCTTGAGAAGGCACAGCAGAAATTTGAAGTCGATCCGACTAAATCCCTAGGAGGAGTTCGTTAAAGTACGAAGTGTGCAAATCGTCCCAAAATGGCCACCAAATTCAAAATGGCGGACTTCCTGTCGAGTTTAGGGTATGGGTTCTTGAGGCTTTTGTGCGTCTTGATATGATACACGTCCCCACCAAATTTCGTGCATGTAGGTCGAACGGGGACGAGGGGCTAATTTTTCTAATTTTCTAGGTGGCGCTAGCGAGCCATTTCGCCCACGCCATCCGCGAAACCCACAAAATACGAAATTTTCACCAGTCCTGACATGCGTGCCAAATTTGGTGAGTTTTCGAGCATGTTGCGGCCGCGAAAATTGAGCTTACTTTGCAGAAAAAAGAAAAAATTAAAGCTGCAAGCAGCGATGGGCGGGCCCTCGCACCTGTAGCACGTCGGAGTGTGATGCGGCCGCGTTGCATATTGTGGAGGTCGGCCGGTGCGTCTGTGCATTTGCTATGCGCTTCGGACGCTGCATGAAGGTTTTGTACCACACTTCCTGTTGCCAGCAGGTGGCGCTATGACTGTGGCTAAATGTCGGCATGTACATGTGTTCAGGGTGGTACTGTTATCCCACATGTAAAGTTTTGTGCAGATGTGATCATCTACAGTGAAGTTACAACCACTTCCTGTATCATGGCGATGACTTGATCTTTGACGCCACGCCACGGACACGCCCATTGACGAAAACGCGCAGATAGCACAACTTTACATCGTCAATGCCTTTAGAAGGCACAGCAGAAATTTGAAGTCGATCCGACTCTATCTCTAGGAGGAGTTAGTTAAAATACGGAGTGTGTAAATCACCAAAACTTTGCCATAAAATTCAAAATGGCCGACTTCCTGTTGAGTTTAGGGCAACGCTCCAAGAGGCTTTTTTGTGCGTCTGGACATGATAGATGTACCACAGAAATTTCGTACATGTAGGTCAAACCTGTGGTGGGGGCTGCTTCGTTGAAGGTCACTTCCTGTTGCCAGCAGGTGGCGCTATGACTATGGTTGAATGTTGGCATGTACATTTGTTCAGGGCAGGACTGTTGTCAAATGTACAAAATTTGGTGCAGATCTGAGCATGTATAGCGAAGTTACTACAACTTCCTGTTTCATGGCGAATCATCGACGCCACGGACACGCCCATTGACGAAAACGCGCAGATAGCACAACTTTTAATCGTCAATGCCTTTAGAAGGCACAGCCGAAATTTGAAGTCGATCTGATTACATCCCTAGGAGGAGTTAGTTAAAGTACGGAGTGTGTAAATCGTCCCAAAATGGTCGCACAATTGAAAATGGCGGACTTCCTGTTGGGTTTAGGGCATGGCTCCAAGAGGCTTTTTTGTACCTCTGGACATGATACATGTGCCACAGAAATTTCGTACATGTAAGTCAAACGTCGCGGCGAGGGCTGCTTCATTAAAGGTCACTTCCTGTCGCCAGCAGGTGGCGCTATGACTCGCGGGTGAATGTCGGCATGTAGATTTGTTCAGGGCGGGACTCTTGTCAAATGGGCAAAATTTGGTGCAGATCTGAGCATGTACAGCCAAGTTACTACAACTTCCTGTTTCATGGTGAATCGTCAATGCCACGGACACGCCCATCGATCGAAAACGCCAGATAGCACAACTTTAGATCGTCAATGCCTTTACAAGGCACAGCAGAAATTTGAAGTCGATCCGACTAAATCCCTAGGAGGAGTTAGTTAAAGTACAGAGTATTTAAATCGTCCAAAATGGCGGCACAATTCAAAATGGCGGACTTCCTGTCGAGTTTAGGGTATGGATTCTTGAGGCTTTTTGTGCATCTTGATAGGATACACCTCCCCAAAATTTTGTGCAGTGTAGATCAAACGCGTGCGGGGGGCTGCTTCGTTAAAGGTCACTTCCTGTTGCCAGCAGGTGGCGCTATGACTGTGGGTGAATGTCGGCATGTAGATTGGTTCAGGGCGGGACTCTTGTCAATAGTGTCAAATTTCGTGCAGATCTGAGCATGTACAGCCAAGTTACAACAACTTCCTGTTTCATGGCTGAATCATCGAAGCCACGGACACGCCCATTGACGAAAACGCGCAGATAGCACAACTTTGAATCGTCAATGCCTTGAGAAGGCACAGCAGAAATTTGAAGTTGATCCGACTAAATCCCTAGGAGGAGTTCGTTAAAGTCACGAAGTGTGCAAATCGTCCCAAAATGGCCACCAAATTCAAAATGGCGGACTTCCTGTCGAGTTTAGGGTATGGGTTCTTGAGGCTTTTTTGTGCGCCTTGATATGATACACGTCCCCACCAAATTTCGTGCATGTAGGTCGAACGCGGATCGAGGGGCTAATTTTTCTAATTTTCTAGGTGGCGCTAGCGAGCCATTTTGCCACGCTCATCCACGAAACCCACAAAATACGAAATTTTTCACCAGTCCTGACATGCGTGCCAAATTTGGTGAGTTTTCGAGCATGTTGAGGCCGCGAAAATTGAGGCTACTTTGCAGAAAAAAAGAAAGAAAAAAAAAAAAAAATAATCCTTACAATTTCAATAGGGTCCTCGCACGGTTCGTGCTCGGGCCCTAAAAAGAAATATAATCCTAACAGTTTCAATAGGGTCCTCGCACGTTTCGTGCTCGGGCCCTAATTAATAAATGTGTGAGCACTACAGCACTTTGCTTGCAATCTTGGTGCAATAGGGCAACGTGCAATACATAGACTAGCACCTTAGCATATGCACTTTACACAAACTCCAGTTCAATGGAGCAATGTACAGCAACCACACTAGCACTTTAGTACTTGCACTTTAATCCATGGAACAATGTTGTCAACAATGTCCTTGTTCTTCTGTGTTTATATTTTAGTCTTGTGGAGTACAAAATGTAGATGCTTCTCAGATTCCTGTTGATGTGTTCTGTAATGCGTGATGTCTTTTGTGAATTTTATCTTACTTTATGAAGCAACTGTGCACTGTGCCCATGAAAAAATTCCCCTTGGGGACAATAAAGTTAACCTAACCTAAAATTCTCCTCAACCATCACTTCAACCAGGGTGGTGAGAAAAATGGGTGTCATTGAAGAGCAGCTGTCCTTTTCAGACCATGTTGCGGCTGTCCCCTGCTCGTGCCACTTTGCTCTATACAACATAAGGAAATCAGGCCCAGGTACAGTATCTCAGTACACCACACAGTTTTTGGTACTGGCCATAGGTATGTCTCACCTTGACTACTACAATGCCCTCCTAGAGGGTCTTCCAGCTTTGAGGTGAAACTCCTACTAATGGTCCAGAACACTGCAGGTCACCAAAATCACCAACAATAACCACACAGTCAAAGTCAATACAGATTATACACAGCAGTTCACCAAAGTCATCAAAAAGGTTGCACAGTATTTAGGGGGCCTGTAGATATTTATAAAAATAGCTCGAGAAGAGGAATTCAGCTGAAGAGCCACATATTCAATAGAAGCAAAATTCCCATAAGACATCTTTTTGCATTGGAGGGAGTCATTAAACAAAATGGCAACTCCACCTCCTCTCTGATGCACTCTGGCTTCACTCATGAAACTGAAGTTGGGAGGGGTCGACTCGATAAGGACAGCTGCACTGTTATCTTGGTCCAACCAAGTTTCAGTTAAAAACATGAAATTAAGAACTTGCAGAATATGTTGAGTGCTTCCTGTTTTTTAACACATTCACCACACTTTTTCTGTTACCTATCAAGACAGGGATGGAGAAGACTACCAGCGCATTGGGCCCCGGCTTGTCCTGGGAAGAGTCATGAGTGCTATTTTCCTTGTAGCCTGGACCCAGCACATATCAGACAGAGCTTACTGGGCTTTTTCACCATTGCGGAGCGGGAGGGCGGGTTGTGCCTGGAGGACTTAGACTCAGTGGTGGAGGTGGACGGAGATGGGGGTTTAGGGTAGAGAAAATGGGAGTGGAGCGAGGGAAGGTGCGGGGAGTAAATTTGGTCCCAGCTCTAACCAGGCCTTCCATGTGATCAGTGAAGTCCAGCAGGGGGGAGAGGGGAGAAAGTGTGTCTGGAGATGGGGATTGAGGGGGTAGAGATGTTGAATCCTCACTGTTGGTTTTCAGTGAGAGAGGTGGAGGCTCAGATGTCTCCCGTGATCACAGCTCTCTTCCGGCCGGGGCTGGGGTGGCTCTCCTTCAAGGTTTCTGGCGTGTTGTGTTTTGTCTTCTTCTTGTTTTGATTCCTCTTGTCTCTTGTCCTTGGTAGAGGGAACAGATGAGTGACGCAGAAAGTAAAACAGGTTGGAGCTAAACAATTTTACTCCTGACTTGTTAAGGCGAAGTCCATCTGCCTTAAAAAGATGCCTGCAGTCCCACAGAAAGTAAATGTTTTCGATGAAATGCACTGAATGGACAGCACATGCCGCTGAGAGCCACCTGTTCAGTGCCATCAGTCTGCTGAATCTCTCAGCTCCTCTTCAGTCGTTAGCTTTCGCTGCAGCCTTTTACTGTCTGATTTACTCTCAGTCCTTACCCTTCTGTGTGAGGATGGGATGTTATCCAGGTCATCAGACGGAGATCCAGGGTCCTGCAATAGTGGTGAAAATCTGTTCTGCTGTTGCACACTCGGTTGTTGGGGAGGTTTGTTGCTAACTCTCCCTTTCGCGGCTATCCACGGCTGTTTCCTACCAGGAACAGGGGTTGAAGAGGCGTTCTGCCTGGATGATAATGCAGGCCAGCCAGTCGCATCACAAATCTCAGGGCGCTGTGTTCTGCCTGTTACTCGTCCTCCCATTTCCCAAGGAAATGATTTACTCTTAGGCTTTGCACCCAGAGCGTTCCAGGGAGGACTCCCACTTTTAGATTTATTACCCAGTACACAGGCCTCCTGCTTCTTGGTAGTCTTGTTGGTGCTTATTAGCCGTGTGTTAGCATGCTCTTGTCCACTGTTTTGGGTCCATGGTAAAGTGGTGTCATTCCCACATAATCCATTCACTTCCAGATTCATTTCTAACCTGTGGATCTTTGTTTCCAGCACAGAAACTTTCTGTAGAAGTTTGTAGAAGTCGTCCGTGGAGAAGGGGGGCATCTTGTTGCTACTTAGCATTAGCTATAGCTCCAGTCACTGCGGTACAGGCTAGTGCTATTGATAGGCCGCACTCGCGTAGCACTAAGATCATAAAAGTTTTTAAAGTATGGCAGGAGCCTACTTTATCTGACAGTCCCAGTGATTTAAAAGTATCCAAGAGCTGCTGATTTCTAGCAGGGTAAAAAAAGAGTTTAAGCAAAAAAAAGCAAAAGAATGCAAGGAGAGGCAAGAGCAAGCAGCAAAGCATCTGCACTGTAAGAAAGCAGGTAGCAAAAATGCAACAGCAAATTACGACAGGCTTTTAAGTTCCATCTTCACATGAGCTGACTTCCAGTCCGGACTGTATGTTGGTTTAAATGGTGTTTTATCCATCAGGTTAGCCAAAAGCTTTAAAGTAAAGTGTGCAGACTTGTTGAAATCCTCATGCCTGGACATTCAGAGATCCAGCATGAAATACAAGATGTTCGTTTGGAAGGGATCAGTGGACCAACCAAACGGGCATTTCTGTCAGAGGACAAGGAAATTCCGTCTGTGAGCTCTGAATGGAGCTGAAAATTACTCAATACTGAGTTATGGTTTTTATCTTCTATTGTTAACATGCATGATTAAATAAATTATAATAATACTTGACAGCAGGGTCAAGCTTTATGTTCATATAGACAATCATTTTCAGATTTTAATTCACTAAGTTGGTCAAAGACAAACGTTCACAGTTTGGTCTAGAAACAAATTTTTATTGGATTTCTACAAAATGTACAATTTTATATAAGCTGACAAACTGGTTTAAGATTTTATCCATATTGCCAAGAACACAGCAGGGGGGGGCAGCCCCTCCTCGCCCCGACTACGCCTCAATATCCTGTCCATGAATATCACAAACAGGATTGGTGACAAGGCGCAGCCCTGGCGAAGGCCAACCCTTAACTGAAAAGATTCCGTCTTACTACCGAGTACTCAGACACAGCTCTCACTTTGGATGTACAGGGATTGGTTTTATATACCACTTTATTGGTACAAGTGGCCCACCGCAAGGAACCCCGCTCTCTCGGGTGACCGTCTCGGGGCGTGTCCTTGGCGCATTATGAATTCAGATACCACTTAGGAAAAAGGGCGACCTCTGATAAACTAGTTTCAACACCAGGTTCTGGCCTGACAGTCTGTCTTGAATTTCTAACTTCAGATTCAAAAGTTCCTTAGTCACCCCTCTTCCTCTCTCACTTTAGGTTCCAGAGAGCAGGGCACATAACAGATCAAGGGGCCAGAAAGGGCCAGATTGCTGGTTTATTTGTAATGAAGTGTGTTAATGTAGGCAGTGTGAATGTTAAAGTAAGTAAATACTAACTTACCAGTCCAGAAGAGGGGGAAGAAAACAAAGACAAAAAATGAGACGAAAAGTCGAGTTTTCTTAAAGAGAAACTTATTTATTTTCAACAAGCCCCAAAACGTTCACACAACTTAAATAAAGAAATAGACAGGGAGGACCCCACCCTTTTTCTCAAACAATCAGGACTTGATCATCACATTGGTTGGTTTTTACATTACTTTCGCTACCCTTCCATCTACCGACCATCTACCCTTCTGTGTGAAGGGTAGATGGTCTTCTGTCCAGTTGTTGCAACACCCCTTTGCCTAAGTTCACAAATGTTTCTCTAAATATGGTAATAAAACATATCATGCAGGTCTCTATAACTATATAACACATTAAGACCAAATATAGAAGGCCACACTTCTTAAACAAAATAAATGAACATCTCTTACATAATCTTAAATGCATGCACAAATCAAAAAAGTCTGTTTTAAATGCATGAGTCAAAATGCATGCAATACATGAAATTACTTCATGTCAATCATGTCATTCTACCCTCCTCACCTCTTTGAGTTTAAAAAGGAAGGAAACAACTAACTTAAAATATGAAAAGTAAAAAGTGGTTTAAGATATCTTATCCATTTTGCCAAGCACACAACAGCTGCTCTGAATCACATCCTAGCATGCCTACCACTAAAACAGCAGAAATGAAACTTACATTGACTAAAGAGAAACAAAAAATATGGATTTTTTTCCTAATTTGTACAAAAAATAACAAAAAAAATCAAATGTTTGTTAGAAACAAAAAAGTAAAAAGTGCTAAAGACGTGTTGAGATGCTCTCCCTGTGTTAAACATCCAAACAACAGTCCAAATAAAGATTTAGGAAGAAGACAGCGAGGCGGCTATAATGAGCTCAGTTCATCTAAAATAATATCTGCTTTGCTTCTGTGATTAAAGGAGAATAATGACAGACATCAACTTCCAGCTCCAAACTAATAAAACAGATTTTATTTCCATGTGTTGAAGCCATCACAGTGAACCAGAGCAAGTTGAGCAAAACATTTCCCAGCAGCCACTTCTCCCACAGCAGAGTCCAAACAGTGCTTCCTGTTCTCTACAGTTAGGTGTCTTATTGGAAATGGTCTCAGTAGATGACAGTATCTGTCTCGCTCTCTATCCTTTCTATTGGCCTCCATTTCTCCTCCTGTTTCCTCCCCTTTCTCTCTCCCTCTTTCTCTGCCTACATGAAGCTGACTGTGGAAATGTTGTCATCATTCATACTGATGGACTGCTGATATCACTGCTGTCCATTCTGCAGCAACACACAGAGGCCAAAAGCTTGTCTACGGTCCCTTTCCTCATGAACACATACAGGACCAGGTCTGCAAGAGGACTCAACCTACTTAACACAAGAGACAGGTCGGCGAGGGTCATGTTAGAGTTTATATACAGGTTCAAAATGATTTTGGGCAGGAACAGCAGCGTGTAAATAATCAGCACCAGAACCAAAATTCCCACAATTCGGCGTTTTTCATCAGAGGGGACCGAGATGGAAGCAGACAGGGCTTTGATGGTCCCAACCAGGAAGAAGATTAACAGAGGGAAGGGAAGGAGGAAGAGGACTGCAAACATTATAAACCTGACCACATAAGCATCAATGAAATAGTAAAGGAGAACATATGTAAGAGAAAGGACCCAGACCAGGACACAGACCACCACAGAGGTCTTGATGGTTCGTCTGAAGCGGTACCACAGTGGGTGGGCGATGACCAAATACCTGTAATACAAGATGGACACAAAGTCTTTGAGGAGCTTCAGAGTTATAAACTAATATAATGTTCAGACACAGAAGGAGCTACACACATACTGGATAGACAGACAGATACCTTTCCAGGGCGACGCAGACCATGAAGTAAATACTGGCAACCAGACCAGAGAGGTAAATAGACGCGAAGGTGATACGTATATTCCTATTTACATTTGGAACCACGGGGAATGATCATGTAGCTGAGCTGAAGCAGGTCAGTAATGAGAAGGTTGATGACGTAGATGGGAGCAACATTGTCACTTCTCACCTGCAGGAAAACATTGGTAAAAGTCAACAAGCAGTTGGAAACATGTTGTGAAGTCCACCTCCTCCCAAATCTGTCATCTTGCTCTGCCCAGCAGCTGCAGTCAGAGCCATTTCTGACTTTTTCATCCAACAGGAATCTCAGATATGACACACTGGCCAATCACTGCAGGAACAAGACGAAGGGCCAGATTTCCTGCAGCTTCTGCAGCAGTTTTTCAGCATTCTGGCTCAAACACATGAGCTGGATTTATCAGACTGGAGTCTCAGTTTGAGGCTCATGTTTGTGTTTGCAAGGTGAGAATCTCTCCTCATTGGATATTTGTTATAGGGAGGATCACACACATAATGAGAAGAGTTAACAGAGTTTCATTATGTTTTCACTGAGGTCACACAATTTTCCACCTGTCAGTCATCACATCATTGAAACATGATAATAAGCTGCATTACCAGATTCAAGATCCAGATTCAAAAAATCCAGATTCCTAAATGAAAAAAATAGGGAGCACACAAAGAAACTTAAGAGCCCAGTAAAAAAAAAAGTTCAAGTAACACAGAGTTTAACAAGCTATTTATTATAAATGTATTTATACTACGAGTGTGCTCTTTCTCACTGTGTTCAACTATGGTGTGAAACCATTAGAGGACGATGGAAGTGAAGAGCCTGGTGTCTGCACACTCGGCACTGGTCTTAAAATTTTATCAAAGCTTTTTAAAACATTTAAACAGATGTTTTGAAAAATTGAAACATTTTAAAAAATCTTTTAAAACAAGAACGACGCAGAAAATTTCTCTTCCTGCAACAATCTCCATTCATTCCAATTCTGCTTTACACTCAGCCTGCAGTTTGACAGTAAAACCACATTCAAAACACTACACACATGTCTGTATGCACATAAACAGAACCATGAAATGTATGCAAATGTTCAGTTTGGTCCACATACACCTATGTTTCAGCTGAAGTTTTGACAATGTGACAACAGTTTTGACCAATGCAGGTTTGCAATTGAAAAAACTATAACAGTTGTTATAAGCCTATCTGTCTCTCTCTGCATAAGTGGACCAAAGACAATGTTACCAAAGTGTCAACTAACAATGAAATTTAAAAAAAAAGAACAATCCCTAATATCGGGAAAAAGCAGAAACAAACAAAGAACAAAATAGTTAACGTTTGCTCTGTGTGTCTTTGTGAGTGTATTAATGTTGTGTAGAAGGCTGAATGGAGCCACACATGGAAACTGCATGTGTTTAGGATCCAATCAGCTTCATGTACATTTTAATTATGGAGTCAGTTATTCCTGTAAGTCCCCAGGGGACCTAGCTCCCAAACCACATCCAGATCCTTTACAGACAGACAGACTGTAGGACAGACACACGACACAGACAGGAAATAAATAACTCTCAGTCAGAATGTACATACCATAGAATAAAGAGAATAGATGGCCACCAGGATCGACGGGAGGCCAAGAGCAAAGATTATGTATATCACCACACTCATGGTGAATGAATAGATGTAAGTCTGGTAGATGGAGGTGATGTTGCTGTAACTCTGGTAGATGGAGGTGATGTTGCTGTGATTCTGGTAGTTGGAGGTGATGTTGCTGTCATTCTGGTAGTTGGAGGTGATATAGCTGGGATTCTCGTAGTCAGAGATCGTGTCGCTGTAGTCCTGAAAGTCAGTGGTGAGGAAACTGAACATATCAAAGTTGGTGGTGAGGAAACCGTACATATCAAAGATGGTGGTGGAAGGGAATGTTGTTGTTGCTGTTGTTATTGAATCAGGCGTTTCGGCCACTGTGGTGGTGTCACCATAGCTTTGTTTCAGTAGGATGCTGTAAAAGTAATCTTCCATTCTTCAGTGAAACCTGTTGTTTGAGAGATCAGGGAGCAGTTTTTTTAAAATCTTCCTAATATCTACCAGATTTTTAAAAATAGATTATTTACAGTCCTCTCCTCTGCCCTCTCCATATCAGGCTCTCTGGGCGCTATGTGACGCTCACCTGTTCCCGTTCTCGCCTGCCTGCTGATCTCTGTGACTCGGGTGACTTTCAAACAGCCGTGTGCAGAAATGGGTTCACTTTTCGTGAAACGACCAATCACTGCCTGGAGGGGGCGGAACATTTAAAAATATCAACATTAGGTGTCATTTAGTTCTCTGAAAAACAGTTTGCAACAACGAAATGTTAAATAACAAATGAAACAATAAGAAAACAAACAATAAGACCCCAGAAC
>JALXJV020000017.1:7989274-8033535 GCA_024633595.2 Lepomis macrochirus | reverse complement strand
GGGACAAGACATATCCTGTACCTGACATGGAGCCACTGATTGCTTGTCTAATTGTTTGAATTTTGTCTGTGAAGAAGGAGGCAGGTTCATTGCAGGCCCTGGTGGATAGAAGTTCAGAGGCTACAGACACAGGAGGGTTGGTTAGCCTGTGGACAGCAGCAAACAGGGCACGTGCATTATTATTAGTGTTTTTGGTGATGATGTCAGAGAAGAAGGACCGCCTTACATTTCTCAGCTCTAAATTATAAATGCGAAGCACAGATCCAAACTTAGAAAGGCAAGGAGCTGCTGAGTTAGTCAGCAGTCTGCCAATCTTAGCACTGGCAAGTTTACACTTGTCTTTTAGCTCTGGTTCCTCCAGGAGGAACTTCAGAGCAGTGTCCACCATCACTGACACCAGGGACACAGGGATGCCCCTTCAGAGAGACGGCTGGTGATCTGAATGCCACCAAAGATTCTTAGCAGGTTGCTGTACAGACATGGAAGGAAGGTTTGTACAGCCTCCTCTGCTGCTGGGTGGAAGACGGAGGAACTTGACTCTGCTGCTTCATGAGCATAAACTGCCTCAGCATCATTTTCTGCAACACGGATTCGGTGCAGTTTAACAGCTCACAGAAACACCATATTATGCAATGTAACATAAATAATGAACAGTGCACTTTTTACATTTACAGAAACTTACCACTGCTTTGTAGCGACATTGCTCTTCTACAGAGAAGCAGGATGGTCTCATCTTTTGGACTTGTTTAAAAATGGTGTGGGTTTCCATGTTTAAGAGAGTTATTTCAAGTTTAAAGTTTTGATCAGGTTTCAATAAACAGGTTTGCTGAACGCAGTGAACAAGTGAACAACTGTTCAGAGGGACTGGATAGCTGAGCTTTCAGATACCAAGTGAGGGAGAATCTACAAACGCACCTCAAATTCACAGTATACGGAATATAGAACTAGGTGACATCAACGCCGTCATAATGGTGAAGGTTCCTTCACAGAACACATCAAAGCAAAGCATGGAACTAATATGCAAATTAGGGAATGAGCAACCAAAATTTGTGTACCATTAGCTTTCACTAAACCCCTTGTATTTTCATCACAAATGCATCTCTGTCAGGAATTTAAGAGTCTCCATCTTTCAAACCACAAACTGTCAAGTGCCTGCTGATTACAGACAAACTATTACAGTTATATTATTTACCATTTAGAAATTGTTGGAATATATTTCAGCTTGAGTTAAAAGCATTAGACCGGGGGTACTCTTTATCTTTCTTATTGTCAACAAATCCCATTAAAAGACCAAAAATCAACAATGAATTGATCCTGCTAACAAGTATATAACTTTTTTTGCCACAGAGCTCCAGTGTGAAAAATGTACTGCATGTTAAATACCCAATGTTCAAAATTAGTGTTCCTCTGAGCACTTTTTATGATTGGCTTTACTTTTTTATTGTTAGAAGTCCCACTGACTGTAATGTCTGTGTAAAAATTACAATAATGATTACAAAATCAATGTTGAAACTAAAATTCAGTATTAGAAAAGAAAAGTGGTATGGGGTGGTGATGGAGCAGTGGATAAGACGCCTGCCTTTGGTGTGAGAGACACGGGTTCAACTACCCACTGTGACACGTTCACCAATGTGTCTCTGAGCAAGACACTCGTTGCTCCAGAGGCGTGCGACCTTTGACATAAATAGTAATTCTAAGTTGCTTTGGATAAAAGCGTCAGCTAAATGAATAAATGTCAAATAAATAAATTTGATCACACCTGAAGAAGGTAACAAAATACAAATCTGACCCAGAAGGTGTGTTCACACTGAAAGCAAAGTTAATATTCACCTCACTTTGCTCACACGAGTTTGACCACTTGACATTTTGAGTGTTCACACGCACACCCCGCGAATACTACAGCTGTATGAACCCAAAGTAAACCTTTTGCTGTAAATTAATTAATAAATGGATGAAAGGCACCTGTTTAATGCCTAAAAATGGTGCATGAAGAAAAACATGTTAATGCATATGTTTCGAAAAGCAATTTTGCGGCGGCCGCTGGAGCGTCCCTGCTTTAAGTTATCTGTGGGTGCAGATACCAAGACGTAACCGAAACTGGAGCCAGATCAGTATTTCATATTAAACGGCCTTTATTCACCAAACAAGCTAACCCCAGATCTGCCAAAATAACTGGCACTTTGGTGTAATTCAGCCAGACATTACTAGTTGCTTGCAGGTGCATGATACCGTAGGATTAGGCTGTTATTCCCATCAAATTTGGCTGCTAAATTCATTATATGCAGAACATTATTTTAGTAAAAGCACAATTAATCATCTGGTTTCTTTTGTGCCTGATGTTCAGCTCAGGTGTTAATGGCCAAAGAGTCCAGTAGAGGGCTCCACCAGAACTTATAGAACTAGGGTTACCATATTGAAACCTTTGTTGTAACTGCATTACTTAAATAGGACTTTCCACATTGACCTTACTGTTTATGTTGTTGAATGTAGGGTTTTAAAATGATTATTCTGATTAATAGCTGGTTGTTGGCCTGTGGATGATTCAGATGACGCCAGAGTGGATCTGCACATCACACCCATTTAAGTCATGAAGTGATGAGTGCAAACAGCTGCTGATGTCAAATGAAGCTGTAACATCATCAAACGCATCCTCTTTCATTCATCACTAATTTGCTGTTTTTCATGTTGTCATACCGTAATAATAGTATTTAGTCTGCAAATCTCATTCCATAATCATGTGACGACAGGTTCAATTGGGGCTGCAGGCTACATTTGAGATCAATTTTACTTTTATTATTTCTTACTGTGATGATGAAACTCTCACCTCAGGAAATGATCTTCTGTTAAAGACAAAAGGCACACAGCCAAAAAGAAAGCCTGGGAGAAGAGTAGTAGGAAGGAAATACTCAGAGGGATCACAGACGACTGGTTGATCCATCAGCTCATGAAGCGAAAAAAAAAGTACAGAAGTAGTTTTATACAGAATTCAGTAAGCTCCTCTTTGTCTTGTGTCCTAATAAAGAGTTGAGTATCTGTTCCTGTGAGCTCATGTGTTTCTGATGTTCATCTGGTCATCATTAGGAGGGTAACACCTCCAGAGCTCTGTTATTAATCAGTAGTACAATTTATTTTCAGTAACTATCGTCACTGCTTGAACTACCTCTTCTTCCTTTTTCAGTTGGTGAAACACGCCATGGTCACAAATAGACAGGAATGAACAAAGTGTGAACTTGAGCCTTAATATAGCTTGTTTCAGCAGTAGATCAGTGACTTTGTCGTATGTGTTTGTAGATGGTGGATCTTCATCAGGCTGCTGTGACCTCTGACATCTTTACTGATGGCTGCCACCCTGACGCTACAGGAGCCGACGCTCTTACAGCAGCAGCGTCAGGAAGAGCTTCTTCCCTGAGGCTGCTACTGTACTGTATACTTACTTTGTAATATCTGCATATTTTAACTCCACTGTACATATTTTAGTATATAGCATTACTTATGCTGTAGTACTCACTTCCTGCACTTATCTGTATGAACACTTCTGCACATCTGGTTAGATGCAAACTACATTTCATTAGCTGTGTACCCGCACTCTGCATAATAGTGAAGTTGATTCTAATCTAATGAGTCTAAGAGCACCATGTGCTAACAAAGTGTTGGTTGTTTGTTTCCTGAGAGCCTTATCTGGTCATCATTAGGGGGTAAAACCACTAGAGATGCTGTTTTTAAACCACATTCACATCAAAATACTTCTCATTCAGTTCTCAGAAAACATTACAAAGCTACAAAGAGGAACCAATAATTTGTAAACCATCAAATCACATTTGTTTTTCCTCAGTATCACCATACTGCACCACGAGCCTCTGATTCCCTTCACATTATTAGTTTTGTCAGGGTGTTGTGGTGGTTGAGCAAGTTGGACCCAAACGCAGCAACACAGAGCAAGCGAGTGCAGTTTGAGTACACTTACAATGCAGTGCCTGAATCCAAAATAACAGAGTCCAAATAAACAGGTGATCTAACAGAAATCCAAATCCAGGGAAACACAACAAGTAAGACAGGTTGGCAGGACAACACACAGCAACATGGGACAACACATCTAAACACTACAACAACCAGACAGGGAATGAACAGACACACCAAACATTTATACACAGGGACTAACGAGCAGGGAAGGAGCAACACAGGTGATCGGGATCAGGACTAACGAGGGAGGCAGAGAGACAGCAGGGGGGAACAGAGAGACACAAATGCAAAACACCATACATTAACTGGAACTCAAAGTATTTAGTGGACATGCAAGCAGAGGAATTACTGGGGGAACAGACACAAGCAGATAGATCATGAATACACTAACAACAAGGAGCACAGACTGAAGCAAAGATAACAGAACTCAGATTAGACATGGGCAAAACATAGAAGTACCCAGAACAGGAGTGAACACTTAAGACATGAACTAAGGTACAGGACTAAGAACTAAGATACGAGACAAGACAGATACTAAGTAGAATGTGGATGAATAATAATAATAAAGCCTACACAGAGACTAGAGCAGAATGAACAAAATCAGGTTAATTAATGAAACTGCAGAGAACATAAATAGACAAGCAGACAGAACTCAAGGATGATACGTAATACGTGAGACTGGAACAGAACTGAAATCAGGAAAATAACAAAACACAATAGACTAACAGATACTGGACAAAGGACAAGACTGGACTGAACCCAAGTCCAACAACTCTAAGACAGATACTGGAAAGTTCAAAGCAACAACACTGAAGTACAAGGACCAGGAGTAAATTCTAAGACATTAACACTGGACTGGGAACTAAGACAAGGAACCAAAACACAGACTAAATAACAGATACCTAACTGATAGATGAATAAACTCAGAACTAATTGGAACAGAAGACAGGATGTAGATACAAAACCAAACCCTCAGAGTCAAAACAGCACTCAAGACAGGATCATGACAGTTTTACTGAAAACATTCAAATACATCAGTGGCTCTTTTGCCTCTTAAATTATCTACAATAAATAAAACGAGAGAAAAGTTGATGGACACTGATGGATTGCTCCTATAAAAACCAAACTTATGGATGCAATAACCCCAAGATTCCTTTTTACACCATCAACAAACTCATCAAACACATGGAACACCATCTCTATCTCTTTCACCGCCAGAAAATGCAATCTCCAACCTTCCTTTTTGTCCAAAATCCTTAAGCGAGTTGATGGTGCTCAATTCAAATCCTCCCCCAACTTAACATTTATAAAACTTTCCAATCAGGCTTCTGCTCCAAACACAGCACAGAAACTGTCCTACGTAAAATCACAATTTATATACTTATATATGCTGATTGAAGGTTCCTTACCATACCTCTCCTCCATGACCTCAGTGCCACCTTTGACACCATCAATCACTCCATCATTCTCACACATCTTCTGTACTCCCTCGGCTTAACCTGCACTGCCTTCTTCTGGCTCAACTCCTACCTTTCTGACAGACAACAATACAGCTACAGAAACAGCTGCAAATCCTTTACCACCCCAGTCTTCTGTGGGGTATCTCAGATTCAGTGCTCTGTCTCCTTCTCTTCATCATATACACCCTTCTGCTTGGACAGATCTTCCATTTCCACTGCTACGCGATGACACTCAGCTTTACCTCTCCTTCAAATTCATCACCCAAGCCTAACACCAGCCTTACTACCTGTCTCGCAGACATTAAGTCTTTGATGCTACAGAACTTCCTCAAACTCAACTGCAAAAAATTGTGAAATCCTCATCATTGGCCCTTACACTCTCACCCACTCTACCCAGTCATTTCCACTCAACATTGATGGCTACATTGTCACCCCTACCACCCAGGTCTGCAACCACATCAACCAGGTCACATGAACTGCCTTCTTCCACCTCAAGAACATTGCCCGCCACTGGCCTTTACTACTGCAGTAATAGTCATCCATGCCCTTATCACTTCCAGACTCAACTACTGCAACAGCATCCTCAACGGCTCACTTAACAAAATCCTCAATAAACTTCCATACATCCAGTACTCGCTACCACGCATGCTCTCTTTCACTTGTCGTAGAGATCGCGATCCTTCACGCACCTCTTCTGGCTTCCACTTTAAACTTCTATTCATCACCTAGAAAGCCTTAAGCAACTTCTTCTAAGTTCTGGTTGCACATGACCACCTACTCTGACTTAACATGAATGTAAAAACATTTCACAAATTTTAAACACCCAACTGTTCATGTCTGCAGTGATTTGAAGAGATATTGCCTTTGAAAACAACATGAACAGACCTGCTGCTACATATTGTGGAGGCTCGATACTCTATGTTCAGTTAAAGACAGTTCAGTGAGGAAGCTCATCAATGTTTTAATTGTTTGCAACAACCAGTCTCTGTGACCCCAAACATTCCAGGGGTTGAAGTAGTTTTCAACAGGAACAAATAAGCGTCTCTTTGTCTTTAGCCCAATACAGTATCAACTGTCAGTTCCTGTGAGCCCCTGATGTTTATCTGTTCATCATTAGAGGGTAAAGCCTGCAGAGCTCTGCTGCTGTTGTTAACCACATTCTCACCAAAACACTTCCTAATCAGATCTCTGAAAACAAAACTAAGATACGAGGAACCAGCAGATCTCTGTGATATCTGTGTTCTTCAGCAGCTGCTACAGTATCACCATATTGCATCATGGACATCAGGAGTCAGATTCTGGTGTGCTGTCAAACATTACCATGGATCCTGTCTGTTTTCTAATAAAACTATCTGAAGAAAACAAGTTTCATTGTTGCAAACATTAATTGTAACTAACAATCTTCAACTTCCTCTTCTTCCACATGTTCCACAATGGTCAGTGCTAGGTCCGCTATTGTTTAGTAAATACATTAATGACCTTGCTGAACAGCGTCAACATGTAGACCTGCAAATGTATACTGATGACACTCTTATATACACACATGCAAAAACAGCTGAACTGAAAACAGCCAAGTTAACAAGTGCATTGAAAATGATCACATAGTGGCTTGATCATTCATATCTTAGTCTGAATGTAAATAAGACAAAAGGTATGTTTTTTTTCTAACTCTTTGGCAACAACCTGACTGATTTGAAATATCTTGGTGTGACCTTGGCCCCAAATTTGAATTTTAAGAAACATGTCAAAAATATGGTTAAAACCATTAAGTACAATATAGTTAAATTTAGACATATTAGAAACTGTCTATCATTTGATGCAGCTAGAATATTTATGCATGGCATGATCCTTTCACACATGCCTTACTGCATTACATGTTGGGCCAGGCTGGTGACACAACTATTAAACCTCTGGAGTATTTGTATAAACGAACTCTCAAAATTTTGGATAACAAACCTAATCACTAACATCATTGCAGAATAATAGAAATATAATTTGTTTAGTTTTGATAATTTTATATTATTTTCTAAATTGTGTTTAGTACATAAAATTTTAAATGGCTTGGCTCCTCCTCCACTTTATGATTTTGTGTTTACTCGCTCAGTAAAATCAATTAGGTCCTTTAGAATCTCCTCTACTCAGGACTGTGTCATACCATTTCGTCGCACTGCATTTGGCCAGTCTGCTTTTTCTGTAAAAGCTACAAACCAGTGGAACACCCTGCCTGACGATGTAAGGAGCAGCAACTCCATCAGTGTGTTTAAAGCAAAGTTGAAATGCCAGTTAAAAGCTACTCAGCTTTGCAATCATTGATGCAGATTTTTTATCTGAGTTTCTTAACTTGCTTAACTAACTTGTTAATTTAATTGATTGGTAAATTTTATGTTTTATTAGCAGTAGTTCACATTGTATGTCTTGAGTCTTTTTCGGTGGAACCTTGTGTGTTTATGTAACTTTGTGTGCTGTTGTTTATGCTGGGGCTGAGCTATTTGGCTTGGGGTCCTGTCAGCCTTAGCAAAAGTATTTATTATTGTATTTTTATTAACCATGACCTGCCAAGGGACTGCAGATGCGAATTAGCTTGAAGCTATAATCTGGTACAGTGTATCAAATGGTAATGTTTATGTTTTACTGTACGCTGTCCCTTTTAAATAAAGAATTAGAATTAGAATTGACAGTGACATCCTAACCACAGGAAGTAGCTGCAGCATCTCTCTACTAAAACACTACTTTAGAAACTCAGACAGTTCTGAGCACGAGAACAAGAGACAGAAGAAGAAGGAGAGACAGAGAGAATCATGATGGTTGAGTTCAAATGGATTTCTTTATTTCTTACAGCGGTGCTTCAGTTTACAGGTAAGAATACATATATCACATATTATAAATGGAAGGCACATTGTAAAAAAATAACTTGATCAATATTATTAAAGATTCTTTATTAGCTACATTTGATTTAACTAAGAAAACCAAATCTGTTGTTTCTAATGTGGTGAGTTTAGTGAACTCTTGGAAACTAAGGATAAAGAAATAATCGTCACTAACTATGAACATAACAGACATTTTCTCATTTCACTTTATTTTTTCATCATTTTCTCAACAGGAGCAGCTGGAAAACTTCCCTCTCCTTCACTGTCAGAGTTGGAGATGAAGTCACTTTGCCTTGTGAAAATGTGATAGACGGTCAGCAACAATGTGAAAATACTAGATGGATCTTTGTTGGTTCAGGAAGCACAGCAGCAGTAGAGCTGGTTACACTTGGGCAGATTCAGAACAACGCCAAAGCTAAATCAGACAGACTGAGTGTTACAGAGAAATGTTCTCTGGTTATAAACAACGTCACAAGCGAGGATGCTGGTTTTTACAGCTGCAGACAGTTCATATCAGGTCGACAAGCTCCAGACTCTCAGGTTTATCTGTCTGTTATTATCAGTGAGTATTTCCATCATACTGTTTTCAGCTCAAACTGTCTTGTTAGAACAATATACTGAAACATTACAATAATTATGATCACAGTGATGAAGTTAACTTTACTCTTGTTGTCTTTCTCTCACAATATCTCCATCTTCACCAGTGACTGAACATAAGGACGCTGATGAGGTGACATTAAACTGCTCTGTGTCGACATATGAACAGTTCTGTAGACACACAGTGAAGTGGCTGTATGAGGGTAAAGATGTGGACAAAGATAACAAAGACATGAAGACATCACAGGCTGACTGCTCGGCCGCTGTGTCTTTCCTGGATTCTCATTTTAGTCACAAATCAAAGTCTAACTTGAAGTGTGAAGTGACAGATCGTTTACTCTGGAAAAGTGCAGCTGTTCACCTTCAGCCCTCAGTCCTCAGGTGAGAAAACAGGTGAGAATATGCTGAGCTGTTCAAGATGACTAAAACCACCAAAACATTTGTTTATTTGATGACTTTTAAGATGACATCACTTCTTTCTCATTTAGTGACAGCAGATGGTAAACATGAGGGATTTTCTAACTCAACAGTTTCTTGGGTTGTGTTTTTCATTTACTCATGTAACAACAACTAAACAAAAACTAAAACAAAACAGAATCAGTTACAGCCACAGAAACAATCAATGAAACTTGCTTGAAATTAAAACTCGTATTTTAAGAAAGATCTGACTTTCTGATTTATTAAAGAATCAAATCTTTCTTAGAAAAGTTCAAGAAACTGTGCTCTCTGTACTCATGAGTATGAAAAAGAAAATGAAGAAGTGATTGAGAATATGGTTATTGATTTTATGGCACTCTCCTCTTCTGAAATCTAAAGTATGAACGCAAGAACGACACTTGACTGTGAGATATTCTCTTATTCAGTCAGTCTCAGTCAGACATGTTCACAAACACAAAATAGCAAATGAAATCATCTTTGTCAGAGTCATCTTTGTTACAGAAGTTTAAATGGAACAAGAAGCTGCAGCCAATTTTTTTATAATGTTTTTACTTTCTTTCCAGATTGGTGGTGGTTTCTAGTTTTGTTTGCGGGAGTTGCAGCACTAATTATTGTTTTGTTGTTGTACTCATCATATGGAAGAAAACTAAAGGTAAAAGCAAACAAATATTATAAATGGGAAGTTTTGATAAACCTGGATTTTCCACTGTGGAAACTAAATTAGATTTTTTTCTTTTTTTTCTCTTTCAGGGACATAAACACAGATGGATGAAAACACAGTGAGTTTATAATGTTTTTACAGTTGGTACTTTACACAGCAAACCAGTGTTTGTGACATCTGTTCTTCATCCTGAAGTGTAGATATAGATAGAAAAGACAAACACAAACAGGACTCACTCTAGTGACTTTAAACAACACAGATAGTTTAGTTTTATTTCCAAAAACAGTGTCCATGTTACTATACTGCTATACAATCTTACTCCAATG
This sequence comes from Lepomis macrochirus, assembly GCA_024633595.2. Classification (NCBI taxonomy): domain Eukaryota; kingdom Metazoa; phylum Chordata; class Actinopteri; order Centrarchiformes; family Centrarchidae; genus Lepomis; species Lepomis macrochirus. Next base: position 8,023,226 of record JALXJV020000017.1, on the reverse strand, counting down.
CAAACTGTCCAGCTGCCAGTCAGATAAAGATCAGATCAGACAGTAACTAATGGTGCGTTCAGGGTCTGCTGACACAACTGTGAACTGTGTTCAGTTTCAAAACATCAGCAGTAAACTGGGAGGAACATTTTGTATTTGGGGTACCACATAAACACTCTGATCAGTCAGCTGGAGGAACATGTGACAGTTTGGGGTAGCCTGCTTTTGGTTTAATATACTAAACATTGATCTTCTTTGACTGTAATTAATTACTTAATTTCCTGCTGCAAGACCTACGTTAGCACATAAACACTCCCTCTCTGGTCAGTCAGCTGGAGGAACATATGACAGTTTGGGGTAGCCTGCTTTTGGTTTAATATTTTTATTTTCTTTGACTTTAAATAATTTCTTAATTTCCTTCTTCATGTCCTTTGTTACCACAAAAAAACTTCCTCTCTCAGAGGCTGAAACATGTAACAGTAACTGATGGTGCGTTCAGGTGCTGTCATATTGTTTCTTATCTCCTTGTGGTAAATGTGGGTCAGTGATGTGAAAGTTGTCAGTTAAAGTGTGTCAGAGTGAGGGTTTGTTTGTGTTTCACAGGTGAATAATGATGAAGATGAAGATGATGGTGTGGTGAACTATGAAAACGATGGAGACCCTTCTGCCTCTGTCAGACTCCACTGATCAACAACTTCCATATCAACATCAGCTCATCAGAGAAAAGACTCCACTGCAGTTAAATAACAGCACATTTACACGAGGAGTTGAAGCTTATAGAGAACAACAATCTCATCAGATCATGTTATTTCTTCATTACTGATTGTTTTGTTTTTATTGATCATTGTGAGAAATGTTTGTGTGTTTTGTGCTCAGCTGTTTCTGTTTCAGTCTGACTTTGAACAACAATATTCAAGTCTTGATTTCATCTCATATCAGGAAGCCCACTGTGAGTTTTATAAAATGTCTTTTCCTGCATCAGTTGTGAAAATCTTTATTTTCTGCAGCCAGTTCAGAACACAGCAGCTGGATTTCAACTTCATTTAACAGGAACGAGCATTTAACTCTTGTTAACTTCCTTAAATCGTCTTCCAGCTGAAGAATTCAGACCTGATTTTAAGGTTTACTGTTTGTTTTGGAGCTACAGCAGCTTGAGCTCATTTTAATTCAATTTCATTTAGCATTGTTGCTGACATGTTTGTTGGGATGTGTGTGTTTGGCTTGAATGTGTTTTCAGCCTTAATGGAGTCACTAACAGTCTCCTCTTTATTACATCTGATAACAATATATTAACTGCAAATAAAGAAATGTTTACCACTTAATTGTACACTGTGTTTTGTGATTCCTTCACTGTCAGAGATCAAAACTTGAACCCAAACTCAGACTCGAGGCAGACAGGTTAGAATTAAAGTCTTTTAATAACAACTTAGAAAGGTAAGGTGAAAGGGTGGCTGGCTGGTGAGAGGGGCAGGGGGGATGAGGTTGAAGACCAGAGAGTGACTTTACTGAGGGAGCTGGCTGGCAGCAGCAGGTTAATCTGAAGGCAGAGAAAACCAGGATTAGCTGGGCAGGCAGGCAAACAAGCAGACCAGCTGGCTGCTGGCAAGTTAACTGTCTTAAACACTGCACAAGATTTACTGTGTGTGATTCTAAGATACGGCAAGACAATAACTTGATATCAGGACCTGGGTTGTTAAAGCGACGTGTTGATTACTTGATGGCAGGTAGAGAGGTAAGCCAGAGGTAAACGCCCACAGCCACAAACTGAGAGGAAACACGATACAGAGAGACAGACTGGAGAAATAAAAGCAAAACACACTAAGCATACCACATCCATCCAGAAGGAAAAATGCTCAGCTCCCATATTCTCACTGGCCACTCAAATGTGTGTAAATACAGACAGTGTAAATGCACCTAATGTGACTTGAGAATGCACTAAAATCTAATAATTTAGGTTACTTCTTCTAAACTCTGGATGCACATGACCACCTACTCTGACCTAATATGAATGCAAAACATTTCACACATCTCAAATCATCCAACTTTTGCGTCTTCAGTGACTTGCAGAGATTTTTCCTTTGAAAACAACATGAACAGACCTGCTGCTACATATTGTGGAGGCTTGATGCTCTACGTCCAGACAGTTAAAGACAGTTCAGTCAGGGCACTCATCAATGTTTTAACTGTTGTAACTAGACTCAGTGATCCCAAACCTTCCAGGAGTTAAAGCAGTTTTCAACAGGATTAAATAAAATCATTTGTCTTATGTCCCAATAAAGTGTCAACTGTCAGTTCCTGTGAGCCTCGTGTGTTTCTGATGTTTATCTGGTCATCATTAGAGGTTTAAACCTGCAGAGCTCTGCTGCTGCTGTTAACCACATTCTCACTGAAACACATCCTCTTCAGATCTCTAAACAAGAACACCTGCAAAGATACAATGATATCACTATCTAAATAACAAGTTGCACTTTTGCAAACATTTATCTTAACTAACAATCTTCACACTTCAACTTCCTCATCTTCTTCTTGTCAGGCGGTGAAACAGTCATTGTCACCAATACACCGGACTGAACAAAGTGTGAACTTGAGCATTAATAGAGTTTGTTTGTTTCACCCTTAGATTGGCTCAATGCAGAAACATATTCCTTTGTCTTGTGATCATTGACTTTATCATATGTGTTTGTAGATAGTGGATCTTTGTCAGGCTGCTGTGACCCCTGAGCTCTGACATCTTTATTGATGGCTGCATCTCATACTGTGAAAATTGTAACAGTCTTTGTGTTGGACATTGACAAGAAATTCAGAGAGACTGAAATCTAAAACCATAGACAGCATATTACTGGACCGAAGCCAACCCACTGATTTGAAAGGAGAGCAGTGAAGACAGTTTTTGTCCCATGAAATACTTCTACAGGGCTACTTCCTGTTGGCACCAGTGTCTACTGCGCATGATCTGCAGCATAACTGGGGTTTAATGATGTAGAGCAACGGCAGAAACACTGTAATTCTGGTAGCTGCATGGCTGCACGAACAAAAGTGTGTGATTGTCACTGTTTAATCCGCCCACCTACAAGCTTCACCTGACAAACACCAACGCAGCGTCACTGATGGCTGAATAGTTTCTTTAGATTCACAGAGAGTTTATAATCTAACCAATACAGTTACATCTCTCATGTGCGACGGGGTGTCTCAGGGTTTTGACATCATATTGGGGCCTACATGGAACCCTCCATGCTGGTTTTGGTTAGCTTCACTGTTCCATCTCTGGCCTACTGCCTTGTCAAAACAGACTAAAAGTCACTATGAGGAAGCAACATCATCCTAACCACTGGAAGAAGATGCAGCATCTCTACTAAAGCATTACTTTAGAACCTCGCACAGTTCTGAGCACGAGAACAAGAGACAGAAGAAGGAGAGTGCTGTATATCCACGAACATGAAACAGTTAGACAAAACTTATATTTAACAATATTAAAACATCAGAATACTGAATTAAAGTTCACGTGAGTATGCTTCAGTAGTGACAGTAGAAATGTATTTTTCTCTGTCTCTACTCTTTTCTGACTCTTTACTATGACAGGAAGTATATTGAAAGTGATTGAAAATATTATACGCTCAGGATGTTTTTTATTTACTGTTATTTAAGAAAAAGCATTTAGAATGATTAAAGATGATCTTTACTTTTAACAACAAGAGACATGATGCAAAGTATGACAAGAAAGTTTAAAAGATTTTCATTTAACTGACGCTTTTATCCAAAGTGACTTACAATTGCTTTGCATGTCAGAGCTCGCTCACCTCTGGAGGAACTAGGGGTTAAGTGTCTTGCTCAGGGACACATTGGTGGATGTGTCACAGTGGGGAATTAAACCCGGGTCTCTCACACGAAAGGCACGTGTCCACTGCACCATCACCACCCACAAATAGCAGTTTGCTACTTAACCACAAGAGCCTGTATTCAAAGACGCACAGGAAGTGAGCCTCCAACCTGCAGATAGCAGAGGTTTTTTTGCTTATGATGAAAATGTGTGAGATGTTAACAAGTGATGAACGTGATGTTTTTAAGAATGAAAGAAGGATGTTAAATAACTGAAAATGATTGAGGATGCTAAATTACCAATATACCTAATCATGATTGATTTACTGATGTATTACATGATTGATGTAAGTATCAAGAAAGTTAAGATATAACAGTATCAATGTTGTTGCTCCTAACAATTGTATTACTTATGATAAATGTATTGATTGATCGATGTATTACCATGTGATCAGCTGTGCTTACTGATTGATTTAATCAGTTTATGATGATTTATTGCTAAGCTCACTTTAAAACTTAGTTTGGACTAAGTGGAGAGGACGTTGCAGGTATGTGGGTGAGATGTGAGCTATTTCTGAATGTCAAAAGGAAGCCATACATGGGGCCCTCTGTTCAAAGACAGGAAGATGGACAGGCATTGTCATGCTGGCTTCGCCTTCATCTCCCTTCCTCGTGTTTTTCAGTTTTTTCCCCTTCCCTCCTGTCTCTGTCAGTCGGTTCTGTCTCGCTTCTGTGTGTGTGTGACGTGTCCAGACCTGGCTCTCCATCGCCTGCAGCTCTGCACCAGTGGCTCATCATCATCAACCCCAGCAGTCATAAGCCCTGTTTCAGCTTCCACTCTTCGCCAGTTCATCAGTTTACCTCCAGTGGTACATTGCTCGGTCAACCTTAGAGTTTCGCGTGAGTAATGTTTTGTGACCTAGTCTAACGTATTGTTTCTTGTCTGCCACAGTTCCTCCCGTGTGTGGAGTCACTGCCTGCCCGTCCACTAAGTTACCAGCCAGTTTGCTCACAGCCCGCCAGCCTGCCTGTCCGCCCTGACCACGCTCCTCACGCCTTTGACGGATTCCCTCTGAGATCGAACCCCTGATCTTCCCTGAGCACTTAATAAACCTTGCCAGTGAACTTGTTACTCATCCTGTGTCCGCTTCTAAATCTTTTCTGTGTAACCTAACAGGCATGTATTAACCACATGTTAATCAAAGATACTTGATCACACATGGACTGAATGCCCACCAGAAAGCAAGCATCCAATCACAGAGTACTTGACATGCTCTGTACTGAGTGAACACTGCAGGACGCCTAATCACAAAAGGACATGTGTGCATGGACACTAGAGATCAACCAATCCCAGCAAGCGTTGATCATGTGAAGTACTGTCACATCCTGTCTGTTTTTTCTATGTAAGTTGTAGCTTTTGGTATTATAATACACATTCCTCTGTTCTTTTTTCTTTCACTGGGACCTTTTTAGCTTTTGTGTGACCTGAAATTTAGTAAAGAAATTTCCTTTGGGCCTGTTGCTCAAAGGTACATAGAGAAAGTCTCCTGTTGTTTCCTTGTTTCTTCCTCCTCCTGAGCTCGGTGAGTAATTCCACACTGCTACACATTAGCACAGGGCCACACCTCACACTGATTAAAACTCATAACTGGTTAAAAGGAGTTCATATCAGGCTGTCCACTCCGATCAGGGAGGGTTACAAAGACACCTGGGGGTAGCGTTTGGTACAAAGGTGGATGATGCAAATAGAACAAGCATGTCTTCCTAATTGAAGATTCCACTCCGGAAAACAAAATTAGATAAAATGAGGAACCAGCAGATCTCAGAGCAGTAAAATATCATCTTATCTGTGTTCTTTAGCAGCTGCTACAGTATCACCATATTGCACCATGGACATCAGGAGTCAGATTCTGGTGGGAGAGGAGTTTGACTCTTCACCTGTCTGTTCATGTGTGCTGTCAAACATCACCATGGATCCTGTCTGTTTTCTAATAAACACTATCTGAAGAAAACAAGTTGCATTATTGCAAATATTTATCTTAACAAATAATCTTCAAACCTTCAACCTTCAACAAACCTCTTCTTCTTCTTTTTAGGAGGTAAAACACATTGTTGTCACAAATACTGCTTGGGACTGAACAAAGTGTGAACTTGAGCCTTAAAATAGTTTGTTGGTTTCAGCGTTAGATTGGCTCAGTGAACAAAACATATTCCTTTGTGTAGTGATCAGTGATCTTTAACAGCACATCTTCAAACTTAACTGACTGTACTGACTCACTGTTTTGTTTTGTGTTACAATAACAACATTATCTGGCTGCTTGAAATGTAACTGAACATAATATATGGAACATTTAGCTTGATGAACTTGCTGTCAGGCACTTTAATGTGCTAGTGCTGTGTTGTAGTTAAACATGTATTAGTTTTTACTGTTATTTCTGTGTCACCTGTTATTGTTTGATATGCAGTCATTTTAACATCTATATCTCTGTTCAGGTTATTTTTTATGTTCTGGTATGAAAGTAATTAAAGCAAACTCAGAGGAAGTGGGACAACGCTCACCTTGACTGAGTCACTTTTGAGAGTTGAATTAAACAGCTGCATGAGAGGAAACTGTGGAAACATACAAGGGTTAAATTTTCACTGATGTTAATTCCAGATACTTCAGTTCAGGTTGAACTTCATACCAGCTCATGTCAGCCAGAAGAGAAGGAAGTTTTCTTTAAGATGCAACCGGTTTGAAAATGTAAATGTGGAAGAAGCAGAGAGGAAAGAGAGACAGAGAGGCACGATGGTTGAGTTCAGATGCATAAAAATGTCTTTCTTCATGCTGGTGCTTCACTTTAAAGGTAAGGTTTCACATAACATGTTTATTGATAACAAACATTAAAAAAGAAAGTTTATTAAAATTATTGTTATTTTATTACTTAACCTTTTTTAATCAAATACAGTGAAGTAATCTGTTTTTATCCCAGCAAGGTGAATGGTGAACTCATGCAAACCAGGTGTGAGGCACAAAAGCAGAGTTTTGTTACATCAGTAATCCTTACACTGACATTAATATAAATTATATTATTTCTCTTTATATTTCTCTCTAGTTTTTTCAAATGGCAGCAACCAGACAGCTTCACATCTCCTTCACTTTCAGAGTTGGAGATAGAGTCACTTGTGAACTGTCTTGTGAAAATGTGGTACATGATCAGGATAACTGTTATAGTGCTACCTAACTGAATGAAGTAGGAGGACTGTACTGGCTGACTCTTATGTTGACCATTTACTCCGGTACATCAGTCAGACCGCAGTTGACAGGACCCCAGTGTTTAATCTCTGCACTTTATTAATCAGATTGGAGGCACAGCACAACACTTAAAAAGTCTTTAGGCTAGATGTGTGAACTTGTGTTTGTGGTTGTGCAGAAATAAATAATAAAGTTTAGGGCTTACATAACAGAATACTCACCTGTTCCCTCAGGTTAAAGTATTCATATAAGAACAAGGTAGCTGAATTACTCAATGAACTTATCAAATGGTTTTACCTTTACAAATGCTTCCATAATAAACATACAGTAATAATATTTCAGAACACTGGTGGATTATAAGGCAGCAAGATATAACCACTTGTTACAGACAGAGACAAATAACGTCACCTGCCCTCCTGTTAAAACAGGTAAAGATCACCATCTGGTGGTGAAACAGGGACATTAAATGATACTTCTTCAGTTCTTGTCTCTTAGAGGAGGGACGAATTGTCTTCTAGTGTCTTTAACCAAGTCCATTTTCCCTTGACTTTAACCTTCTTTGGATAATTATGACCTGGACAACTGAGAACCTTCACAGACGACATTAAATGATGCAGCTCTATTTTAGTGTCCACAACATCCGTGAAATAGTGAGTCTAAAAGCGTGAGCTAACTAACAAAGATAAATAATCTCGATATATGTTGAAACTAATAACTTAACATTTATCTACACACAGCCACATGTGTCTGCAAGCAGAAACAGTAACACAATAAAGCTTCTGTCCAAACACAATGACCTCAGTTTTTTCTTCGTTTAAATTTTAAAAATTAAAAAACATCCAGGCCTTTAACATCTTTGAGACATTCAAGTAGAGGAGTCGGGGAACTGTTTGCATTTCTTCTCAGGGCCAAGCAGATTTGTGAGTCGTCTGCATAACAGTGGTAGATTTTTAAAAATGTTTCTAAGAGGGAGAAGATACAAGGAGAACAGTGGTGGTCCAAGAACTCAGTTCTAGGAGGAGAAGGGGAGCTGTAGATGATGTAAAGTCAGAGATCTTCTCTTAATCAGTCAGTCTCAGTCAGTTGTTGTTGTGGGCAGGTTCATTACTGTAAACTGATTTACAGTAGAGAAGAATTACAGTAGTGAGGGAATATTTTCCCATTATCTTATTTAAAGTAATAAACTGAAGTGTATTTACTGTTCAAATGACAAAAATCAGTTACAGTGTACCTAACCTGTGAAAGTCAGTGGCTAACTTTAGCATGCATGGAGAATTCATAGTTTACACGTAAAAACGGAAAATGATCTGTTTAAACCTAAAATACTTAAAAGTAGTTCCTTTAATGCCAAATACACATTCAAGTCTCTGTGATAGGATATGATGACAGTAATATCTTGTTGTTGACATATTTGTTGGAATGTGTATGTGTTCAGCTTGAATTGGTCTTCAGTCTTAATTGAGACAGTAACAGTCTCCTCTTTATTATATTTAATGACCTGACAGATGTGCAGCTAGAGACTAGTTTGGCTGAGAGTAACTGTATCACAGGGGAGATGACACAACATGGCAATGAGTAGAAGGAGACAAGGTGTATTTAACCAGCAGCAGATGAGGTGATTTGAATCAGGTGTGTTGCTCAGCCAGGTGCCTAATGCTGCGTTCCCGGCAACTCGGAACTGGGAAATTTCCGACCTCCAACTAGGAAAAGTACCCCGGAACGCCACTTGAAGTCGGATTCCTACTTGTGAACTCGAGAGAAAAATTTGTACCTCGACTTCAACGAAAGTAGCAGCTGAATGACGCCAGAAAACACTGTCAGCTCCATGGAAGCGCACTTTGTAAATGGTAAACCATAAACTAAACGGCAACAAAACGTATATTTGCATGTATTTGAATTAAAATAATAAATACGATCATGCAGTAAAACTTGTTCTGCATGTATATTGATGTAGAAATATGTTTTACACATACGGTAGCTGGCTACAGTAAAGAATCTCATAAAGTCATCTTTTCTGCATAAAAGTTATTGTTAAAAATGCCAAAACATTAGGAAGTGTAACGGACAACATTGACTTACTTCAGGGCTACCAACTTGGGGTACACATAACTAGTAACGTCTGGGCTATTTATTTCAGTTGTTGCAGTTAAACTGCCATCCTTTTAATTAACACCTAAAGCACAGCTGAGGGTGCAACTGTGTGTTCACTTTGTCACGGTCACCCATGATTTTCGTTCACTTTCGGCGTCATGCACCACCATGCACCTGGAACGCTTTGATGTCGGAAGTCGGAAGTTTCAACTGGGAAATATCCCAGTTACGACCAGTCTCGAACGCGCCATAAGATGAGAGTCCAAACCACACACACACACACACACACACACACACACACACACACACACACACACACACACAGAAGGGAGAAAACAAGGAAGTCCCCCAATCATGTGTGATTTCATGTAGCGCTCCGGCTTTCCGTGTTACCTCCACTGAGTCCACCTTCAGGTTTCCCCTAACAGACCTGAGCCACACAACATCATCTTCACCATGCAGATCTGGAAAGAGGTAGAACTCAAGCATACCATTCAGACAAATAGCATAAATAAAAACCGAGGGAGAGAGAGAGACAAGGACAACAAGCACACAAAGGAGAGAAAATAAGAGAAAGACACAAGAGGAAAGAGATGTCTGTTATGAGGTAGTATCAGTGATGAAGGATCAACGTAGAGGCTTGTGCAGACTACACGACTTTCAGCGTCGGCCGATGGCCGTGCTGTTCACACTGCACAACTTGCCGTCTTGTGACGGGAGTCTTGAAGTCGTTGTGGCGTTCACACTACGTGACTGATCAGTGACAGGAGGTCACACACTACACGAGCTGACAGCGACTGTGTCACCCGACGCTGGTCTTCAAACCACGTTTTGTCAAGAAAACACACGTGTATTGTCAAACAGGAAATGAACTGAACCCACAGACAAAACAGCTGTTTGTTATTATAAAGACAAAGAATCTGGGAGAAAGAAAGGATTAGCACAGGCAGGTAGCAGGGATTGTCTGAGCTACAGAGAGAGCTGGAGGGGAGTAAAATTTGTTTTGGCGTAATAGAAGCAAATTGTCTCATGCTATATGAATTGTTTTTAAGTGGACACAGGGACAAGACATATCCTGTACCTGACATGGAGGCACTGATTGCTTGTCTAATTGTTTGAATTTTGTCTGTGAAGAAGGAGGCAGGTTTATTGCAGGCCCTGGTGGATAGAAGTTCAGAGGCTACAGACACAGGAGGGTTGGTTAGCCTGTCGACAGCAGCAAACAGGGCACGTGCATTATTAGTGTTTCTGGTGATGATGTCAGAGAAGAAGGACCGGCTTACATTTCTCAGCTCTAAATTATAAATGCGAAGCACAGATCCAAACTTAGAAAGGCAATGAGCTGCTGAGTTAGTCAGCAGTCTGCCAATCTTAGCACTGGTAAGTTTACACTTGTCTTTTAGCTCTGGTTCCTCCAGGAGGAACTTCAGAGCAGTGTCCACCACCTCTGACACCAGGGACGCAGTACTCTGTTCAAGCTCCAAGAGCTCTGCTGGTTTTGCCCCTTCAGAGAGACGACTGGTGATCTGAACGCCACCAAAGATTCTTAGCAGGTTGCTGTGCAGACATGGAAGGAAGGTTTGTACAGCCTCCTCTGCTGCTGGGTGGAAGACTGAGGAACTTGACCCTGCTGCTTCATGAGCATAAACTGCCTCAGCATCATTTTCTGCAATACGGATTCGGTGCAGTTTAACAGCTCACAGAAACACCATATTATGCAATGTAACATAAATAATCAACAGTGCACATTTTACATTTACAGAAACTTACCTCTGCTTTGTAGCGACATTGCTCTTCTACAGAGAAGCAGGATGGTCTCATCTTTTGGACTTGTTTAAAAATGGCGTGTGTTTCCATGTCTAAGAGAGTTATTTCAAGTTTAAAGTTTTGATCAGGTTTCAATAAACAGGTTTGCTGAACGCAGTGAACAAGTGAACAACTGTCTGTTCAGAGGGACTGGATAGCTGAGCTTTCTGATACCAAGTGAGGGAGAATCTACAAACGCACCTCAAATTCACAGTATACGGAATATAGAACTAGGTGACATCAACGCCGTCATAATGGTGAAGGTTCCTTCACAGAACACATCAAAGCAAAGCATGGAACTAATATGCAAATTAGGGAATGAGCAACCAAAATTTGTGTACCATTAGCTTTCACTAAACCCCTTGTATTTTCATCACAAATGCATCTCTGTCAGGAATTTAAGAGTCTCCATCTTTCAAACCACAAACTGTCAAGTGCCTGCTGATTACAGACAAACTATTACAGTTATATTATTTACCATTTAGAAATTGTTGGAATATATTTCAGCTTGAGTTAAAAGCATTAGACCGGGGGTACTCTTTATCTTTCTTATTGTCAACAAATCCCATTAAAAGACCAAAAATCAACAATGAATTGATCCTGCTAACAAGTATATAACTTTTTTTGCCACAGAGCTCCAGTGTGAAAAATGTACTGCATGTTAAATACCCAATGTTCAAAATTAGTGTTCCTCTGAGCACTTTTTATGATTGGCTTTACTTTTTTATTGTTAGAAGTCCCACTGACTGTAATGTCTGTGTAAAAATTACAATAATGATTACAAAATCAATGTTGAAACTAAAATTCAGTATTAGAAAAGAAAAGTGGTATGGGGTGGTGATGGAGCAGTGGATAAGACGCCTGCCTTTAGTGTGAGAGACACGGGTTCAACTACTCACTGTGACACGTTCACCAATGTGTCCCTGAGCAAGACACTCGTTGCTCCAGAGGCGTGCAGCCTTTGACATAAATAGGAATTCTAAGTTGCTTTGGCTAAAAGCATCAGCTAAATGAATAAATGCCAAATAAATAAATTTGATCACACCTGATGACACAAAATACAAATCTGACCCTAAAGGTGTGTTCACACCGAAAGCAAAGTTAATATTCACCTCACTTTACTCGCACGAGTTTTGACGGCTGGACATTTTGAGTGTTCACACGCACCCCGTGAATACTACAGTTGTATGAAGTAAACGTTTTGCTCTGAATTAATTAATAAATGGATGAAAGGCACCTGTTTAATCCCCAAAAATCGTGCATGCAGAAAAACATGTTAATGCATACATTTCAAATAGCAATTTTGCGGCGGCCGCTGGGGCGTCCCTGCTTTAAGTTATCTGTGGGTGCAGATACCAAGACGTAACCGATACTGGCATCTGAGCAGTATTTCGTATTAAACGGCCTATATTCACCAAACAAGCTGACCCCAGATCTGCCAAAATAACTGGCACTTTGGTGTAATTCAGCCAGACATTACTAGTTGCTTGCGGTGCATGATACTGTAGGATTGGATTAGGCTGTTATTCCCATCAAATTTGGCTGCTAAATTCATTATATGCAGAACATTATTTTAGTAAAAGCACAATTAGTCATCTGGTTTCTTTCTGTGCCTGATGTTCACCTCAGGTGTTAATGGCCAAAGAGTCCAGTAGAGGGCTCCACCAGAACTTATAGAACTAGGGTTACCATATTGAAACCTTTGTTATAACTGCATTACTTAAATAGGACTTTCCACATTGACCTTACTGTTTATGTTGTTGAATGTAGGATTTTAAAAGGATTATTCTGTAATAATAGTATTTAGTCTGGTTGATCCATCAGCTCGTACAGAAGTAGTTTTACACAGAATTCAGTAAGGGCCTCTTTGTCTTGTGTCCTAATAAAGAGTTGAGTATCTGTTCCTGTGAGCTCATGTGTTTCTGATGTTCATCTGGTCATCATTAGGAGGGTAAAACCTCCACACCTCTGTTGTTAATCAGTAAAATATCATCTTATCTGTGTTCTTCAGCAGCTGCTACAGTATCACCATAATGCACCATGGACATCAGGAGTCAGATTCTGGTGGGAGAGGAGTTTGACTCTTCACCTGTCTGTTCATGTGTGCTGTCAAACATCACCATGGATCCTGTCTGTTTGCTAAGAAACACTATCTGAAGAAAACAAGTTTATTTTAAGTAACTATCTTCACACCTACAGCTTCCTGTTCTTCTTCTTTTCAGTTGGTGAAACACGTCATTGTCACAAATAGACAGGAATGAACAAAGTGTGAACTTGAGCCTTAATATAGTTTGTTTCAGCGGTAGATCAGTGAGTTTGTCGTATGTGTTTGTAGATGGTGGATCTTCATCAGGCTGCTGTGACCTCTGACATCTTTACTGATGGCTGCATCTCATATTGCCTTTCAAGAATTTGGGGTCTCTGTCAGTCACTGTGGATGAGAGAAAACTACATTTCGAAAACTTAAAAGTGAAAAATTGTTGTTGGCTGTTTGGACATCGACAAGAAATTCAGAGAGACTGAAATCTAAAACAGACTAAAAGTCACTATGAGGAAGTGACATCATCATAACCACAGGAAGTAGCTGCAGCATCTCTCTACTAAAACACTAGTTTAGAAACTCAGACAGTTCAGAGCACGAGAACAAGAGACAGAAGAAGGAGAGACAGAGAGAATCATGATGGTTGAGTTCAAATGGATTTCTTTATTTCTTACAGCGGTGCTTCAGTTTCCAGGTAAGAATACATATATCACATATATAAATGGAATATAAATGGAATGTAAAAAATAACTTGATCAATATTATTAAAGATTCTTCATTAGCTACATTTGATTTAACTAAGAAAACCAAATCTGTTGTTTCTAATGTGGTGAGTTTAGTGAAATCTTGGAAACTAAGGATAAAGAAATAATCGTCACTAACTATGAACATAACAGACATTTTCTCATTTCACTTTATTTTTCATCATTTTCTCAACAGCAGCAGCTGAAACACTTCCCCCCTCCTTCACTGTCAGAGATGGAGATGAAGTCACTTTGCCTTGTGAAAATGTGATAGACGGTCAGCAACAATGTGAATATACTACATGGCTCTTTTTTGACTCAGGAAACACAGCAGTAGAGCTGGTTGAATATGGGCAGATTAAAAATGCCACATCTAAATCAGACAGACTGAGTGTTACAGAGAACTGTTCTCTGGTTATAAAGAAGGTCACAGTCGACGATGTTGGTCGTTACATCTACAGACAGTTCAAATCAGGACAACAACAAGGTGCAGCTGCTGTGGTTTATCTGTCTGTTATTAACAGTGAGTATTTCCATCATAATGTTTTCAGCTCAAACTGTCTTGTTAGAACAATATACTGAAACATTACAATAATTATGATCACAGTGATGAAGTTAACTTTACTCTTGTTGTCTTTCTCTCACAATATCTCCATCTTCACCAGTGACTGAACATAAGGACGCTGATAAGGTGACGTTAACCTGCTCTGTTTTGAGATATGAACAGTTCTGTAGACTCACAGTGAAGTGGCTGTATGAGGGTAAAGATGTGGACAAAGATAACAAAGACATGAAGACATCACAGACTGGCTGCTACGCCACTGTGTCTTTCCTGGATTCTCATTTTATTCACAAATCAAAGTCTAACTTGAAGTGTGAAGTGACACATGGTTACTCTGGAAAAGTGCAGCTGTTCACCTTCAGCCCTCAGTCCTCAGGTGAGAAAACAGGTGAGAATATGCTGAGCTGTTCAAGATGACTAAAACCACCAAAACATTTGTTTATTTGATGACTTTTTAAGATGACATCATTCTTTCTCATTTAGTGACAGCAGATGGTAAACTTGAGGGATTTTCTAACTCAACAGTTTCTTGGGTTGTGTTATTTCATTCATGCAGGTGACGCACAAACAACAACAACAACTAAATCAACAAAAACAACATGTCAATCGAAAAGAACATCTGAAAACACTCAATCAGTTACAGCCACAACAACAACCAATGAACCTTCAACAAAACAACATGGTAGTAACTCATCTTTCTCTAGAGTCTCTCTGTCTTCCTGTCAGCCTTTTTCTCTCCACATACTGAACTAAAAGAAACTTTATTGTTTGTTGATTTTTTAACTTTTTTTCTGGAAAGACAAAACTGGCCAAGTATAAAACAGAAAGTCATAACAATTTTTTGGTTTATGTTATTTTACATGTATTCTCCCTCTCTTTCCTCTGAACATTGCATTTCTGCTCTGATGTAGTGGAGCATTTAGACGCTTCAATCTAATCATTTGCAAGTAAAGTTACAACTCCAGTCACACTCTCCTCTTCTGAATGTCAGAGCGACACTCGGCTGTGGGTGGAGATATTCTCTTATTCAGTCAGTCTCAGTCAGTTGTTGTTGCTCAATCCACAAGATCCACTGCTGCTCACAAATCAGACGACTACATTCACAGTTAGCAAAGACATGCAGGAAAACTGTGAGCTGATGAAAGTCTGGGATTCGTTGCTACTTTAGCTGCTGGATTTCAAACAGAACTGAACTGTGCAGTCAAAATGTTTCTAATGTTTTCAGAATCGTTCTGGAGGTTCATCATTGTGTCTGTGGGTTTAGCAGCACTCATAATAATTGTTGTGGCAGTCAACATCTGGACAGGAACTAAAGGTGAGAACATTCACAGATGAAACTCAGAAACAGGAAGTTTTGATAAACCTGGATTTTCACTGTGGAAACTAAAGTCGACTCTTTCTCTTTTCTTTTCAGGGACAAAAACACAGATGGATGAAAACACAGTGAGTTTATAATGTTTTTACAGTTGGTACTTTACACAGCAAACCAGTGTTTGTGACATCTGTTCTTCATTCTGAAGTGTAGATATAGATCAGGGGTGCACAAACACATTTTCCACATAAGCATTTTGCTTCCCCTCAAAGGGCCAATTGGAACTGTCAGACTTTATAAAGATACTTTACTGCATAAACTCTTCACATATTGTAAAATAACTGTCTCTTTATTTGATTATTTAGCCTATACAAGTTAAAGACATTTAACCCATCAGATGTAAAAATATAAGCAAGCACATTTACTGTATCTGTGTTATTATAACATACATTAATTAATTCATCAGGTTTAGAAACCCAAAATACTCCATCAATCTTTATGTTCATGAAAAGTATAACAAAAAACTATTACATTAACTTTTCCACAGAGGGGCAGAACCATTGTAAAACAAATAATTGTGAGCTGCTAATAATGTGTGACAGATGTGGCATTTGATAAAACAAACAGAGGGCAAACATCCAACTAATGACAGGTAGTTTTATTACCTGGAAAAATGCCGACGTGTATTGTAGCTACTCCTTCATCAGACACTGGCTCAAAACCAGCGCTTGAAGTGGACAAAGTTAGGTGCCAGAGTAAAGTGATGGAGACATTCTGATTCTGTCCCCAGCGTCCCCAGTGTAAATGACACCGGTCTGTCAATATTTTTAAATGTTCCGCCCCATCCGGGCTGTCATTGGTCGGTTCACGACAAGTGACATTGACGAGCTACATTCAGCACACGGCTGCTTGAAAGGCACCGAGATTCTCTTCTCCCTCGTGTCTCTGCGCCGACAGAGTTTAGCAGGCAGAGAGAACGGGGGTTACGTACTGTAACCCGGATTCTATGAGTATAGGCGCAGCCCTCTAAGGCTATCGCTATTGGGTATACCCCTTCCACGCGCCTGCGCGGCACTGAGTCTACGCCTACCCACAGCGTGGGCCTCTCCTACGTCCGCACCTTGTATATATACACAACGGTGAGACCTCGCCTTCCGCTCCCAAATGCCTTTTCTTCAGCACTGAGAACCAAGGTCCAGTGAGGCCTTCAACTTAGAGGGCTCTATACTCATAGAATCCGGGTTACAGTACGTAACCCCCGTTCTATTTCTTATAAGCTTCACCCTCTAAGGCTATCGCTATTGGGTTAGAGGCGAAGCAGGATGAGTCAACGCCTCACTGGACCATACGGTACCACCAAGCACAACCCACCTGCCCAGAGCCATAATAAACCACCCAGTCACCCACCGACAGCGGCATTGGTGTTGGCGTGCGCACGAGCACCGATGCCGTGACGGGGAGGCTGAGGGCCGACCCGTGCGTAACGGGAAACCGAGCGGGGGACCTGCAGCCGTGCAGATGCAGGCGGGGTCGCGACAGAAACCACGTCAGCTGCGCCCAAGGCCGTGGGAGCCGAAGACTAGGTCTCACCGTTGTACATATACAAGGTGCGGAAGTAGGAGAGGCCCACGCTGTGGGTAGGCGTAGACTAAAATTCTCAGTGCCACACAGGCGCGCGGAAGGGGTATACCCAATAGCGATAGCCTTAGAGGGCGAAGCACATAAGAAATAGAACGGGAACAGGTGAGCGTCACGAAGCGCTCAGAGACTCTGATCTGGAGAGGGCAGAGGAGAGGACCGGCAGCTCGGGAGAAGTCCCGGTACGCGACAAAATGTTTGCTATGCTAAAATGCTTGTTAAAAAACATAGTTAAACGCGGGTGTGGAAAGACCGCAATCTATTCGCGGGATGCCGTCAATTTGCAGGTCACAAAATCGGCATGCATTGTGGGAGATGTAGTTTATGGTTCATGAAGCTTTAAAACAATGCAAACTTTTATTTTAGGACAGTCATGAATCTTTTAAGCAGGCCACATAAAAGGACGTGGCGGGCCGGATGCGGCCCGCGGGCCTTGAGTTTGACACATGTGATAGCCTATAGATAGAAGACAAACAGAAACAGGACTCACTAGGTTGTACTGAGGGGGTCGTAGCAGCAAAGTTCAAAGGATTCATTGCAGAGGAAAATAAAATAAAGGAATATTACCAAAAAAAATAAAATGGATGCAAACATTACATAATCATGACAATTTAATTAACACCAACACAAACAGCCTCCAAAGACACCATAGATCTGAATCAACACGTCTTTGACACAGTGTCAATACAAACTGAACAGTATGAGTTCCAGATTAAAGGTTCAGTTCACCTAAATTACATCACATCATGCAGAATTTTCTCATTTAACCTCTAGTGGCTTTAAACAACACAGATAGATTATTTTTATTTCAAAAAACAACGTCCACATTACTATACTACTATAAAATGTTGTTCCAATGCAAACTGTCCAGCAGCCAGTCAGATAAAGATCAGATCAGACAGTAACTAATGGTGCGTTCAGGGTCTGCTGACTCAACTGTGAACTGTGTTCAGTTTCAAAACATCAGCAGTAAAATGGGAGGAACATTTTGGATTTGAGGTACCACATAAACACTCTGATCAGTCAGCTGGAGGAACATGTGACAGTTTGGAGTAGCCTATATTTATTTTTTTTACTTTAATTAATTAGTTAATTTCCTTCTGCATGTCCTTCGTTACCACAGAAACACTCTCTCTCAGTGACAGAAACATGTAACAGTAACTGATGGTGCGTTCAGGTGCTGTAAGGCTATTTCTTATTTTCTTGTGTTAAATGTGGGTCAGTGATGTGAAAGTTGTCAGTTAAAGTGTGTCAGAGTGAGGGTTTGTTTGTGTTTCACAGGTGAATAATGATGAAGATGAAGATGATGGTGTGGTGAACTATGAAAACATTGGAGACCCTTCTGCCTCTGTCAGACTCCACTGATCAACAACTTCCATATCAACATCAGCTCATCAGAGAAAAGACTCCACTGCAGTTAAATAACAGCACATTTACACGAGGAGTTGAAGCTTTCATAGCTTCATAGTCAAAGCTAATGAGTATTGTGTGCCAGTGTGCTTATATACAGCTTCGGTTATGCCGTCACACTCTACCGTTCTAGTAACGCCAATAGGATTGGAGTAGTTTTCATTCACATTCAGCCCTGCTACGCCTAGAGGCGTTCCCATAGTGTCGTAACCGACGCAGTTCAGGTTCCCTCGAAGGGGAACTATGTGCAGTTCTGTCACCAAAACTCATTCATTACAGAATCATTACAGAATATTAACACTGAGGACACCAAAAGGGGTCCACATCCTCTCAAGCCACTTATTTTCCAAAAACCATTGTTAAACATAGGTTATGTTCTTTATCAGCTTAAATATATGAGCAAGCATCCAGGAACTGATACTACTGTGCGCACACACACACACACACACACACACACACACACACACACACACACACACACACACACACACACACACACACACACACACACACACACACACACACACACAGTATCCCACATTCACTGATCCACCACATTAATGTTAGTTAACTAGTTCTAGATTCAATTCAAATCACCAACGATGCTGTTACAGTTCCATTACTGGTAGCGTTAATGATAACAGGCCTATATGCTATTTTCACTCACCAGGTAACATTACAATAACATCGCCTCATCTGGCTCGTTTTCTGTGTTTCAGTAACTTTAACGTTCCTGTCATCTACTGCAGCTGCAGTGTCACCCGGAGCAGCAGCAGCAGCTTCAGCTGCAGGCTTACGAAAACACTGAAAGAGTTTGAGTTTGTCAGTGTTTCACATCTCCTTCAGTGATTCACGTTAGTTAATTTCAAACGTGCGCAGAGTGACCGCCACGCAGCGGTGTGGTTGTTTGGTAGTTGACGTCAGATCCTGGTCTCAGGCCTCTGAGGCAGCAAACGTCAGTTCAAAGCTTCACAACACAGACAGGGTGAACTTATGAATGAACGTGTGAAAGTTCTGCCACAAAACAATGTTGTTACGTATCATCTCGCTATTTTAAGTGGGTATACGTAAATCTTTGACTATTCCTATTGGGTATACGGCGCATACCTGCGTATCACGTACTCTACACCACTGGTTTTAACTGTTGTAACTAGACACAGTGATCCCGAACTTTCAGGAGTTAAAGTAGTTTTCAACAGGATTCAATAAAATCCTCTTTGTCTTATGTCCTAATAAAAAGTCAACTGTCAGTTCCTGTGAGCCTCGTGTGTTTCTGATGTTTATCTGGTCATTAGAGGGTTAAACCTGCAGAGCTCTGCTGCTGCTGTTAACCACATTTTCACTGAAACACATCCTGATCTCTGAACACACATACTTGCAAAGATACAATGATATCACTATCTAAATAAGAAGCTGCAGTTTTTGCAAACATTTACTTAACTAACAATCTTCACACCTTCAACTTCCTCTTCTTCTTCTTTTCAGGTGGTGAAACATGTCATTGTCACAAACCCACCGGACTGGACAAAGTGTGAACTTGACCCTTAATATAGTTTGTTTGTTTCAGCGTTCAGACTTCAGTGCAGTAATATGTTCCTTTGTCTTGCGATCAGTGACTTTGTCGTATGTGTTCGTAGATGGTGGGTCTTTGTCAGGCTGCTGCGACCTCTGACCTCTGACCTCTGACATCTCTACTGATTGCTGCATCTCATACTGCGAATGCTCTGCAGCATAACTCTGGTTTAATGATGTAGAGCAAAGGCAGAAACACTGTAATTCTGGTAGCTGCATGGCTGCACAAACAAAATATGTGATTGTCATTGTTTAATCCGCCCACCTACAAGCTTCACCTGACAAACACCAACGCAGCGTCACAGATGGCTGAATAGTTTCTTTAGATACATCTCTCAGGTGTCTCAGGGTTTTGACGTTTGACGACATGGAACCCTCCATGCAGGCTTTGGTCGGCTCCGCTGTTCGATCTCTGGCCTACCGCCTTGTCTAAAACTATGAGGAACTGACATCATCCTAACCACAGGAAGTAGATGCAGCATCTCTCTACTAAAACACTACTAACAGTTCTGGAGCACGAGAACAAGAGACAGAAGAAGGTGAGTGTTGAATATCCACGAACATGAAACAGTTAAAATACACATTAACTTTAATTCAGTATTCTGATGTTTTATCACAAAGTTGGCAAATATGAAGAAGTATTTTAAATTGGTAGAATTGCCAGAGAAATGTTATTAAATGTGCTTCACTCAGAAGAATCTAGATTTCTTTATTTTTTTTTACCTCTAATGGAAATATTTAATAAGATAAAACAGCTTGTAGTAAAATTGTTGAATACATTGTTAAAGTCGTCTTATAAACCTGTGCTGCTGTGTCGCTAAAACACATTGTTTAATCTGCATTATAATATTGTAATGTTAGAAATGTAATTCACTCTTTTCTTACTCTCTACTACTAGGAAGGATATTGAAAGTGATTAGAATCATAGATGGATATTATTTATGAACTGTTATTTGAGAAGAAACTATTAGAATGATGAAAGATGATCTGTAGTTTTAACATTTAATTGCTTTATATGTCAGAGGTCGCACGCCTCTGGAGCAACTGGGGGTTAAGTGTCTTGTTCAGGGACACAATGGTGGATGTGTCACAATGGGGATTTGAACCGGCTTCTCTCACACATTAAAGGCATGTGTCCACTGCACCATCACCACCCCCAAATAGTAGCCTGCTACTTAACCACAAGAGCCTGCATTCAAAACCTCACAGGAAGTGAGCCTCCACCCTGCAGATAGCAGAGTTTATTTTGCTTATGATGAAAATTGAGGATGCTAAATTACCAATTTACCTAATCATGACTGATTTACTGATTTATTACACAAATTATTTTTAATTATCAAGAGAGTTAAAATATAACAGTGTCATTGAAGCGTATTACTTATGATAGATGTATTGATTGATTGATGTATTGCCATGTGATCAGCTGTGCTTACTGATTGTTTGAATCAGTTTATGATGATTTATTGCTAAGCTCACTTTAAAACTTAGTTTGGACTAAGTAGAGAGGACATTGCAGGTATGTGGGTGACATGTGAGCTATTTCTGAATGTCAAAAGGAAGCCCTACACGGGCCCTGTGTTCAAAGACAGGAAGACGGCCAGGCATGTATTAACCACATTTATTCATGATCACACATGGACTGAATGCCCACCAGAAAGCATCCAATCAGAGTACTTGACATGCTTTGTCTGACTGAACACTGTAGGACGTACAGTCACAAAAGGACATGTCTGCATGGACACTAGAGATCAACCAATCCCAGCAAGCGTTGATCATGTGAAGTACTGTCACATCCTGTCTGTTTTTCTATGTAAGTTGTAGCTTTTGGTATTATAATACACATTCCTCTGTTCTTTTTCTTTCACTGGGACCTTTTTAGCTTTTGTGTGACCTGAAATTTAGTAAAGAAATTTCCTTTGGGCCTGTTGCTCAAAGGTACATAGAGAAAGTCTCCTGTTGTTTCCTGTTTCTTCCTCCTCCTGAGCTCGGTGAGTAATTCCACACTTCTACACATTAGCACAGGGCCACACCTCACACTGATTAAAACTCAGAACTGGTGAAAAGGAGCTCATATCAGGCCGTCCACTCCGATCAGGGAGGGTTACAAAGACACCTGGGGGTAGCGTTTGGTACAAAGGTGGACCAGATCCTTGAACTATTCTGTTAGCAGGTCCAGGGACGTAGAAAATCCTGAGGGCCCCCTTCCTCTCTTGGTCCCTGTCTCTCGCGCACCTTTAGATGTACTTGTGATGGTTGAACTTGTACATCTTCTTGATGTACTTGTCACTGATCGATCGCTGCGTTCCATCTAATCAATTAAACGCTTTTGAGGCGCAGCAGCCATCAGCTGATTTTACTCACGGAGCCTCCAGCTGCAGCTGCAGCTGATTCAGGTGTAGCTGGTTTGATCAGCTGGACGTGCTGCCTCTCTTTTTCCTCTGTTTGTGAGTCTTCAGTGTAGTTCAGTGACCTGTTTAAACAGACTCCTTAATGGTTTTATACTTGCGACTGTCATTTTTGGCGGTTTGTGACTCACCACTAAAGGAAAAAGCACTTGAGCGAGGAGGAGAAGAGGCCTTTCTCCTCTTAGGCTGAGGAGCCTGAGGAGGACCTGATTTCTTGGTCCTATTGTGGTCACGAGCAGGCCCAGAGGGGGGACCAGTTGGAGCAGAACTGTGTTCAACATGAGGGAGTGAATACTGACAACTGCTTGATCCACCAGCTGGTGGAGCGAGAGAGGGAGGGAGGCCTGGAGCTGGAGTGATGCTGCAGTCTTTTATCTGGTCGGGGTCCTTCAGGAGAGAAAAGACAGAGAAAGGAACAGTTTGAAAGTTTGACAGGAACAATATGATTGGCTCACACAGGTTGTGGCAAATTCTGATTGGTTTAACTGAAAGAATGACGGAGTTGGAAGCAGAGAAAAAGGAAGAGAGGTTATATAAATAGCGTATATAACATGAAATACATCTTCTTGATAGAACTTCTCTTCAGTTCTCCGAAAAAGTCAGGAGTCAGATTCTGGTGGGAGAGGAGTTTGACTCTTCACCTGTCTGTTCATGTGTGCTGTCAAACATCACCATGGATCCTGTCTGTTTACTAAGAAACACTGTCTGAAGAAAACAAGTTGCATCAGAGCTTCAACTTCCGCTTCTTGTGTGAACATGTGAAACATGTCATTGTCACAAAAACACCTGAATGAACAAAGTGTGACCTTGAGCTTTATTATATTTTGTTTGTTTCAGCGGTCTAATGTGTTTATAGATGGTGTTTATGGATGGTGACCTCTGACATCTTTACTGACGGCTGCATCTCATATTGCTGATCAAGAATTTGGGGTCTCTGTCAGTCACTGTGGATGAGAGAAAACTACATTTCAAAAACGTAAAAGTGAAAATTGTAATAGAGTTTTTTGGCTGTTTGGACATCGACAAGAAATTCAGAGAGACTGAAATCTAAAACAGACTAAAAGTCACTATGAGGAAGTGACATCATCATAACCACAGGAAGTAGCTGCAGCATCTCTCTACTAAAACACTAGTTTAGAAACTCAGACAGTTCAGAGCACGAGAACAAGAGACAGAAGAAGGAGAGACAGAGAGAATCATGATGGTTGAGTTCAAATGGATTTCTTTATTTCTTACAGCGGTGCTTCAGTTTCCAGGTAAGAATACATATATCACATATATAAATGGAATATAAATGGAATGTAAAAAATAACTTGATCAATATTATTAAAGATTCTTCATTAGCTACATTTGATTTAACTAAGAAAACCAAATCTGTTGTTTCTAATGTGGTGAGTTTAGTGAAATCTTGGAAACTAAGGATAAAGAAATAATCGTCACTAACTATGAACATAACAGACATTTTCTCATTTCACTTTATTTTTCATCATTTTCTCAACAGCAGCAGCTGAAACACTTCCCCCCTCCTTCACTGTCAGAGATGGAGATGAAGTCACTTTGCCTTGTGAAAATGTGATAGACGGTCAGCAAGAATGTGAACATACTACATGGATCTTTGTCAATTCAGGAAATACAGCAGCAGTAGAGCTGGTTACCCTTGGGCAGATTGGTGAAAATGCCAGAGCTAAATCAGACAGACTGAGTGTTACAGAGAAATGTTCTCTGGTTATAAAGAAGGTCACAGTCGAGGATGTTGGTCGTTACATCTGCAGACAGTTCAGATCAAAACAACAACAAGATCCAGACTCTCAGGTTCTTCTATCTGTTGTTATCAGTGAGTATTTCCATCATAATGTTTTCAGCTCAAACTGTCTTGTTAGAACAATATACTGAAACATTACAATAATTATGATCACAGTGATGAAGTTAACTTTACTCTTGTTGTCTTTCTCTCACAATATCTCCATCTTCACCAGTGACTGAACATAAGGACGCTGATGAGGTGACGTTAAACTGCTCTTTGCCGACACGTGGACAGTGTAGTCACACAGTGAAGTTTCTGTATGAGGGTAAAGATGTGGACAAAGATAACAAAGACATGAAGACATCACAGACTGGCTGCTACGCCACTGTGTCTTTCCTGGATTCTCATTTTAGTCACAAATCAAAGTCTAACTTGAAGTGTGAAGTGACAGATGGTTACTCTGGAAAAGTGCAGCTGTTCACCTTCAGCCCTCAGTCCTCAGGTGAGAAAACAGGTGAGAATATGCTGAGCTGTTCAAGATGACTAAAACCACCAAAACATTTGTTTATCTGATGACTTTTTAAGATGGCATCATTCTTTCTCATTTAGTGACAGCAGATGGTAAACATGAGGGATTTTCTAACTCAACAGTTTCTTGGGTTGTGTTATTTCATTCATGCAGGTGAAGCACAAACAACAACTAAATCAACAAGAACAACAAGTCAATCGAAAAGAACAACTGAAAACACAAAATCAGTTACAGGAACAACAACCAATGATCATACAACAAAACAACAAGGTAGTAACTCATCTTTCTCTAGAGTCTCTCTGTCTTCCTGTCAGCCTCTTTCTCTCCACATACTGAACCTCAATTAATTTTCATTTATTCACTTTTTACAATGGTTTTTATTTTTTGTTACTTTATAGCAAAACATAAAAGAAAAAGCTTCTTTAATAAATTAATTTACTTTCTGGAAAGACAAAAGTGACCATTATAAACCAAAAAATAGGAAGTGATCAAGAATATGTTCATTGATCTATTGATTATTGGTTTTATCTCTCACCATCTGAGAGGAGTGAGTGGCACTTGGCTGCAGGAGGAGAAATTCTCTTATTCAGTCAGACATGTTTATACAACACAAAATAACAAAATAAGATGTTCTCCTCTTTTATTTTCTTGCCAGGTTGGTGGTGGTTTGTTGCAGTTGCAGCTCTCTTAATAACTATTCTTATTGTTGTTGCTCTCATCAGATGGAAGAAAACTAAAGGTGAGAGCAACCACAGATATTATAAACAAGAAGTTTTGATGAACCTGGATTTTTATTGTTGAAGCTATAGTCGACTCTCTTTTGTCTCTTCAGGAAAAAAAACCCAGATGGATGAAAACACTGAGTTTTACGGCTGAGTAATCAAATGTTTCTACAGTTATGACAGAGCTGAATCAGCTGCTCTCTGACAGAGTCATCCAAATCTAAACAGCCTTCACAGAGCCAGTGTTTGACCACATGTAAGTAGACTCTGTTTGTTTGTTGTTTTCAGGGACGGAGCTTAAACCCTGCAGTGAGTCCAGAAACCAGTCAGGACACGGTGAGATCTCACACTACACCCAGGACAAAGTTACACTCACTGTTTTAGATTTGTTGTTCAAAATGTAGCTCTATGAGACACACAGTGACTCTTGAATCTAAGTTCTTTCTGCAAGAGAAGAAGTGGGAGTCTGATGATGCAGCTGGACTGACACCAGAACAGACCAGAACACAATCAAGTCCACATGTTACTGAGCAGCCATTATGTTGTCTTCTCTGTGTAGGCTGATCCTGAAGATGGTGTTTCCTACGCCTCCATCAGCTACACCAGGAAGACCAACAGTAAAGGCCGGGTAAGCTGTCTGATTGGTTCTAGTGATGATGGTAGTGAATGAAAACACTTCTCTCATTTAATGTTGTGTCATTTCTGTGTTGTGCTGTTTGTCTCTTTTCCAGGTTCTGGGTAAAGATGGTGATGATGAAGATGATGCAGTGACCTACAGCACCGTGAAAGCTTCCTCTTCTTCTGCTGGAGCCTCAGCTGATCCCAGCGACCTCTACGCCACCATCAACAAACCAAACAAATAAGAGACTTATTTTATGATCATTTTCAGGATTTATTGTTGTAAAAAGCCTTTTAGTCCAGAAGGGGGTGCAGTAGGTTAACTAGTAGCACAATAACAACATTATCTGGCTGCTTGAAATGTAACTGAACATAATATATGGAACATTTAGCTTGATGAACTTGCTGTCAGGCACTTTAATGTGCTAGTGCTGTGTTGTAGTTAAACATGTATTAGTTTTAACTGTTATTTCTGTATCACCTGTTATTGTTTGATATGCAGTCATTTTAACATCTATATCTCTGTTCAGGTTATTTTTTATGTTCTGTATGAAAGTAATTAAAGCAAACTCAGAGGAAGTGGGGCAACGCTCATCTCGACTGAGTCACTTTTCATGTTTATTGATAACATAAACATAAAAATAAAGTTTATTAAAATATTGTTATTTTATTAATCTTTTTTTAATCAAATACAGTCAAGTAATCTGTTTCTATCCCAACATGGTGAATGGTGAACTCAAAAAAAAGCAGAGTTTTGTTGCATCAGTAATCCTTACACTGGCATTAAAAGAAATAATATTATTTCTCTTTAGTGGCTGCTCTTGAAAAAACGAGAGAGAAATATAGACAGCTTCACATCTCCTTCACTGTCAGAGTTGGACATAGAGTCACTTGTGAACTGTCTTTTGAAAATGTGGTAGATGATCAGGATAATTGTTACAGTGCTACTAAACTGAATGAAGTAGGTGGACTGTACTGGCTGACTCTTATGCTGATCATTCACTCTGGTACATCGGTCAGACTGCAGTTGACAGGCCCCAGTGTTTAATCTCTGCACCTTGTTAATCAGATTGGAGGCACAGCACAACACTTAAACAGTCTTTAGATTTGTGAACTTGTGTTTGTGGTTGTGCAGAAATAAAACAGAAATAAATAATAAAGTTTAGAGCTTACATAGCAGAATACTCACATGTTCCCTCAGGTTAAAGTATTCATAACAGAACAAAGTAGCTTAATTACTCAGTGAACTTATAATCAAATGGTTTTACCTTTACAAATGCTTCCATAATAAACATACAATAATAATATTTCACAACACTGGTGGATTATAAGGCAGCAACATATAACCACTTGTTACAGACAGAGAGAAATAATGTCACCTGCCCTCCTGTTAAAACAGGTAAAGACCACCATCTGGTGTCGAAACAGGGACATTAAATGATACTTCTTCAGTTCTTGTGTCTTAGACGAGGGACAAATTGTCTTCTAGTGTCTTCAACCAAGTCCAGTTGCCCTTGACTTTAACCTTCTTTGGATAACTATGACCTGGATGACTGAGAACCTTCACAGACGACATTAAATGATGCAGCTCTATTTTATCATCCACAGCATCCGTGAAATAGTGAGTCTAACAACTGAGCTAACTAACAAAGATAAATACGGCGATATATGTTGAAACTAATGACTTAACATTTATCTCCACACAGCCACATGTGTCTGCAAGCAGAAGCAGTAACACAATAAAGCGTCTGAACACGAAATTAAATATCAGGACGGTATTACGACGTCACTTTACAACGGAACCATGAAGGTGATAATTATTCAGCTCTTACGTAAACATGAACACATGTGAACACAACTAAAGTCTACACAGGACTGATTAGGTCGCGCAGCTTGGAGTGTGCAAGTTAGGGCTGCTAGGTGTGTGCATTCATCTTGCTGCTATGCCAGTGTGTCTTTCCTGTTTATGATAAAAAAAACCAACACAAATAATATTAACAATGACAGCGACAACAAAGACCACAGCAGCTCTCATGGTGAATTCAAAGCCAGGGAATAAAAATGTTTTTAAACGAGATTTAAAGGTGTGGAGGGTGGGCGCCACTTTAATGTGTGGAGGTAAGTCATTCCACAGTTTGGGGGCAACTGCTGAGTTGCCCCTGGTCTTCACCCAGGTCATGGGCAGGTTCAGCCACAGCTGATCAGCAGACCTCAGTGACCTTTACAAGTTGTAAGTGGGCATGAGCTCAGAGATGTACAGGAGGTGCCAACCCATTAAATGACTTCAAACCAAACATTAAAATCTTAAAATGTATTCTAAAATGTACAGGGAGACAGTGGAGCGAGGCCAGAATGGGGGTAATGTGTTCGTGTTTCTGGGTTCCTGTTAAAACACGAGCAGCTGCATTTTGGACTAACTGTATGCATGAGAGGGAGGTTTGGTTCACGCCGATGTAAAGTGCTTTACAGTTGTCCAAATGGGTCGAGATAAAAGTATGAATCACGTGTTCAAGAAGATCAAGATAAAACAGGTTTAATTTTAGATAAAAGCCAAAATGATAAAAACTGGATTTAACCACAGTGTTTATCTGCTTGTCAAGAAAAGTTAAAATCACTGTCAATTTTGATGCCTAAATTGGTGACTACTGGCTTTACGTATTGCTGCAGGGAAACAAGGTTTAGGGGAGTGGAATCACAAACCCGGCTGGGTCCAAACACAATGACCTCAGTTTTTTCTTCGTTCAAATTTAAAAAATTAAAAGACATCGAGGCCTTTAATATCTTTGAGACATTCAAGTAGAGGAGTCAGGGAACTGTTTGCATTTCTCTCAGGGGCAAGTAGATTTGCGAGTCGTCCGCATGACAGTGGTAGGAAATACCATACTTTTAAAAAATGTTTCTGAGAAGGAGAAGATACCAGGAGAACAGTGGTGGTCCAAGACCTGAGCCCTGAGGAACTCCACAGAGAAGGGGAGCTGGAGATGACATAAAGTCAGAGATATTCTCTTATTCAGTCAGTTGTTGTTGTGGGCAGGTTCATCACTGTAAACTGATTCACAGTAGAGAAGAATTACAGTAGTGAGGGAATATTTTCCCATTATCTTATTTACAGTAATAAACTGAAGTATATTTACTGTTCAAATTACAAAAATCAGTTACAGTGTACCTATCCTGTGAAAGTCAGTGGCTAACTTTAGCATGCATGGAAAATTCAGTTTACATGTAAAAACTGAAAATGATCTGTTAAAACATAAAATACTTAAAAGTAGTTCCTCTAATGCCAATTACACATTCAAGTCTCTGTAATAGGATATGATGGCCAGTGGTGTTAAATGCAGCACTAATATCTTACAAGTACAGAGACAAGTCTGTTGTCTGATGCATTGTTGTTGACATATTTGTTGGGATGTTCAGCTTGAATTGGTCTTCAGCCTTAATTGAGTCAGTAACAGTCTCCTCTTTATTATATCTGATAGATGTGCAGCTAGAGACTAGTTTGGCTGAGAGTAACTGTATCACAGGAGAGATGACACAACATGGCAATGAGTAGTAGGACACAAGGTGTATTTAACCAGCAGCAGATGAGGTGATTTGAATCAGGTGTGTTGCTGAGCCAGAACACAGAAGGGAGAAAACAAGGAAGTCCCCCAATCATGTGTGATTTCATGTAGCGCTCCGGCTTTCCGTGTTACCTCCACTGAGTCCGCCTTCAGGTTTCCTCTAACAGACCTGAGCCACACAACATCATCACCACCATGCAGATCTGGAAAGAGGTAGAACTCAAGGATAGCATTCAGACAAATAGCATAAATAAAAACAGAGGGAGAGACAGAGACAAGGACAACGTGCACACAAAGGAGAGAAAATAAGAGAAAGACACAAGAGGAAAGAGATGTCTTTTGTGTTATGAGGCAGTATCAGTGATGAAGGATCAGCGTAAAGGCTCAAAGAAACTACACGACTTTCAGCGTCAGCCGATGGCCGTGCCGTTCACACTGCACAACTTGCCGTCTTGTGACGGGAGTCTTGAAGTCGTTGTGGCGTTCACACTACGTGACTACTTCGGTGACACGGGTTCACACACCACACGAGCTGACAGCGACTGTGTCACCCAACGCTGGTCTCCAAACCACATTTTGTCAAGAAAACACGTGACATGTCAAACGGGAAATGACGCAAACTTACAGACAAAACAGCTGTTTGTGATTATAAAGACAAAGAATCTGGGTGAAAGAAAGGATTAGCACAGGCAGGTAGCAGGGAATGTCTGAGCTACAGAGAGAGCTGAAGGGGAGTAAAATTTGTATTGGCGTAATAGAACCAAATTGTCTCATGCTATATGAATTGTTTTTAAGTGGACACAGGGACAAGACATATCCTGTACCTGACATGGAGGCACTGATTGCTTGTCTAATTGTTTGAATTTTGTCTGTAAAGAAGGAGGCAAATTCATTGCAGGGCCTGGTGGATAGAAGTTCAGAGGCTACAGACACAGGAGGGTTGGTTAGCCTGTGGACAGCAGCAAACAGGGCACGTGCATTATAAGAGTTTTTGGTGATGATGTCAGAGAAGAAGGACCGCCTTACATTTCTGAGTTCTACATTATAAATGCAAAGCACAGATCCAAACTTAGAAAGGCAAGGAGCTGCTGAGTTAGTCAGCAGTCTGCCAATCTTAGCACTGACAAGTTTACACTTGTCTTTTAGCTCTGGTTCCTCCAGGAGGCACTTCAGAGCAGTGTCCACCACCTCTGACACCAGGGACACAGTGTTCAAGCTCCAAGAGCTCTGCTGGTTTTGCCCCTTCAGAGAGACGACTGGTGATCTGAATGCCACCAAAGATTCTTAGCAGGTTGCTGTGCAGACATGGAAGGAAGGTTTGTACAGCCTCCTCTGCTGCTGGGTGGAAGACTGAGGAACTTGACCCTGCTGATGCATGAGCATAAACTGCCTCAGCATCATTTTCTGCAATACGGATTTGGTGCAGTTTAACAGCTCACAGAAACACCATATTATGCAATGTAACATAAATAATGAACAGTGAACTTTTTACATTTACAGAAACTTACCTCTGCTTTGTAGCGACATTGCTCTTCTACAGAGAAGCAGGATGGTCTCATCTTTTGCACTTGTTTAAAAATGGCGTGGGTTTCCATGTTTAAGAGAGTTATTTCAAGTTTAAAGTTTTGATCAGGTTTCAATGAACAGGTTTGCTGAACGCAGTGAACAAGTGAACAGTGACAGCTGTCTGTCCAGAGGGACTGGATAGCTGAGCTTTCTGATACCAAGTGAGGGAGAATCTACAAACGCACCTCAAATTCACAGTATACGGAATATAGAACTAAGTGAAATCAGCGCCGTCATAATGGTGAAGGTTCCTTCACAGAACACATCAAAGCAAAGCATGGAACTAATATGCAAATTAGGGAATCAGCAACCAAAATTAGTGTACCATTAGCTTTCACTAAACCCCTTGTATGTTCATCACAAATGCATCTCTGTCAGGAAATTAAGAGTCTCCATCTTTCATATCACAAACTGTCAAGTGCCTTCTGATTACAGACAAACTATTACAGTTATATTGTTTATCATTTAGAAATTGTTGGAATATATTTCAGCTTGAGTTAAAAGCATTAGACCGGGGGTACTCTTTATCTTTCTTATTGTCAACAAATCCCATTAAAAGACCAAAAATCAACAATGAATTGATCCTGCTAACAAGTATATAACTTTTTTTGCCACAGAGCTCCAGTGTGAAAAATGTACTGCATGTTAAATACCCAATGTTCAAAATTAGTGTTCCTCTGAGCACTTTTTATGATTGGCTTTACTTTTTTATTGTTAGAAGTCCCACTGACTGTAATGTCTGTGTAAAAATTACAATAATGATTACAAAATCAATGTTGAAACTAAAATTCAGTATTAGAAAAGAAAAGTGGTATGGGGTGGTGATGGAGCAGTGGATAAGACGCCTGCCTTTAGTGTGAGAGACACGGGTTCAACTACTCACTGTGACACGTTCACCAATGTGTCCCTGAGCAAGACACTCGTTGCTCCAGAGGCGTGCAGCCTTTGACATAAATAGGAATTCTAAGTTGCTTTGGCTAAAAGCATCAGCTAAATGAATAAATGCCAAATAAATAAATTTGATCACACCTGATGACACAAAATACAAATCTGACCCTAAAGGTGTGTTCACACCGAAAGCAAAGTTAATATTCACCTCACTTTACTCGCACGAGTTTTGACGGCTGGACATTTTGAGTGTTCACACGCACCCCGTGAATACTACAGTTGTATGAAGTAAACGTTTTGCTCTGAATTAATTAATAAATGGATGAAAGGCACCTGTTTAATCCCCAAAAATCGTGCATGCAGAAAAACATGTTAATGCATACATTTCAAATAGCAATTTTGCGGCGGCCGCTGGGGCGTCCCTGCTTTAAGTTATCTGTGGGTGCAGATACCAAGACGTAACCGATACTGGCATCTGAGCAGTATTTCGTATTAAACGGCCTATATTCACCAAACAAGCTGACCCCAGATCTGCCAAAATAACTGGCACTTTGGTGTAATTCAGCCAGACATTACTAGTTGCTTGCGGTGCATGATACTGTAGGATGGTATTAGGCTATTATTCCCAGCAAATTTGACTGCTAAATTCATTATATGCAGAATATTATTTTAGTAAAACCACAATTAATCATCTTGTTTCTTTCTGTGCCTGATGTTCAGCTCAGGTGTTAATGGCCAAAGAGTCCAGTAGAGGGCTCCACCTGAACTTATAGAACTAGGGTTACCATATTGAAACCTTTGTTATCAGTGCATTACTTAAATAGGATTTTACACATTGACCTTACTGTTTATGTTGTTGAATGTAGGGTTTTAAAAAATGATTATTCTGATTAATAGCAGGTGGTTGGCCTGTGGATGATTCAGATCACGTCAGAGTGGATCTGAACATCACACCCATTTAAGTCATGAGTTAGTTACATCTAAGCTACTTTCAATTTTTTTAATATTTTATAGTTGGATCATACACACACACACATACATATATATATATATATATATATATATATATATATATATATATATATGGCTTCTATGATGGTTCTTCATCTTCCTTGTCCTCGCCTTCAGGTTTCTGCTGCCTGAGGTATTCACTAAGCCCTTCATCATTGGGGGCCATCTTTCTGATTTACTCCTGGATCTTCATCATTTCGTCCTGGACAGTGGTCTTGACACTCACTAGCCCTCGGCCTCCCTCTCTACGCTTGGTGTTGTAATGGGAATTTAAAACACTGCTCTGTGACTTATCACTGAGGCCATTTGGGGACAAAGGACACAAGAGGTGTGATGTTTGATGTATTGTTTTAGGCCATCTGACCATCTGGGTATGGGGACAAGGGATGCAAGAGGGGTAATGTCCCTGTGAGCTCCTATTGTTTTAAGAGGTCAAGACACATTCACCAGTTGCTTCACACCTGGGGGGTCTTTCACCACATTCTTCATACATGGGTCTCTTTGATCTTCAAAGTCCTTTTGTGAGATATCTCTGACCCTGAGTTAGATATAAAAAGCTGCATGTGCCGAGGCTCGGCAGCTCACTCGGATGATACTCCTTGGTGCGTGTGTCTCTGTGAGCTCCTTCTGCAGAAGACTTGAATAAATCTACCAAAGACAAGTGCTTTGCCTGAGCTTTTATTAATGGAATCGTTGCTATAACA